>VZRE01003033.1:57410-67432 GCA_013396775.1 Cephalopterus ornatus
GGGCTGCGCGCCTACTGCGGGGAGGCGGAGACGTTGCGCTTCACCTGGCAACGGGAGAGGCCGGCCCCCGCCCGCCCCTCGCCCGGCCTGCCCACCTGCCGCCCAGCCCACCCCGGCGCCCGGTGCGAAAATGGGGGTGCCCGGCCCGCGCGGATATCCGTAGGATCTCCCCGCGAGGCCTTATCCTGGTAGGTTTACCAAAAGAGCGAAGAAGGGTTTAGTTCTCTGTGCAACTCCTTGACAATGGTTTCCTTCTCCCTCGCCACTCATAAGCGCGCTTAATATTGGTACCCGATTGCCTGCGGGCTTATGGTAGGGTTTTCAGTATGTTTATAAACTTGTTGATTATGATTTTCAAGCTTAGGGATCATTCTAATGTAAAAAGGACAACTGCTGTTGTCTTGCTGAATGACATGAAGGAGTGTGCAGAATGAATGTTTAATTTATCTTATTTAATTACAGTTGACACCATTCATTTCGAAACATACACTAGTGAGGTTTCCCTGATTTCTTTCTATGGTGACTGGGTAACTAGGGCCTGGAGTAGATCAGCAAAAACTGCAATTGAAACCTTGTCACATTTGCTCTTCACATGGATCTGGTTGTTCTGGGTGACAGCTTGGGGAAAGAGACAAGTATGTATCTTGCTGAGTCAGGAAAAAGTGCTGAAATCTACCTGGATGGGAAGCAAGTGCCGTCATCTATCCCAAGTGTTAAAACCTGGACCCAGCTGCATAAATTTATATAAAGACACAAAAAAAGTGGCCATATTTTTCAAATGTGTAGAACAACTGCAGTAATTTGTCTACATCTGTCACCATCAGGAAAATTTAATTAAAAAAATTCAAGGAAACCTAGTGGTAGAAAGGAAGCAGATGAGTAAGTATCATATTAGTGTAATTAAATCACAAAAGGTTCTAGACCACTTAAAAGGAAAGCTGGCATACTACCATGTCACAAGCCACAGCAAAGCAAAACAAAAGTAACTAATGCAAAGAAATGGTAAGAAAGACCACGACCATGTTCAGACTTAAGTATGGAAATGTGGCAAAGTATGAGTGGCACTGAAGAGCTTTATGAAAAAAAAGGCATGTGAAGTTCAAGGGTGGGCAGGATCAGGTGTATTCTGTGCAGAAGAACTCTGACTGGTTCTCATTGCCACTGGGTGTAATTTTTAATACTTTTTTATTTTCTCCCACATATACTGTGAGTCTTAGATGTTGCTTTCAGTAAGCAAAAGGTCTGATTTGTCCCAGCAGGCACCAAGGTGGTGCTTTTCTAGACAGTAGGAAAAAAGTCAGTTGCAAGACAACTTCAGAATTTAGGCCTTCATTTAGTGAGCTAAGGGATGTAATTGCAATTCAGTGGTTCCTAAAGATTAGATAAAATTAAGTTGAAGTTTACTTATTTCTCTATGGGGTTTCCATGATTTGTGTGCTTCTCTTAATACTTTCAGTATCCTTTTTTTCATGTTAAGGATTTCATAGTGCCTGCTTGGGAGAGCTAGAATTCTCTGCAGCACACTCAGCCCAGAAAAATGCTCTCCTACAGGTATAAAGCAATGTGATTGTAGCTGATATAAGCCTTCCTGAAGCTTGCAATATCTTAAAGAAGTTGTGCAACCTTAGAAAAAATGTGGTATAATTATGCCATACAACTTGTGAAGATTAGAGACATATCCTATTTTCATATTCTGCACCAGCAAGAAAATATATATTGAATAATATTGAAGACCTCTACATACTTTTGTTTCCTGTTAAAGCACAATCTTCCCGTTCTTTTCTGCTAGTGTTTGGTCCCTAAAAATATTTAGGAAAAAAAGCATGCCAAAATTCTAGGCTTTGTTATATTAGTAATTTGTCTTTCTTTTTATTCACTTTATCAAATGTAATTCTACAGACATGACCTTGAAAAATAAAAATTGATAGCACAGCATCCATAGAAAGTTAAAAAAGTGTTTAAAAAAAATTAGACAGGTGAAATAGAGATGTTTCAAGCGTCCTGATGAGCAAGCTGTTTTTATAGAATGACAGAAACTGGCTTTGATCCTGGATGTGGAGTTAAGCTGGCAGTTTCTGTATGTGGAGCTATATAAAAACCCCCAACCCTATAATAAAAGTATCCAAATAAAATGGAAAAGAAATGTAGTCCAAGCCCATGGATCATTCCTGAAATGTTGAAGTTATTTTAAAAATTAACTCAGCTATGGAAAAAGACCAAAAGACATAATACTCTGGGACACTAGCTGCCTGTACAGCTACCAAGCACAGCTGCTGAGCAAACAAAAATCCATATTCTATTTAAACCATTTTTATCTTTGCCTGATATTGAGAGATCCTGTAATCACTATGGAATCAATAGAATGCATGTGTGAAAAAATGTCAATACACTTTATCTGTAAAGATGCTAAGAATATATTCTTTAGCTATATTGATCACCGTTACAGAGTTCTGAGAGTAGATCGTGGTCAAGACTGTATGCATGAAAAAATGGTTCTATTTTTTATGTTTCTTTTTTTTTAATGTTAATGAAACATACAGGGGAATCAGTGCTGAAAATCTAAACACTTGCCTGGGAAACAGTGACAAACCTTGACATGCATTTTTTTCCCTGAAGGCTAAAATAATCCAGATTACTTTGTTGTAGACCTAGGATCATACATAAATACACAAGTAACTATTCCTTGGACAAGTTATTGCCACGTAGCGTCCTAATACTTATGTATCCCTTTTTCTGAACATTCATTTCCAATCTGTAGAACCCTCCTAACAATATTTTAAGTCAATTACTTAAGAACATAGCAAGTAACTTCACAGGCTAGGAATATTTTCAACATTTTGAGGCATTTCAGTGTTTCAGTGCTGGGAGAAGCAGAGCAGTCCTACCAGAACATGTACAGTAGTGTGTAGTGCAGAGGGTAGCAATTGGAAGATTGCCTCTTCAAACTCCTTAAAAAAGATTGTCAGAGATTGTAGTTACGAAGAAAAAGCAATTCAGTTAAACTTGCCTAGACTTTCAACTTTTTCTACCTAGGTCAGCCTATTATTATGATTTGTATAAACTTTGGTGAACAGTCGAGTTGATCCACAGAAAACTAATGAAGCACCTTTTCCTCATGGTTTATGGTGACCGTAGATAAGAAATTGCATCACAGGGAATTGACAAAATTGTAGGTATTGTATTTTTTTAAATTCTTTGATAAAACAACAAAACTTAGCAAAGATTTCAAAAAACAGGTGCTAATAATCTACCTAAACCACAAGAAGAATAATTGAGTGTGTTGGGTTTTTATTTTCTTTTTTTTCAATTGAGGCCAGTCCACCAGATGGGATCTTTGCAACTGTTTTTTGATACCGTAAAGCCAGGGAAAAAATACAAAATTTCAAAACACAAAGATATAAATTCCTGTCTAATATGTCTCATCCTAATGAGAAAAGAATCCAATAAAAAGTGTAGCTATGTCTTGTGTGTGTAAATTAATGTTACTAGGTATCCAGGTTGCAAAATTTTTCCTATAACATGGAATCTGTGCTTCCTGACATCTGACCTCAAAATCTAATATATGCTATACAATATAGCCAGACAAGGAAAAAAAAAAATTCCTTTGATGAACTGACTTGTAAAATAAATAAACATGACTTCTTTGACAGATGCTTTCAGTTTCCCCGGGGGCAGATCTAATGGGGTGCTGGTTCTTATTTTTGGGGGCAGGATACTTGTTTCATGGCAGTAATGTCTTTTTCACTCAGAGATGCTGTTTAATCCAGTGTTGGTTAGCTATAGAAACAGAGCCCTTACTGGTATATTTAATTAATCCAACCCACTTTTATATTTTTAAAGGCATATCTATTTCTATTCTAGTAGCTGTTTCTGAATGTACAGAGAGATCCTTCTCATCTACTTAGAACTTCCAGTAAGATTGCCAGTAGGTGCTTTATCATCTATTTGTATGTTTTTTCTACTGTCTTAATTAAGGCACTCTAAACCCTGTCAAATTAGTCATTCTTCTCCATATTCTCCTCAACTGAGCTTTTTCAGAATAGTTGAATTATGGCTTAAAATACATTAATTGTAGGTAAAATGGTCTGGATTTGGCCTAAAATCAACAAGGAGAGGGTTTTGTGGTTCTGGTTGGTTGGTTGGCTTTTTTATTAAATGAAATCCTGTGCCAGATCAATGGGATGTTTAACCTTGTTGGAATCAATGGGATCATAGCTGGGAGGAAGGCCACAGCTGCAGATGGGATTTTTGTTTGCTAGTCTGTCGCTCTCTAATGCTAAATATCCTTTTTTTTCTACCAAAACCCAGTTTTGTTCCATCTCAACTAAATGTAACTTTTCTATTAGCCATTTTTCATTGTTGAGATCAGAACTCATCTCTGTTGAACTAATATAGAAGAGTAATGATGAAAACAGAATTCTGTGATAGTGGCTCACCTGTTATACTTTTAAAACCTTGGATCTGGAACACTACATTCTAGATCACTTCTGGTTTTTTCTAAATTGTGTTCCTGGTCCCAGTAAGAATACTGTGTATGTCGTCACAGATTTTGATGAAAGTTGGAAGATACCATGTAAATAAGCGAATTCCTATCAGTGAGAAATGCTTTGATTATTTTCCTCTTACTTAAGTGGTGTAAACATTTCATACAGTTACTTCTATGTTTTTTTCTGGCTCCAGACATTTAATGTTACAAGCAGGTAAGCGAACAGAGTGAGAAGGTGGCATAAAATGTGTTTCACAAATTAAGATTTAATTGATAGCTGTGGGCTATTCACAGAAGATTGAAGGAAAGGCAAGCTCTCAAAGTCATCGTGGGCAGATAAAGTTTTACAAAGTCCAGCAGTTCTCATTTGCCAAGAAAGTGTGGCAACATATGTGTGAAATGATCCTGAGCCAGCAGTTGTGTAAATCCGGTGCATACTATGGTTATGATTTTAAAAATGATTCTTTTCCTAATTATTCAACAAATTAGGAGCCCATAAGAAAAGCTAGACCAACATAACACAAAATGTCAAGGATGAGTATATTTCTTACAGCACCCTTCTTTAGCCTCATGTGAGAAGGAGTTTTGGTAGTAATAAAAAATAAATTAATTTTGCATGATGATTAAAAAAGTCTGAGTTTCTGCAAAGAATTTAAAAATGTCTATCAGAGAATATCAGCATGGCAAGGATGAGGTTTGTGTTGAAGGATGATCTCTTCATGTGCAAACTTGCAGTCAGTAACCCTTACTTTTTGATTACCTGATTTCTGTAATAGCTTGCCACCTGCTGACTCAGAAATGGACACTGCTTTAAGGCAAAAGACTGAAAGGAATTTGAACTGGACCTGACAACATATTACCAAGATTTTTGTTCTCTGGATCAGGCATTATTGTTTGCAGATATGACTTCATATTGGCTGTTGCAAAGGAAGAAAGGTATTTAATATTGCTCTTTGGCACATCAATATCTACAGGGTGATTCCGCCTCAGAGCAAGCTTACTTCACACTAGCAGTGGCATCTGATCTCCAGTACTATGTGAAAAGGCTGAGTCCTCACTGTACTGGCCTCTTACAATCTTTAAAACCTAAGAGATAAAGGGTTATATTTAATATACTAAAGGTTAAAAAAAGGTTACATTTTATATGCTAAGAGGTATATGCTAAACATACACCATTTTATTAGTGTGATATTAATTTTTTCCCCAAATGAAGATGATGGCATTGTCTTGCCATGTCGGAGTAACATTGTTTTATGCTGTACAAAATGCATATCTATTACTATATGGTGATGATGAAGAAAGGGAAAATTATAGGATAATACTCTACTGCTGCTCTAGCAGCTATGCAGAATGCCCTGCTACGTGATCTATCATACACGTAGCCATGCTATTATGTATGCAATTATAAAATTATTGATTCTTGAATACAGTTGCTCTTTACGACTGTTCACAAATGACATAAATGAAATTGAAGGGCTCTGTTCACCCACACACCACTTGGAGATTTATTTTAATGAAGACATAATGAAGCAGAACGCTTTCTTGATAGACAATAATGATAGCAAATGACAAAATTATTTTAGAACTCAAATCTCTTGGTAACACATTGAAATAGATGAGTGGGTGAACACTATTTTAGAAAACATTCAGCAAGTTTGAAGAAATAGGTTAACTTAGATAGCCAAAGATCTGACGGGTGAAGTTGGGAAAGGCATTCAGAATTACTGGCTAAGCAACTCTCAAAAATCAGTTACAGGCGTATGATCTGACCTTCTGGCATATTTCAAGAACTTGAAAATGTTCTGTGTCCTCGACATTCTTTCTAGGCAGACCTAAACAATCAGTGTGTTCCCAATTCATCCCCAGGAGCTTTATCACAAGATTTGGAGCATTAGCACTCTATGTCTAAACCTCGTATTTTTTAGCTGCCTGAACATATTAGAATAATAACATCCAATTGTAAACTAAGACTCTACTCCAAAAGAATGTGAAGAAAAAGTTGAAAAATATAATGGTAATGCACTATAAATGGTCTGAAGGAAAGAATTAATCTTTTAAAATTTTTAATAATCTCATGCTAATAACTACTTTTCTTCCAGTACCTGAAGGAAGCCTGCAAGAAAGAGAGAGAGAGAGACAAGAGCATATAGTGACAGGAAAAGGGGGAATGGATTCAAATTAAAAGAGAGTAGATTTAGGTTAGATATTAGGATTCTTTACTGTCAGAACAGTGAGGCACTTGAACAGGTTGCTCAGAGAAGTTGTGGATGCCCCATCCCTGGAAGTGTTCAAGATCAGGCTGGATGGAGCTCTGAGCAACCTCATCTAGTGGAAGGCAGCCCTGCGCATAGCAGGAGGATTGGAACTTTAAGGTCCCTTCCAACCCAAACTCTTCTGTGATTCTACAATTCTAAATCTACTTTCTTTCAATCATTCTTTCTTGTCCTATCACTACATGACCTTGTAAGAAGACCCTGTCTGGCTTTCTTGCAGATCCCCATTATGTACTAGAAGGCTGCTAGAAGGTCTTCCTGGAGCCTTCCCATTTCCTGGCTGAACAACCCCAGCACTCTCAGCCTGTCTTCAAATGAGGAGAGGTTCTCCAGCTCTCCAATCATCTTTGTGGCCCTCCCCACAAAGGGGAGGTCCATGTCCTTCTTATGTTGGGGGTCCCAAAGCTGGAAGCAGTACTCAAGGTGAGGTCTCACAGAGCAGAGGGGCAGAATCACCTCCCTTGACCTGCTGGTCACACTTCTGCTACAGCCCAGGACATGGTAGGATTTCTGGGCTGCAAGAGCACATTGCTGGGTCATGTCAAGCTTCTTATCAACCACATCCTGAAGTCCTTCTCCTCAGGGCTGCTTTCTGTCCACTCATTACTCAGCCTGTATCCATGTTTGGGATTGACCTGACCTAGATGTAGGCCCTTGTATCTGGCCTTGTAGAACTTAATGAGTTTCACACAGGTCTCCCTCTCCAGCCT
This sequence comes from Cephalopterus ornatus, assembly GCA_013396775.1. NCBI lineage: Eukaryota > Metazoa > Chordata > Aves > Passeriformes > Cotingidae > Cephalopterus > Cephalopterus ornatus. The sequence goes on from VZRE01003033.1 coordinate 64,880, forward strand.
GTCCAGGTTCCTCTGGATGGTATTCCTGCCCTCCAGTGTGTTGACTGCACCACACAGCTTGGTGGCCTCAGCAAACTTGCTGAGGGTGCTCCCTCTGTCCCTCTGTTGCTGGCAGAGATGTTAAACAGCGCCAGTTCCNTGTTGACTGCACCACACAGCTTGGTGGCCTCAGCAAACTTGCTGAGGGTGCTCCCTCTGTCCCTCTGTTGCTGGCAGAGATGTTAAACAGCGCCAGTTCCAACACCAATCCCAGAGGAATGACACTCATCACTGTCTCCACTTGGACATTGAGCTGTTGACCAGAACTTTTTGAGTGCAACCATCCAGCCAATTCCTTACCCACTGCATATTACACCAAATCCGTGTCTCTCCAGTTTAGAGACAAGGTTGTTAGGCAGGACACTGTTAAAAAGCTTTGCACAAGTCCAGGTGCAAATGACATCAGTTTTTCTTCCCTCATCCACCAACTCTCATAGAAGGCCACCAGATTTGTCAGGCACAATTTGCCCATAGTGAAGCCACGTTGGCTGTCACCAATCACTTTCCTGTCCTCGATGTGCCTCAGCATAATTTCCAGGAGGATCTGCTCCATGACCTTGCCAGGCACCAAGATGAGACTGATTGACCAGTAGTTTCCTGGATCTTCCTTATGTCCCTTTTTAAAAATGGGGGTTATAGTTCCCCTTTTCCTGTCAGTGAGAACTTCACTGGACTTCTCAAATATGAAGGGTAGTGACTTAGCCACTTTCTCCGACACTTCTCTCAGGACCTGTGGGGGTATCTCATCAGATTTACCTCAAGATAAACCTGACCTTAGAGCTTTCATTTTGCCCATCCTTCCTCCATGCTTTGAAACTTCTGAGAAAAAATTTCTGCAAGAGCTGAAATAGTAAAGCCATCAAAGGATATATTATCCCAGGAAGAACTGGGTGACCACCATGTGTTACCATGTCTCCACAAATTTAGATGAAGGGATGGCTGACAAATTACAGCCCTCTCTGAACTGCAATTAAATGAATGGCAGTAGCTTTAGCTGCAAGGAAATAGATGATATTTGAAAAATGCATATGGTTTGGAGGCAATATTATTTTGAGACTTGAAGTTTAGCCACGAGGCTTTGGTTTAAGCTGCACTGGAAATCATAGGCCAAATTTACATGACTGTAGGAAAGCCTTAGACAGCCAAGCAGCTGTCTCAGTGCATTAACTGCAGAAATAGCCTTCTAGGAAAAAGGAGGGGAAATGAAAGCAGTGCAGTGCAGAGGAGCCCCGTGAATGCTCAGTCAGTGTGGTAAGTAAGTCTTTTATACAGCTGTTAATATACAAGAGACTATATTTTACTACAAATTATGCAAGCAGTTTGTACAGTTCTATGATCATTGTTTTAGTATGTCGCATGAGGCATGTTGTTGATAGTAGTTCACAGGACACGTGGTAATTACTGACAATTTAAGTGTTTTCTACCTTTTAACAATTTTAGTCATGTTTATGCCTTTCAGTGCTTCAGTTTCTTAGGCCTGTGAAATGAGGATGATCATGCTTGCTTCTCACCAGCGGTGAATCTAACACTAGTAAGGCAACAGTGCTGTAGAGGAGGTAAGGATTTGTGGTTTATTAGTTACAGCAACCAAAGGAGAAGACTTGAGGCTTTGCCTTAGGGCTTTAGTCAACCTGGTAATTAGCTTCTAAGAAATCCTTTATCTAGAGATCAGTAAACTGCATAGTAGGAAATAGAATGACAACCACAAGAAAAGGCCTTTTAATTTCTTTGAGTGTTAAAATGAGTTTTTGTAGCACAATGTTGTCATGTAAATGTTGCTGAACTTGAAGCAGCTGACTCTTCCAACCAGATAGAAACTTGCAGTCACCAGCACCAAGCAGGACTTCAACCTGTGCTTTTAGCAAGCTTTATAATGAAGTTCATACATGGTAATTTAAGCATATTTTATCTGCTCTGACAGAAATGTCCTGTGAGAACAAACAAATCTTTTTGAAAATAGCCTTTAGAGAGGCAAAATGCTTCTGAGAAATAGCAGTGGAAACTCATTGTCATCCAAGAGGACATAAAGTCCCTCCAAGCATCATGACTTAACTGCAATACAGAAAATTTGCATCGTAAGGTTTTCAACTGACCGAAACACAAAAGTATTATAATAAGTGAGCAGCTTATTTTATCCCATGCTGGCAAAAGTACTGCATGAAAATGACCCTGCGCTGCTGCTCAGTGTCAGTGCAGCCAGCTCAGAAGCCTGCAGAAGGCAGCAGCTGAAAGTATTCAAGAAGCTCTTTGCAGTTTTTCCTTTATTTGTACATAAATTCAGATGGATCAGTGTGGGTGTGTATGCATGTGCACATCCCCCTACTTTTGTCCTCTTTTCACCTGCTAAAGAGCAGAGAGGATCTGGAATCTAGTGTGTAGCAGAATACTGTATTTCAAGCTAATAGATTTAATTGCAGGTTCACTTCAGAATTTTCTCAGGGGTGTTGCCCATTCTCCAGGTTCTCTAGATGTAATGGTTTGGATTTGACCTTTCTGCCGAATGCTCAAACCTTA
>VZRE01003044.1:12848-51195 GCA_013396775.1 Cephalopterus ornatus
CTGCTCGGCCGGGGGCTGCAGGGGTCGCGGGGCGGCAGCCGGGTCACACGCCGCATTCCGCCGCTCCGGCATCTACCAGCTGTGTTCCCGTTTCTGCGGAGCCGAGTCCAGGCCAGGAAGAGACGGGCAATGGGAAAACCACCTGCCTGATCCCGGCTGCCCCGCACCAGGGCTGTCCGCGTTCCCGCTTTCACCGCCCCGGCCCCGGCCCGGCCGCAGCCGCTGGGAGGGACGGGCCGGTCTGGCGGCTGGCCGGGGCTGCACCCACCGTGTCCAGCTGGTCCCATCTTGGAGGCGGACAATAAGTGGGATGGGATTTGCAGGAGATCACGTCCCGTACCCGTCTGGCCGGCCGGGATTAGGGCGCCCAGACAGAGCTAATCACACTAACGAGCATCTGCTGCCGGTCTGGAGCCCGGAGGGGCCAGGGAGCCCCTGTGTCCCGCGGAGGCTTGCCTGGAGCCCCGCTTGCCCGGGGCACGCTCGTGTGCTGTTCCCACAGACGGGGCCAGGTGTGTCCCTGCTCTGGGCAGCCGGGTTTTCCCGAGGCCAGGAACGCCGGGCGAGGACAGTGGCACCGAGGGCATCCTGCTGGGCCTGGCTCCGGTGTGCCCCCGCAAGGCGCTGGAAGGGGTCGGGATGGAGGATAAAGGAGCAGAAGGGCCCCAGGAACACAATCGTGGGGGGAGCTCTTCCCGGCTCACACTCACCTTCACGTTGTGAGGGGTCCCGTCGGAGCATGGGGACGGCAGCTGCTCTCCCGGCCCCATCAGAACAGGGGGACAGGAGCTGCCCCCACTCCACCCCCCCAGGCACTGTCGCGGAGAGTGGGACATGCTCCGGGGGGGCGAGCCCTGCAGAGTAGGCTGGGGCTGTGCAGGACTTGCTATGGGGTGCTGAGAACTGAGGACAAAGAGGGAGCAGGGTGGTTTGGGAAGCAAAAAAAATGGGAAAGCAGGGAAGGCAGGATGGAAGTGACTGGTCACATGTAGCCATTTGATGGTCAGCATGTGGGTCTGGACACGTCCCACGGCCGCTTCCAGTTCTCAGACTCTAGGACTGTTTCCCAGGGTCAGGGGGACTGTTGGAGGGTGATGTGTGGAGCCAGGTCGTAGGGTCTGGAGATCAGTGGAGAACCCCTCGTGTGTGTCTGTTACCCAACAGGGTTGAGCAGAGCTGAAGCTACTGGGCAGACTGGTGGGATCACCAGGATCCCCAGCATGTGTCTGTGTGTGCTGGTGTCTGTGATGGGGCTGTGGCCTCAGGAGTTCATATATCCAGCTGTCTGCAGTAGGAATCCTGGGAACATGAGGCACACATCTGGAAGATGGTGTGTCTGAGCCCAGCTGCTGCAGCTCTGGGTCCCTGCACAGACCTGCCCACAGCCCTCACTGGAGCAAGGGCAGCAGGACGGGCTGGGCCTGCCCGTGGCATGTTGGACCATCTGTGTGTGTAACTGGAGTCACGTCTCGCAGAGCTGTGTGTGTGCCCACAGGGACACAGAATCAGCCTCGCTGCTGGACAAGCCCAGGCTGCAGCCTCACCGCTGGACAATCCCAGGCTGCAGCCTCACCGGCCTGTCGGGGAAGGGACTTTGCAGGATGCAGCCATGGACATGGGTGCCGGAGCCTGGCCAAGCCTGTGGTCCATGGCACATTGCCAGCAGCTGAGCCACATGCTGAGCCCCCTGTGGCACATGTCTGTCCTCCCCTGCCAGCCCCACAAGGACACAGTGCCAGCCTGGCACGAGCAGCAGGGATAGGGCCATATCCATACAAACACGTGTGGTTTATTAAGGCATTTTTTGAGAAGTTGGCACTTGGGTCCAGGCTGCGCTGGGTGGCCCCTGCATGGCCGCGGGCAGCGCCGGTACATGCAGCTCCGCGAGACACGATACAAAAAGTACAAACGAGTAAAAACAGGAATCGTAGTACAATGTGTAAAAATAAATAACTGGGGGCTCGGTGACCCCAGCCCAAAGCAGGGTGCGTGTGTCTAACCCTTCCATGTGGTGTGCAGGATTACCTGTCTGTGTCCCTGTCCCAGACGTGCAGTGGGAGCTGGGTTGTGTGGGTAGCCTGGGCACAGCAGGGCCGGGGGACACAGGGCACCCTAAGAGTGCCCCTGCAGGGGCTGAGGAGCACAGGACACCCCCAGAGTGCTCTCACAGGCCCCAGGGTGCACAACGTCTTCCCACAGTGCTCGTGAGCAGGACAAAGGGGACGGGGGTGCCCACCCCAAGAGCCTCTGTGGGCTGTCCCTGCACCAAGGCAGAAGTGTCCCCCCCTCCCAGAGCCTCTCAGGTCTCTATGCATCCCAGGAAGAGTGGACATGACCTTGTGCCCCCTTAGTGCCCCTGTCACTGCTACAGGTCCCTGTCCCTTGTCACTGCGACCCACTGTGCATTGGGACTGGGGTGCAACACTGGGGGACCTCCATGGTGTAGGGACCCCCACAGCACAAGGGGGATGGGGGGCTGATGATCACAGATGGGGCTGCAGCCACAGATGGTTCATCGTGGGAAATAAGGGGAACAGGCAACATCTTTGGTGCTGGGGCTGCAGGCACTGCATGCATGTGCTGGGTCTAGGGAAAATGTGATGGAAGGAAGCTTCTCCCAGCCCCTGCTCAGGTGTGGGGTGTCCTGCCTGACCCCCAAACATGCTCATGCCCAGACTGGCTGTGGACTGGGGGCTGCTGCAGGGCTCTCTGTGCCCTGATCTGGCCCTTGCTCTGCACCCACAGCTGTGTGGGGGTCACAGCCTCAGGGGGCAGCAAGGCTGCAGCAGGAGAACCCCCAGCCGCACTGCCAGGGCTCCCGACTCATGGCTGTTTTCTGTGAGCAGCTGTGGGCTCGGGGTAAGCTCCAGTGAGGGCTGAGCCTGGTGTGAGTGTGACACCGGCTCCATGGCCGGCCGTGCGTGGTGGGAGGGGATGGGGACCGGCCCCATCACAGAAGGCTCTGTCCCGTGCTCACAACATGCATGACAGGGGTGCAGAGCAGTCCTGAACAAGGGGCTGGGGCCAGGAGCACCTGTCCACATTCTGGAGGTGGTGCCCGTGACCCAGGCTGTCCCAGAAAGCAGTCACGTGACAGGGCCCCAGGGGAGTCCAGCTGCTCAGTGTCCCCACTGTGGCTGCAAGAGAACACACTGGCTGCCACCACACCAGCTTCAGGCCATGTGGCTTTTTGGGGTACCCCCTCTCACCTGCGTCTCTGCAGATGCAGGCTGCCTACCAGGCCTGGGGTGGGTGGGGGTCACAGCAGCTATTGCTGCTGCTCCTGGGGCTGGGCTATCCCCATCACCTCTCACACAGTTCTGCCAGCCCCACTGCACTGCCCATGCCTGGACACAGACACTGTCCCTGCCTAGGATCCCCACCCAGAGAGGCACCTGGCCAGGGGAACAGGGCTCCCACACTGAGCAGAGCACCCACCTTCCTCCTTGGGACCCCAGGAACAGCTCCCTGCAGCTCTAGGCAGGAGATCCCTTGGAAGCGTCACCTGCACTGTGGGTGGTGGAAAGGTTGGAGAGACCCCAAAGGCTCCCCTGTGCCCGCCCAGCATGGACAGGCAGCAGGACACTGGCACTGCCTTCTCCATCTGCCATATCCAGCTGTGGGGTGGGTGTCCCCTCCTGGTCAGGGGGTAGGTTCAGCCAACCCCCTGTCCCTGCAGGTAGCACAGACGGATAGGCAGGCAGCATCCCTGCCCTGGAGTATTGCCCCCAGCTGTGGTGCATTGTCCCCCTGCCCTGGGAGATCACCCCCAGCTGTGAGGCATTGTCCCTCTGCCTTAGGACATCACCACCAGTGCTGGGGCACCAATCCCCCTGCTCTGGGAGCTCCTAGGGAAGGCGCAGCAGGGACAGTGCAGGGTCATCCTGCATCTGGACTGCTGCATGGCCCTGGGGCTGGGGAAGGGAGGGTCTGGGTCTGCAGTCCCCGACCCAGTAGCCCTCTGCTCCTAGCCACTCCCAGAACACAGAGTACCATGACACACCATCCTGCCCAGTGCCTATACAAGACGCTGTGAGCAGCACACGGACCATTGCCCCAGGGTGCCAGCACTGGGGTCAGCAGTCCATAGGGCACCAGCCAGCATGGGGTCTGCCAGACAACAGGGACAGGGGCCACAGCCCCAAAGGACACGGGCACCCACAGGCCCCTGGGGCCCAGGCCAGGTGTAGTGCTGGGAGCAGAAGGAGCACCCGTGTGAGCAGCCCTGGGCTGGGTCCCGCTCCAGCCCCATGGCTCTGGGCTGGGGCGGAGGAGTCCAGGGGCCCAGCTCTAAATCCTGAGCTCGGCCTCCTCGGGGAGCTCCAGCGAGTGCTCGGCGCTGATGGTGGAGGCCGATGGCCCCTGCGAGATGCCAAAGGGCGAGACCACGGGGGAGCGGGCAGCCAGCGGGGACAGTGACGGGGAGAAGCTGGGCGACATGGCCGAGGACGAGATGGAGCCCTCGTGGCTGATGGGCGAGCGGCGCAGGGAGGACGGGTGTGGGAAGGTCCTGCCCGGCGGCGGCTTGGGGGGCACAGACTTGGCACCCGGGTGGGCCACTGAAGTGATGAGGGGCGGGGGGTCGATGCGGGGCTTGGGCTCTGCCTTGGGCTTGGCCTGGAAGGGCTTGCGCAGGGAGCTCTCATCCTTGAGGCGGGCAATCTCTGTGAAGACGCTGGCCAGCGGCTGGAACTGGGGGCACCAGTTCAGCAGGTAATCCCAGTTGTAGCTGCCACGGAGCTCCTCGTCGCTTGCCACGATGGCGGTGAGCGAGCCATCCACAGAGGGCTTACCATCCTCCGGGAAGGCGTAGTCCTGGGGCTGTGAGGAGACACTGAGGCCACAGCGGACACCCAGGAAGGCGCTGCCCCCCCCGTCCTCACGGTACAGCTGCAAGGGTGGCCCCGGCAGCAGCAGCCCAGAACCCTTCTTGCTCTTGAACCACTGGGTGCTCTCCAATGCGGCTGGCTCACAGGAGATGTCGGAGAGCTGGTCAGCATCCTGCTGGATGCCGGAGTCAGGGCCACGGGCGGCAATGTGTTCCTGCATGGAGGCTGTGATGCTGGCCACACGTGGGTACTCGTTGATCATCCGGATCTCATCGTCCTCAGCGGCTTCGGCAGAGCCACGGCCGCTGGAGTGCGAGGGGTCCAGTGAGCCACCCCGCGTGTAGGGCCCTGCCGGCTCGGTCCCATACCCTGGCAGCGCCTGGTGGTAGATGTGCTCAGCCCCGGGCAGTGCTGGCTCCTCACGGCCCAGTTTCTGCAGGGACCCGCTCTGTGTGTGGGCCAGCACCCCCTCCCCCTCCGCCTTCTTGCGTCCCTGGCGCTGCCGGGAGCGCACCAGCGCCAGCACAATAGCCACAGCAGCCAGCACCACCACAACACCCAGCGAGGCGGCCACAGCCACCAGCAGCAGGTTGAGGTCGGGCGCCAGGCCGAAGGAGGTGTGCGTGACGTCAATGGTGACTTGTGCAGAGGCCGTGCGGGAGGCGGGCAGGGGACTGCGTGCCTGCACCTCCAGGCTCATCTCCCGCGGCTCCCTCTTGGCGCGCCCTGCCCCAGACTGTGGCTGGCTGTCCACGCGCAGGTAGATGGTGCCTGTGGTCTGGTTGATGGCAAAGTACGGCGAGGGCTTTGCCAGGGCATACAGCACGACGCCATCAGCCCCCTCATCCTCATCTGTGGCCAGCACACGCCCGATGCTCTGCCCTTTGTGTGCGCCCTCGGGCACCTCAAAGTTGAAGGAGGGGCTCAGGAAAATGGGATCATACTCGTCCTCCCCTGTCACCAGCACCCGCACAGTCACCGTGGCCGAGGCGTTGCCAGCATCAGTGGCCCGAACCAGGAGCTGGAAGGCTTTGGCTCGCTCATAGTCAAAGGTGAGGCGGGAGCGCAGCTCCCCAGAGCTTCTGTTGATGGCGAAGGCGTCCCAGCCATCGCCCGTGGTGAGGTCCCCCACTGCCTGCTCCAGCACCGTGTACCACAGCTCCCCGAAGGCACCGGTGTCGGCATCGACAGCGCGCAGTGTGGTGACCAGCGTGCCAGGTGGCAGATTCTCCCGGATGCTGGCACTCAGCACCTCTACCGGGAAGTATGGCTTGTTGTCATTGACGTCCTTTACCTCAATGGCCACAGGGACCAGTGCAAAGTGCCCACCCGGTGTGTCCGTGGCCCGCACCACCAGTGTGTGCATGGTCTGGGCCTCCCGGTCCAGTGGCCGCACCAGGCTCAAAGCCCCCGTGCTCTCATGCAGCTGGAACAGCCCATGCTGGTTGCCCGAGCTGATGGTGTAGTGTACACGGCCCCGTGGCCCCGAGTCAGCATCATGGGCTGCCACGCGCAGCAGCTCGGTGCCGGCTGGTGCGGCCTCACTGACGGCCGCACGGTACTCAGCCCGGGCAAACACGGGCGGGTTGTCATTGACATCCCGCACGGTGATGAGCACAGGCACAGTGGTGCTGCGCTGTGGCAGGCCCCGATCTGAGGCCGCCACAGTCAGGTTGTACACTGGAATGGTCTCAAAGTCCAGGGGCTCCACAAGCACCAGGGCTCCCTGCGTACGGAGCTGCCCCTTGGCCCAGGCCACCCGGCTCTCCACCTGGAAGGCATTGCCACCATTCCCGCTGACAATGGTGTAGTCGAAGCCAGCGTTCTCCCGGGAGAGGTCGGCATCAGCTGCCTCCAGTGTCAGCACAGTGGTGCCTGGGCGCAAGTCCTCGGGGACGCTGGTGTTGTAGCATGGCTCCTGGAAGCGGGGACTGTGGTCATTCACATCCAGCACCTGGAGCTGCACTGTGGCCCAGGATGAGAGGCTGGGAGAGCCATGGTCATGGGCCTCCACCACCAGATCCAGGGTGGGCTGGCTGGCATCAAACTCCATCTGCCGGGTGGTGAAGAGGGTCCCTGTGGGGCACAAAGCCAGGGTCAGCATGGGGGCCAGCAGGAGCCGGGACTGATGTTGGGGTATCATCTGGAGGAGCAGGTGTTGGGACACTGCGGCAGGAGCATTTGATGGCCATCTCGATGTGTCTGCCTCACCAGCCACCCCAGAAAGTGACCTGGTGAGGGGCTGAGCAGGGCCAGCATGGGGGCACCCCCCTCCACAGGCATCCCCCAGAGTGACCCATGAGAGGAGCCTACAGAGTGCCAACCCCACCCACCATTGCTGGGGTCAATGGCGACATCAGGGCTGGGCAAAGCCAGGCGGAAGGTGACATCCCCGTTGCTCCCCGAGTCAGGGTCAGTTGCGCTCACAGTGAGGATGACGCTACCAGCAGGTGTGTGCTCCGGCAGCAGCACCTGAAGAGGAAGAAACCTCAGTCAGTGTCTGATACCCCCTGCCCAGAGCCCCCAGCAGGGCTGGGAGGGGGTCTGGGGTTGGCCAGGCAACCATAGCCAAGGTAGCCTAGCACTTCACTGGCCAGGGCAGCCCTAACCAAGGGGTCTGTGTTCCTTCAGGCATCCCTGGGGCTCCCCAGCCCCTTGCCTGGGCTCCAGAGCTGCAGCACACACTGCCTGAGACAGCCTTCATCAGGGACCTGCTCGTGGGATCCCAGGTCTCACCACAAACATTTGTCCAGGCTGTGGCCCATCTCCCACCCACTCTGGCCTCCCCTCTGTGCCCATCCATTCCAGCTGGATCCTCTGCAACCAGTTGTGCCCCTTGCAGGGGCTGGTTCCAGGGTCACCTGTGTGGTTTCAGCCCCTTCTACACCACAGCACAAGGAGTGTCAGGATGTGGTCGGGAGTCAGGAAGTAGGGCCAGGAGGGGCTCAGACCCATCCTCTGTACAGGTGACCAGGCAGGAGCCGCACAGGGCTCGTGCAGGATAGCCTGCACTGCCTGGAACACCTGCTGCACATTACCTGATAGAAACTCTGGGTGAAGGTGGGCGCGTTGTCATTCACATCCTCCACGAGGATGGTGAGGTTAGCCTCAGTCTCATGTCGTGTGTCGGAGGCACGCAGGGTGAGGGTGTAGCGGCTGCACTGCTCGTGGTCCAGCGGCCGCATCAGGGCAATGCGGCCCCCGTAGCGCAGCACCCCAAAGGTGCCCACCGCGTCCCCCTCCAGCAGCAGTGTGTAGGAGAGCGCGGGGCCCGAGTCCACATCATTCCCGGTCAGCTGGGCTATCTGGGTGCCCAGCAGCGTGTCTGTGGGGAGCAGAGGCATGAGCGAGCAGCCCCATCCCTGTGGAGCACACGTGGCTCACCTGGTGGGAAACTAGTTCATTCCAGAGCCTGAGCACCAGAGAGGAGGGGAGATACCATGGGAGAAGGAGATGCTAGGGGAAAGGAGAAGGTCTTGAGAGCTCGGCAGGGCAAGTGGAGGTTGGCACGGGCACAGGGTACACTGGCTGAGGACTGTGAACAGGCAGGGCCAGTGTCTGCAGCCAGAGCCGTGGCAGTTGGGCAGAGGCCTGGGCTGAGTTGGAAATTCAGATGGCTCCTTCAGGACACAACTGCACCACAGAGGTTGTGCCAGAGAGCTTGGGGGGCTCAGCCAGAGAGTCAGTGTGACACAGCCCAGCCTGCCTAGGGGCTCCTCCCTGCCCCATGGTGCCCATTACACCCCAGCTTCAGCCCTCAGTGCCACAACACTCACTCTCAGGGACACGGACTTCCCAGGGGACCGGGATGGTGGGGCTGTTGTCATTGACGTCCATCACCACCACGGTCAGCGTGGCTGAGCCCACGAGTGGTGGCGTCCCTCGGTCCATCGCTGTCACCACCAAACTGCAGGAGGGCACAAGGGTCAGACGTGTGCCCACATGTGTGAGGGAGCACCTCACATGTGAACACTACCTGGGACATGCACTGCACACGTGCATAGCACCTGGGACATGGACCATAAGTGTGCGTAGCACCTGGGATATGCACTGCAGGTGTGCACAGGGCTGGGTCACGTGCATGCGGTGGGGAAACCATGCACAGCAGCTGAGTGTCTGGGGTGATAGAGCCATGAGGAGCATTCCCTGGAGGTGTCTAAGGACAGATTAGACATGACACTTAGTGCCATGGTCTAGTTGACAACATGGTGACTGGTCATCGGTTGGGCTCAATGATCTCAGAGGTTGTTTCCAACCTAATTGATTCTGTAATTCTGTGATCTGGAGAGCATGTGTAGGAGTGGGTACATAGAAAGTATGTGTGGGCCAGTGGGTGTAAGTACATGGAAGGCATGATGGGGCAGGCAGCAGGTGTATGCACTCCTAAGGCACGTGTTGGAGTCTGGGAAGTGTGTGGGTACAGGCAGAGCACATTGCGGAGTGTAAGCAAGTGTCTGGGGCTCTCTGGCTGCTAGGGAACACTTGGAGCCTCTCTGGAATGGTGAGAGGTGTGTGGATGGAAGGAATGCCCCAGGCCCCCCACACCAGGCGACAGGAGAGAGGGACACACATCCACTGGAGCACAAGTTGGGGGGAGAAAATGGCCTGGGGGGCTGCACCTGAGCCAGGTGTGTGAGAAAGGGCAGGCGAAGACTCAGACTCTTGGTCGGGTATTTGGCAGCATTTAATATATATGCGGGCAGAGTGGCTGAACATGTTCAGAGCATGCACACATGGCGAGGGGCCCAGAGGGCCTGGCTGGATGCAGGGGACATCTGGGGGGGCTCAATATAGTGCAGCAGCCTGGAGCCATGTGGCAGGACACAGGGATGCTGTGCTCCAAGGTGGGAAGGGATTGAGCAGATGTGGTGTGGATTAAGCAGGCAGGAAGGAAGATGGATGAGCCCAGGGCCCCCTCACAATCTCCTCAGCTCTGCAGAGTTGGGCTCATCTTGGCCATCTGCCTCCTGTGCCCTTCACTGCCACACTCACACTGACCCTCAGCTCTTGCTGTTCACAGAGCCATTTCACAGCCAGGCTGGGACAGCTTTGGGAGCACCACGGACAGTGTCCCTCACACCCTGGTGCTGTGCTGCACAGCTCTGCCCTGTCCTTGCACCCCCCAGCTGGGCTGCACTCACCGGGTCTGGGACCATATCTCCCTGTCCAGAATGGCGGTGGTGGTGATGGTGCCAGTCTGAGGATCGATGTGGTACAAGCCTGGCATTGGCAGGGACTGGTTGATGGCGTAAGTCACCTGCCCATTCGCTCCCTGGTCCAGGTCATCTGCCAGCACCTGCAAAGCCACATGAGATTCAGCTGTGGAGCCCCTGAGGCAGGACCTGTGTACAGGTGCCAGGCCCAGGCTCATGTAGCCCCCACCCCCTCACCACACCCAGGCCAGGGCTGAGGTGTCCCTGTTTGTGCCCCAGCCCTACCTGGATGACAGGTGAGTCATAGCTCTGTGACTCCCAGATGAACGCCACATAGTTCTGCAGCTGGAAGCGGGGCAGGTTGTCGTTCACGTCCTGGAGGTTGAGGTTTATGGCCATAAAGCTAAAGGAAGCCACGGTCTCTGCCTGGATCACCAGGCGCAGCCGAGGGCGGGCCTCGAAGTCCAGACTGCTGGAGTCCTGCACCAAGATGGCACCTGGAAGGGGGAACAGTGGGATGGGGAAGGGAAGGGAAGGGGGGGTGATGCACTAGCATGTCCACCTCTCATCCATCCATCCCTCCACTCATTCCTCCATTCATCCATCCCTCCCTCTGCCCATCCATCCATTCTCAGATGGACAGGACAGATATACCAAGCCCTTCCCAGCCCTCCCCACACTGGTAGCTTCTCATTGTCCCCGAGAACTCCCCCAGGTGATAAATTCCACATCTTGCTGGGGATAAGCACCTACTGCTAACATTACAGCATACGACAGTCCCCGCACTGGAGACCTCCCCAGAGGTGTGGAGCAGAAAGAGCTGTTCCTATCATGACACAAGCTCATCCAGCTCTGAGCTAGAGTCACCTCACTGCAGCTTTGAGTCCAGTTAAGAGCCTTGCAAAGGGCTCTAAGGACAGACACCCAACTGCCACCCACCTGAGCCATGGGCACCTTGGCTGCTGCAGCAACAAGGTGTTATCCTGCCCAGGAAGGAGAAGGGCAGCCAGCAGGATGTACTAAACCAGTTGGCAGCATTCCTACAGGCACGTGTTCACATGGAGCAAGGGGGAACTCAGCTCTTACGGCTGAATTCCTGCTCCATGAGTCCTGAGGAGCCTCTCTGCAGCCTGTTCCAGCATCCCCATGAAACCAACAGCTGAGCCACTCCAGTGGCAGGGATGCAGTGGCAGCATCTGGAACAGCTGTGTGGCTTTGGACAAGCCTGGCCTGTGTGAGAGCTCTGCCACCAGCTTTGCATGGGGACATGGTGACAAGGGTTCCAGGGCACATAGTGAACCAGGCCACACGTCCAGGAGTGGACATGCGTGGCAGCTGCCCACACAGGGGCCTGGTTTGGGGAACAGCCGTGTCCTCACCTCCCGCCACCTGCGGGCTGGGAGCTGGCTGCGCTGCTGTCCCCCCTTGCACCCCCTGCCTCTGTAACTCTGCTGGGCAGCTGGCACAGGGCAGGGGTTAGATCCATGCCAACCCTTCTGGTCTCCTCATTCCTCCAACCCCTCATGTCTGCCTACAGCACTGGCCCCTTGCCCCAGGAGAAGGCAGGGCAGCATCACAGACAGGCATACAGGACTCACAGACAGACATGTTCTAAGGGAAAAATCTTGTATTCTGGATGCTTTGCTGAGGGCAGTGTTTCCTCAGTGGAATGAAGTGGCAGTGCCACAGTGATTGTGAAGAGCCAGGATGTGCCCAGGGTGTTCTGGGAACCATGGGCACACACGGCTCAAGCAGGGGCATGACAAGGGGATGCAAAGGAACAGGGATGATGGGGAGTGGTTCTGTGCCCCCACAGCAGTGTGCCACGCAGTCCAGTGTCACACGTAGTGCAGCAGAGTCCTGCTCACAGAGCTCCATTGCCACGTGATGCTCACTTCAAAACATTAGTCTCACACAGACCCACTCCTGCAGTTTCAGCAGGAAACCTGCAACTCAGGCCCCTCTGGACTTGCTGGGGCCGTGGCCCTATGGGGGCTGAGACCCCCCTTAGGATGCAGGGGGCTGACCTGGCCTCCCTGCAGTGCTGTGCTGCAGTGCGGGTAGGTTCATGGTGACACCAAGGTGCTGGGGAGGGCCGTACAATGGCTGACGGGACGCATGGTGACAGTGGACTGCTACAAGTACCCTGATGTCAGATGAGCTCTTCTGCATGGCTGAGCATTGCCTGCTGTGCCCATGGGTGACTGACAGTGGCCAGTACTTGGTCATAGTGGTGAAGGATGCACACTGTGCTCTGCCATGGGTGGCTCACAAACACCTGCACAGTGGCCATGGGCTGAAGAGGGCACAGGCATGGTGTCAGTGAGATCTCTTGTGTCCTGTCCTGGACCCAACCACTCCACGGGCACAGGAGCGTGGGGCTTTAACAAGAAGTTCCCGCTGGATGTCTGGGCTCTGAGGACCAGCTTTCTTCTGTCACAAAATCCCAGACTGGCTTGAGTTGGAAGAGACCTTTAAAGGTCATCTAGTCCACCCTCCTGCCATTGGCAGGGACACCTTCCACTATCCTAGGTTGCTCTAAGCCCTGTCCAACCTAACCTTCAACACTTCCAGGGATGGGGCATCTACAGCTTCTCTGGGTAACCTGTGCCAGGGCCTCCCCACCCTAACAGGGAAGAATTTCTTACCTATATCCCATCTAACCCTGCGCTCTGAGGTTTTGGGGGAAGGTCCAGTTATGGGAGGACCACAATAGCACTGGGAGCAGTGCTAACAGCCACTGGACAGTGACATGGCAGTGCCCACATCCCAGTCCCAACACCTCTCAACTGATTGGTACAGAGTTGTGGGCAGTGTTCCTGTGCCCTGGGGGCCTCTGAGCAGCCAAGCAGGCATGGGCAGAGCTCTCCAGGTGTTCCTGGAGCTGTACCTGAGCTGGGCTGGATAAGGAAGGTGTTCCTCTCATTGCCGCTGACGATGCTGTAGGTGATGCGCCCCGAGGAGCCCCCCATGTGCACAGCCTGGACACTCGCCACTGCAGTGCCTGGTAGAGAGAAAGGGTGTGAAGGGACAGCAGAGCCTTGGGGCAGGTGGCAGAGGGTCAGGGTGGCATGTGGCAGCACATGCTGTACCATAGGAGCACTGCTCTGCCCAAGGACACTGCTGACAGGGAACACAAGAACTAATGGTAATGTTGACCTGGGAGCCTGGAGTTGTGGCACCTGTCCATGGCCCCTCTGTGGTCTGTGACCCTGGAGACCTTCCAGGAGCACATGGGTGTCTGTAGCTGCCTATAGTGATTGAACACCGTGAGGCCAGCCCACAGGGACAACACCCTGACCAGCCTGGGCACCAGTCAGACCCTGCGGTCCCTTGGGTCTGCCCAAAGCATAATGGGGCTTCCCCAGACCCTGCAGTGCTCCCTGGTCTGAGCTCCCCACATCACTGCTCCCACCTCCCCTCTCGCCCTGTCCCATTCCATCCCAGTGCTTGCTGTCACTGCCAGAAGGTACCTGGGGCAGCATTTTCGGCCAGGGCCACGTCGCTGGTGCTGCGGGGAAAGCGCAGCCCCCGGTATGGCTCCTCCTGCACATGGATCACCACCACCCCAGTAGAGGAGAGCGCCGGCTGCCCCAAGTCTGTGGCCAGGATGAAGAGTGTCCGCTGGCGCTGGCTGAGCGAGCCCAGGGGCTGCAGCAGCTGGATGTCCCCCGTGTAGGAGTTGATGGCAAAGGCAGAGCTTGGGGTGGCGAGTCGGTACAGGATGGAGGCGTTGGCACCTGCATCCCTGTCCTCGGCCCTCATGGTGGCCACCACCTGTTTGAGCGGTGTGTGGCGGGACAGGTTGACGGTGAGTGGGCTGTGCAGGAAGGCCGGGGCGTGGTCGTTGACATCTCGCACTGTGACAGTGACACGCACGGCCGTGCTCTTGGGCTCCCACGGCGCTGAGTCCACTGCCTTGGCCAGGAAGCTGTAGCTGGGCTGGCGCTCCCGGTCCAGTGCCTGGGCACTCCGGATGAGCCCGCTCTGTGGCTCCACCTGGAACATGCCCAGCGACTCGTTGCCCAGGTAGTAGGAGACCTGCCCGTTGGTGCCCTCGTCCGGGTCCTTGGCCACCAGCTGCAGCACCAGGGCACCGACCGGCAAGTCCTCTGGCACCTCCACTGCGTAAGTGGCCTGAGCAAAACTGGGTGTGTTGTCATTGAGGTCCAACACCTGCACAGTCACTGACATGGTGGCACTGCGTGGCGGGGAGCCGTGGTCCTCCACCACCACAGTGAGGCTGTAGGAAGCAACTTGCTCCCGGTCGAGAGCACGTGCAGTGGAGAGGACACCAGAGACGGGGTCTAGGCTGAAATCCTGCCCAGGGTCTCCACCTGGAAGGGAAGGGAGTGGAGGGAAAGAGAGGGCAAGGGAAGGGAAGGGAAGGGAAGGGAAGGGAAGGGAAGGGAAAAGATGGGGAATAACAAGGCAGCATGACTATAACTGGAAAGAGGAAGGCCCTGGACAGCAGGAAGCCCACTACCATGTGGCCTGGGAGGGTGGGGAGAGTAAGCCCCTTGGGTCAGCTCCATGCGAAGAACTGACTCCAACCACTCATAGGCCAGTGCTGCTGCCATGGGGGCTCCCCAGATAACGTGTGGCAGGATACAGCAGAGAGCTCACTTTGTAACCTGCGAATTCACAGGTCAGAGCAGTCAGGAGAGGTGTGGAACTGGTCTAAGCCTGGGAAACCAGACATGAGTCTGGAGAATGAGGAGTTGAGCCTGTCCAGATCTTAGGGTGCTCTGTACTGGGAGCAGAGAAACTTGAGGGCTGAGAGTGCCGTGCAGTTTGGAGCAGGAGAGAACTGAGGTGGGAATGAGACCTGCTGCTGGTGATGCCCCCAGAGCCAGGGGAGCACGGAACCACCCTTGCCCATCCCTGCACTCCCACTGCGCCTCACCTGCCAGCCGGTATTCCAAGCGCCCGTTCTCTCCGCCGTCGGGATCAGTGGCCCGCAGGGTGTAAAGTGCCACACGGCTCTGGTTCTCGGGGACCTCCACGGAGCAGGACTCGCTCTCCAGATGTGGTGCGTGGTCATTCTCATCCCCCACTGTGATCCGCACGGTGGCCTTGGCGAGGCTGGGGGGCAAGCCGGCGTCCCGTGCATACACTGCAGGACACAGAGAGTGCCCTGCTGACTGGGAGCTAAGGCCTTCGCACCCATATGCCAATGCCCAGGCATGGGAACACCAGCATTCCTGCACCTCCAAACCACCCCACAGCCCTGCTATGCCTCACAGATCCCACTCCCTCCCCACGGCCTGCCTTCCCTGCAATGCTCCCCACTCTAGCAGCAGGGAGCCCCTATGTACCCCCCTGACCCCCTGCCTGCTGCCCCTCATCACCCACCTGTCAGCACATGCTGCTCCTGCTCCTCCCGGTCTAGGGGACGCGTGGTGACAATGAGCCCTGTCTGTGGGTGGATGGAGAATGGCCCCCCAGAGAGACTCCCATAGGACACCTGCCCGTTGGCACCTGCAGGGAGGAAGGAGGTCTGACAGCAGCCCAGAAGCAGCCTCAGTGCATCATTCAGCTCCCAGCCCTACATGTCTCTGCTCTCAGCTCCCACCCGGGCTCACAGGCTGAGCAAGAGGGTGGGCTTGCTCCCTGGGGACAGAGAGGTGTGTGTGGGTGCACATGGCCGAAGGAGCCCCTGCAGAACAAAGGCCACTGGTCAGGGGGAGCAGACAGAACCATAGTTCCTGTTCCGTTCTCAGGCCATCTCCTACCTCCAGGCCAGGTGTTGATCCTTCCCTCTGGTCAGCCAGGCTCTCCAGACCAGCAGAAGCAAGCAGGGTATGCCCAGTCCCGGGGCTGCATCTCCAGATAGACCCTGACCGAACTGGGCAGCCCACCCCTGTGTGTGTCCTCACCCAGATCCCGGTCCGTGGCCAGCACCTGCAGCACCAGACTGCCGGCTGGCAGGTTCTCCATGATGTGGGCTTCATACTCGGGTTTCTCAAAGGCAGGAGCCTCATCGTTGACGTCCAGCACCAGCACGGTCAGCAGCTGCGTGGCGGAGCGGCGCGGGAAGCCATGGTCCATGGCCACCACCGTCAGGTTGTGCTGTGCCACCTCCTCCCGGTTCAGGGCCCGCACGATGGAGAGTGCACCTGTGGGCACAGGAGAGGGGCGAGCTGGGACCAGCGGTGCTGGGGTGAGCTGGGACCAGTGGCACTGGGGCTGACGGCTCTTGGGACAGGTCTACTATGAGGCTGCAGGCACTGGGGTCTGCTGGGACAGACAGGTCTCAGAGACCAGAAACACTGTGCCAATCAGATACTGTGCCTGGAGCTTCCTGCACCCCTAATCTCCCTCCTCCGGGCTTCCCAGCCCACGCTCTCCTCCTGCGTATCATGCAACATCCCCATGTACCTCTGCACCCTCCTCAGTCTCCGTGTTCCCATTCACACTCCTAGCCCTCACCAGTGCTGGGATTGAGGTGGAAGCGGCCGTCCCCATTGCCTGCTCGCAAGGAGTAGCTCACACGTCCATTCTCTCCCAGATCACTGTCCTGGGCCACCACGTGCAGCGCCACAAAGCCCGTGGGCTGGTCCTCCATGATGCTGACAGTGGCCGGGGAGAGGAAGACGGGCGTGTTGTCGTTCTCATCGGTCACGAACACGCGGGCGGTGACGGCAGCTGAGCGGCGCTGGCTGATGTTGCGGGCCTGGTCCGTGGCTTCCACCACCAGCAGAAAGGAGGCAGCAGCCTCCCGGTCGAGGCCCTGGCGCAGGGTCAGCTGCCCTGAGCGGCTGTCGAGCTGGAAGGGGGCCCCGGCAGGCTCCAGGTGTAGCAGGGCGTAGCGCACCTGGCTGTTGGGGCCTGCCCCATCCCCATCCAGTGCCTGGAAGGTGAAGATGGAGGAGCCAGCCTGGGCATTCTCTGGCACCACAATGGTGATAGGATCTTCAGGGAAGGTGGGCGCCTGGTCGTTGCAGTCCTGTACATGGATCTGGACCAGTACCAGCCGGCTGAAGGGATAGCCGTGCTGTGTGTCCTCGGCACTCACCTGGAGCACATGCCGTGCCCCAGCTTCATAATCCAGCTCCCGGGCGGCATAAATTTCCCCTGTCACACTGTCAACCACAAAGGTGCCGTCCCCACCACCTCCTACCACTGTGTAGGTCAGCTGTCCTCGCGCAGGGGCATCCAGGGGGGCCACTGAGCCAATCACAGACCCTGGCTTGACCCCCTCGAGAGGGTGCAGGGTCAGCACGGTGGCATCAGGCCGTGGTAGCACACGGGAGGATGGCAATACCTGCAAGGAGAGGCAGCAGTGAGGGGCATGCCCAGGGGGCTGTGTGCCAGGGCACATGCTGGAACACAGGAGGGTCATTCTGGTGCTCAGGGTACACTTTTCACTGTGAAGGTGCCCTGGCACCAGATAGGCGGTAGTCTCCAGCCTTGGACACAGCCAAAAGCCACCTGGATGACCCCAGCTAAGCAGGGGGCTGGACAAGGTGACCACAGGTGCCTTCCCTCAGCCACTCCTTGGGCCTGTGACTGTGTCAGATACCACAAAGGCAACAGACAGCAGCAGAAACAATTCTGCAAACATAAGCAAGACTGGGCAAGAAGAGAGATCATGCTCATCCCAATGGAATGTTGAGGAAGAGAGAGAACCCAGTATGAACCCAAGATAAATAAATCTAATTTTATTAGAGATACTGGAGTTAATTTGGGGATGAGGTGGACCTGTGGATGGGAGAGAGAATGCTGCAAAGGCCACGGCAGTGTGATCTGAATGGAAAACCCACTGAAAAACTCAGTACACTGCTGTCAAGGAGCTGGGGAAAATGGGAATAACATTAAACCTGTCAGCCCAGAGGGGATCAAACCCAGTGACTGTCAAGCAAACCTTGTGTTACAGGGATGCAAACCAGCACACTGGGGATGGCCAGACTGGCCTCAGTGCTCTGGAGGGTCCAGAACAGCTTTGCTGACAAGAACAGTTACAGACACGGTGTAAAAAGGAAATGTTATCAAACATATTGTGGGTGGATGAAGGCAGATGTGCCGGGCTAACACTGGGCTCTGCTCCTCGAGAGAACCTGGTATATCGCACCCTACTGTGCTGGAGCTGGCCTCTGGTGTGGGAGCACACACAGAGCTCCCAAACTAACAGGGGAAAGGCACAGAGTGGGGATGGCTGTGTGACAGAAAGGAGATTGATGGGCAGGGCTGGTGGGGATGGCACAGCACTGAGAGTCAAATGGCCTTGACACCTGCAAGGACAGAGACAGGAAGATATGAAACAGTGTTTTGTGGGAGTGCTTTGATGGGGGGAACCAGAGTCTCTGCTGTGAAAGGAAGCTCATTACTAATAGAAGAGAAAGGATGTGGCTGTCCAGGCAGTACGAGGCAGGGAGGGCCAAAGTGACACAGACGTGAGGGACATCCTGAGGGTCAGAACAAGCTGTGGGCCAGAACAAACACGCTGGGGGGTCAGAACACCAATTTCCCAATTTTCAGTGGGAAAAACGGATGTCTCTGTGCAGGGGACCTCTGAGTTTTTCCCTGCACCAAGGTATCTAGGACAGAGTTGGCTGTCGAAGGCTTGAGAAGGCAGAACTGTGGTTGGCCACTTTGGAAATGAGAACATGTGCAGGGGCAGATGGACCCATCCCTTCCCATTTCAGGTTCTCCACATGGATTTTAGGGCTGGATCAACACTTGAGCAAGGGCAGAAGGTCCCCAGGGATGAAGGTGGTGGAGGATGAGGAGGCAGGGAGAAAGGCTGACAGGTAGCTGGAAGGTGTTCTTCAAGAGGCAAGTGAGGGATAGATGATACAGGGACAGGAGGAACTGGGGTGCAGGGATGAGACGAGCTGGGATGCAGGGACAGGAGGAGCTGGAGTGCAGGGTACCTGGACACGAACGATGGCTGACGTGCTGCGAGGCACCACGCCGCGGTCGCTGGCTGTCACGGTGAAGATGTACTCGGCACGGTCAGCCCGGTGCAGAGGTGTGGCCGTCCGCAGCTCTCCAGTAGCCACGTGCAGGGTGAAACGCTCTGCCCAGGCTCCTGCAGAGAGAATTGAAATGCTGCCATGGAGGAGGGAGGGCAGGGCAGGGCAGGGTGAGAAGGAGGGGGAGCACAGTGTGGGGGTCCTGGGCAATGGGCACCCATCTGCCTGGGTGATGGCTGCAAGGCAGAGCAGCATCGATTCGCCAGTTCTGGAGCTCGTACCTATCAGAGAGTAGATGATGGTCCCATTCTCCCCCTCGTCGGGGTCCTTGGCCTGCAGGGAGGCGACCAGAAGTCCTGATGGCTTCTCTTCCAGCACCTGCAGCACAGCCCAGGGAGAAGTTGAGTGACACAGGGCACTCTTCAGATCACCCCCACAGCTCCCCAAACATGGCATGGGGTCTGCACTCTCCTGCAACAGCCCTACACCTCACCCATGGCACAGACTCCCGGCAGGACCTACAGGTTGTGCCTCAGGCTGGAAACATGGAAGAGTCTGCAGTGACACTGGCCAGGGGAGGCTCTGCCTCACCAGTCCTCCTTCCCTTTTGCCTTGTTTCACAACCTGCTCAGCAGGGTGGAGGGACACTGCAGGGCTGTGGGAGGGCACTGCTGCACCCATGTTACACCCAGAGCCTCTGCAGATAGGAAAGTGCAGGGCTCCACAACAGTCCTGGTTCCCTCTGCCCGAACAGAACCCTTCAGCTGCCAATGCCAAGGTGTGAGCACTGACAGCCCAGTGCCAGCCTCCCTGGCTGCAGCCAGTGATCTCTTCAGTTCCCACAGCCAGCCTGGGAGGTTTGCCGCCTCTGGAAATGCAGCTAGCAGATCTTCCTGGTCTCAGGCACCTCCATTCAGGGATTTTCCCTTTCCTCCTTGATCCTGGGTAGCACTGACTGCCTGTCTCTGGGCACTTTAGACCCATGTTTTATGCCAATGCAGCACAAGACCATTGAGAAATCAATCACACACGTGCTCAGGTAACCCCATGTCCTGTGAGGGAAGTTACCAGCTTCCCCTCAGACACCACACATAACAGCATTGCACACAAACACCTTTTCTGGATAGTCATGGAACTGCACGCATCCCCATCAATGCTCCTTAGCACCTGTCAGGTTTTGGGATCACCCTCAGCAAACATTCCTTCCCTGCTGCAGACATGCCTCCTCCAGCACAGACTCCTTGGTGGAGCAGGATTACTCCTTGGCACAGGCCCTGCAGTTCCTTCCATCCCAGCAGATGCCAAATTTGCACCCCAAGGGGACAGACCTCACATTCCCATCCCATCAGCACATCCCAAGGCACAGACCACCTTCCCAGACCTAGCTGTGCAGGGTGATCTGTGTCTCTTAATGCATTTAGGAAAGGGACAAGTGGAATCGGAGCAGGATTCTGGAGGAGCGGCTGCAGGCTCCCAAGTGGAGGTGAGGGCCAGGGCTGTTGCCCAAGCTGCTGGCACCATGCTGGAGCCCTGGAAGGGGAGACCAGTGGAGCTGGACTCGTTCAGCCAGGCCAAGCAGTGCTGGGACTGCGCTCTGTAAACATTGAGAGAGAGGGGGAAATTCCAGAGAGAGAAGAGAGCTTTTTAAGCAAAAACACAATATTGGCACAAGAACAAATAAGTATAAAATGGTCAGAAATTAGTTTAGGCTGGAAATGAAGAGATGGTTTCTAGTACCAGATCAAGGAATCTGGAACAGCCCTTCACAGCAGTGATGGAGGCACAGACCTAAATATAGCCTGGCCCTCAATGAAGGGAAAGCCTGCGTGGACACCTCTGTGTGGGGCCATGCTTCAGAGGCCCCTTCCAAACCCTCTCCACCACAAGCTGGGTCAGGGTCTGCCCTCACACTGTCCCTATTGTCCTCCTGCTCCTGCTCCTGCTCAGTGGGCAGGGACATGTTCCCCTTCCATGAGGAATCAGATCTCTCTGAGGAAGTCAGAGACTTGGCAGAGGAGTTACATGAGCAGCACCCACACAGCCCCATGTCCAAATGCCAGTTCAGCTGCTCAAACAGGAATAAACAGCAATAGCAGTGGCCTTGCCTCTGCAAACTGGTGACAGTGGCCAGGCCACCTGAAGGTTGCTGCTAACACTAGCCTTGTTCCAAGCTCACAGAGCCATTCTGGCCACAGGCACAGCTCTGGCATGGGCTGGCAGTGGATATACAGAGAAGATGTGAGAAACATGGTATGTGTGGAACAATCCTGCTGTGAACCTCCCCGGCTCCCAGCCTACTGTGGCTCAGACACTTCCTGAGCCACAGATCATATTTGTGTTCAACAGCCTTTGATGAATATTTTTTTCTTTCCATGAGTTCATCTAGTTTTGAACCCATGCAACTTTGGGCAATGATTTCACAATTTAATTATGTTCTGCATGAAAAAGTGTTGCCTGTGTTTATTTTAAACCTGCTGCCTGGTCAGTTCTTATGGAGCTGCCCAGTCTTGTGTTGTGAAAAAAGCAACTTCTCATTTCCCCATGACTCTCTGCACACCTCTGTGATATTCCTGCAGCTTCATCCATGCCAAAGAATGTCCAAGTATTTCCTTTCTGCGTGGAAACCATTATCTGCCAGAGATCCCATTAACATCCTTTTCTGAACCACTTCGAGCACTTCTGCTCACTTAGGGAACAGAGCCAGGCAGAGAGAGTGGGCAGAATATGAGGTGGGGTAATGATGTTTTCTTTCATTCTCTGTTTCTTTTCTAATTAAACTCAGCATCTGATTTGCCTCTTTGCCTGTTCTGAGCCTGGGGTGACACTTTCACAAAGCCCCAAGGTTCTCCCCAAACTGAAGCAGTCAGTTCAGAGCCCACCACTGTGTAAGTTCCATCAGTGTCTCTCTCCAGTTAGCAGCAGTGATTTTATCTCCCATCGTCTTTGCTGACTGAACAGTGAAAGATGATTCTTCTCCAGTTTTTCACTGGGAGCCCTCACCTTGATTGCTGTGAATAGACCAGTGACATCAACCTTCACCTATTCAGGAGGATACAGCAAAACAGCAGCACCAGGGGCACCCCCTCTGTGAAAACAGACCCCTTTTTCCTTCCCTGTGTCCTCTCTCCTCTCTCCTAGTGACCA
Source organism: Cephalopterus ornatus (assembly GCA_013396775.1). NCBI lineage: Eukaryota > Metazoa > Chordata > Aves > Passeriformes > Cotingidae > Cephalopterus > Cephalopterus ornatus. The sequence goes on from VZRE01003044.1 coordinate 34,893, forward strand.
TTCCCTGGGAGGATCCATTACTGCAGACCCTACGCAAATGCCCCTGGTCCTGCCAGCGCGTCACCAATGTGCTTCAACTTGGAATTTGTCCCACAAGCACTCCTCCAGCTGATGCTGGAACGTGCTGACATGGAACCCTCCTCTGCTTTGCCTGATGAACACAAACATGAACACAGCACCAAGCATGTCTGCAGGGAATCATGGAGCTTTGTGTTATTATCCAGTTTTCACTTTTCCCTCCAAGCCTCTCCTACACCTAAACTATGGCTAACGGTGGGCTCTTCCTGTGCTTCCTACCCCTATTTCCAGTAGGAGAGCTGCAAACCAAAGTGCCCAAACAGGTGTTTGCTCAGAGCTGCTGCAGCATTTATGTGCCCTCAGGGTTCTGAACCCATTCCAGCTTTGACCTGTCCCCTGAAGGAAACACCTGCTTTTGTGGTCCCTTTGTATAAGCAGAGCCCTCCCAAGCTCTAGAAGGGCACTCGCAGCACTTTGTGCCCCCAGGCACTGGGATCAGCTGCAGATCCTGCCATGCAGCGTGTCACGGGTGTCCCCACACAGGAGCATGGCTCACACAGACCCTCGCTGTGAGCACTGCTGTGTTGCAGAGCCTGTCCAGCGCAGCCTCAGCCATGTTGTGGCTAGCTGCTGCCTCACCTGCTCTGGTCCCAGTGTTGCTCAGAGAGAGGGCAAGACTAACTGTCTTCTCTGCCTCCTTCAGGCACTGTGATATGCATTCACCCAGGCCAAGCCCTGCTAGCAGTGTTGCCAGCAGAGAAGAGCATGCGAGAAGGCATCTGGGGAAGGGATGGCTGTACTCTGGAACAGGAAGGGAAGCAGAAATGAACAAGGAAGGCCTGGCTGGAGCTGCAGAGTGTCCCCAGGTCCTGTGTCACCCAGATGGGCAGTAACCACCAACACAGATCTGCCTGCTCTGACCTGCATGGAGTGCGTGGCTCAGGCAGCATCTGTGACAGAGACTGGTTTCCGTCACCGTGATGTGTCTGAGCCAGCCCCACGTGAGGGGCTTTGAGCACACAGCCTGCCATGCAGTGTCCAGCCACAGGCTGTCCCTGTGCCAAGGAGATGGGGCCAGGGCTCTGGCTGCTCAACCTGCTCTGCTGCTGCCAGCAATCCTTGGCTGACTCCTGTGAGCCCTTGCCCCTCATGCTGCTCTCAGGGACACAGCAGAGCAGAGTCAGGAAGATGGGGGGCTGGTCCTCACCCACTTCTCCTGCGAAACACCCACATAACTGGGTTTGCAGCACATGCAGTGTCTGGTGACTTCTGCCACCAAAGTGCTGAAGAAAAGCTGGGCTGGCAGTCATGGCAGATTCCCATAAAACCATTGTGCGTGCCAAGCCCAGCTGTGCACTGCTTTCTTGACCTTCCAGAAATAAGAGTGGCTGTACCCAAAATCCCCAGATCTAGGTGATGGCATCCTGTACCTTCCTACTCAGAAATGCTTACCCTGTCTCTTCTGGGTCAGGTTCAGGGCTCCTCTTGCCATCTCTCCCTGCAGTCACATGCGAGCCAAGAGCTTCTCTCTGCTGGCCAGTCCTGCTGGTGCCAGAGCCCTCTGCAGCCCTTGCCTGCTCTGTCACCAGGACATTGCCCAAGGACATGCCCATCCTGCCACGTCTCAGTCAAATTTGCCAGATTGCCGTGGCTGCTGCATAGATCTGACTCGTGCCTGCTCATCTCACATCCCAAAACTCTCCTGGGTCCCTACCCCTCCCCATCTCCCAGCAGAACCACCTGCCCCATATCCAGAGGCCACCTTATCCCTGCCTCCCCAGTGCTCCAGCCTGTGCCTCTACCTGCACAGGCAGCTCCTGACCACTGCCCACGTGGAGGAAAGCAGGAGCATTGTCATTCTCGTCCAGCACGGTGACATAGATGGTTCCAGTGGCACTGCGGGGCGGTGCTCCCCCATCCTGCACGATCACCAGGAGCTGGAAGCTGGACTGCTGCTCCCGATCCAGGCTGTGCTTGGTGCTGACCTCTCCTGTGAGGGAGAATCCCAGAAGGGTTTGGGTTGGAAGGTACCTTCAAGCCCATCTTTTTCCACCCTGCTGCCATGGGCAGGGACACCTTCCACTAGACAAGGTTGTCCCAAGCCCTGTCCAGCCTGGCCTTGAACACTTCCAGGGATGGAACAAGCACAGGAAGTGGGAACACAGAGAGGTGGGGACACAGCTCAGCCCTTGAGTTGCCTTAGAGCAAAGCCTTTGCTCAGCTGTGTTGCTCAGCCATGTTGCTGGAGCCCAGTACTGCAAGGGCAGGAAGGTGCCTATTCTGCTGCTGCACCGGCCTGGCTGCCATCGCTGCTGTCCTGCCCTGGGCTTTCATACCAGTCAGCCCCACCTAGAAAGCCAGGAGTCTCTCACCTGTCTGTGTGTGGATAAGGAAGTTGGGATCATGCTGGAGCAGGCGGTAGGTGAGCCGGCTGTTCTGCCCTGCGTCCCGGTCGCTGGCTGTCACCCTCCCCACGCTGCTGCCAGGAGCCTGGTTCTCAGGCACAGTGAAGAAGTACCGCTCCTCGCTCAGCCGGGGGCTGTTGTCATTCTCGTCGGTGATGCTGATCCGCACAGTGCTGGTGCCGGTTTTCCGGGTGTCCCCTGCAGCCCCACTGCCTCCCACCGAGGCCAGCACTGTCAGCACGTACAGGTCCCGCATCTCCCGGTCCAGGGCACTTTTGACGTACAGCCAGCCGCTCTCGGGCATGATGCCAAAGCTGGCAGCATCCCCATCTGCACGCAGGTGGTAGGTAAGGGCTGTGGATTCCACATCGTGTGCCAGGGCCCTCACCTGCAGGAAGCGGGTGGAGACGGGGACACCCTCCTGTACCTCCACGCGGTAGGTGAGAGTGTCAAAGATGGGCCCGTTGTCATCCTCAGCTTGCACATGCACCATCAGCGTGAAGGTGGAGCTGAGCTGTGGGACGCCGCTGTCCCGGGCCATGATGGCCAGGCTGTAGGCTGAGCTGGCCTCATATTGCAGGGCCCCAAGGAGCCGCACTGCCCCCGAGGTGCGTTCCACGCTAAAGGTGCCCTCACCCCCTGACACCAGCTCAAAGGTCACCTGGCCGTTGGCACCACTGTCACGGTCCTCGGCCTGCACAGTGTAGACTGTAGTCCCAGGTTCTGTGGCCTCTGGCAGCAAGATGGAGTCAGAGGGGCTTGAGAATGCCGGCATATTGTCATTCACGTCTGACACAGAGATCTTCACACGTGTGTTGCTGTAGGCGGGGGGTGAACCGCTCCGGGCCTGGACATCCAGGATGAGGACTGCCTGGGACTCGTGATCCAGAGGCAGGCTGGTGCGGAGCTGCCCCGAGGCCGAATCAATGGAGAAGTAGCCATGAGGATCCCCCGAGGAGATGGAATAAAAGATGTCATCAGCATGACCTGTGGACAAAGGGATGGAGACAGGAGGAATGACAGCAGGCTGGGCAGCGCTGGCTGGCTGGAGGTGGTCTGAGATGTCCAGCAGCACTGTGTCCGTGCTCATGGATGCACAGATGTGTGTACAGACATGTGTAAGCACACATTCTGAGCTGGGTGACAATCATAGGGTGCACATTCAGACGTGTGTGTGTGTGTGGAGCTCTCAGAGCAGGGCTGCTCTGTGGGGAAGTGTGGTGGGTGCTGGACCTTCAGGATGGTGTGAGGACAGGGAAAGTGATGGCATGCAAAAGGGACGAGCCCTTACCTGGCGGGTTGTGGGCCTGGACAGCCCCCACGCTGGTGCCCTGTGACATGTCCTCGGGCACGGTGAAGAAGTACTGAGCTTGCTCAAAGACAGGAGGTGAGACTGTGCCCTCCACAATGCTGATGTTCACCCGGGCGTTTGGCTGTGCCTGCAAGCCCCCCCCGTCCTGTGCAGAGATCACCAGCTGCACTAGGGTGTTGGCTTTGCCATTCAGGGACCATGACAGGGAGATGACACCTGGGGAAGAAAGCCATTGATGGGGCACTATGCTGCACCCCGTCTGTCACCTGGCACCAGGGGATAGGCCAAACCAGAAGCTGGAAAAGACAGATCAGAGGGGACAGGAAACAATGTGAATCCCAGCAGGAGCTTGCTGTGGAGGAGCTGGAGTGAAGGAGAGGAGCCCTCCCAGGAAATCCTGGCCAAATACTCCCCATTCAACCTTATACCCAGCCCTGAGCTAAGCAGTGGTACAGGCTGAGGGACATGAGCCAGAGGGCAGAGCTTGGGAGAGGAAAAGGAAGGGAGAAGGCTTTCTACCGTGGGGCACAGGGTGAGGGTCATGACACAACAGGTGGGTCCTGGGCTATGGGGAGACTTTGGAACTGAAGTACCATAACTGACAGGCCCTATGAAGGAGGTAGCCCTGTGTTAGGAGGACTGGTAGTGCCTGTCACCTGCTGGGAACTTGGGAAACAGTGTGCAGATCCCTTAATGAACCTTCCTGTCCTGCTGAGAGTACTTCGCACCGCACGCTTATGCACCCACCTCCCCAGCAGACTCTACTCTGTCTTCAATGGCCGATGCAAGGCAGAGCAGATACAGCCAGTGAGAATGGTGGGACCAAGAGTGACAGAGTTATAGAGGAGAGTTAACTCAGGCAGGGAGAGGAGGGCACTGGCAGGGACAAGAAACAAACCAGGATACAGCCTGATGGGGCAAAGCATCAGCACACAGGAGGAAAGGCACAGTGAATCAGGGATGGGGAATGGGGGAGAGGAAGGAAGATGGGACAAGTGAGAAACAGAGCAGGGAGCAGAAACAAGAGGTCAGGAACTGAGTCTGGGAAGGGGCTGCCAGAGGCTCAAGAAGTCGAATGGGGAATGATGCGGCAGAGAGAAGAACACGCATACTCCAGAGGCAGACTGCACTGCTGAGGTGTCCAAGCATTGACAGTCAGGCTTGCTTTGACATTTCCCATATCACAATGCTCTGATTTCTGCCTGCTCTGGCTCCCTGCCAGCTCTCACCTGTGTCCTTGTTGAGGGAGAAGAGCGGGGGTGAGTTTCCTAGGACAATGCGGTAGGTCACCCTCCCATTCAGCCCCTCATCCTTGTCATGGGCAGTGACACGCAGCACAGCTGTCCCTGGCATGCTCTGTGTGCTGATGCTGGCAGCGTACTCCAGTGGGTAAAACACTGGCCGGTTGTCATTTGTGTCCTCCAGGAACACCTTCACATACACCATGGAGTTCAGGCCACCCTGCAGAGGGACCAGGTCAGAGACAGTGCAAGGACAGCAGCATCCCCTGCACAGTGCTGAGGCAGCAGCACTGCGTCCCGCTAGCACTCACCCCATCCACAGCAGTGATGGTGAAGTCGTAGGCAGACGTGCCTTCATCACGGTCCAGGGGCTGCTCCGTGCACAGCTGCCCCGAGTGCTTGTCAATGCTGAACTGCGTGGGGACAACACTGCCGATGCCAGAGCCAATGGAGTAGGAAAGAGAGCCAAACGCGCCACTGTCTGCATCTGTGGCTGTCACCTGCATCAGGGAGGGTACTACCTTAACAGAGAAGACCACCAGCCAGACCCAGCCCTGCCCCATCACCACACCCCAGTGCCACCTTCTGCTCCATGGCCCACCACATTGTCCTCAGAGAAGGTCATCGTGACACAGTGATTACCTCAGAACTGAAGCTCTTGTCCCACAGCAGCCGCCGCTTTCCCTGCAGCCCTCCCTGCAGCAGGACAGGGCTCCCAGGGCTCACTGATGCAGACAGTGCCCTGGGCAGTGTTGCCCACAGCTGTGGGGCACCCTAGGATCAGCCTGTGCTGGCTGGTCCCCGTGAGGGGACACAGAGGAGGGGGAGCACTGTGCTGTGAACGTGCTGTGAACGTGCAAGAGCTGCACTCAGCTTTCTATCTCCAGCACTGCTGTGGGTTCCTCACCACCCAGGTGGCAACTCCCTTCTGCACCTCTGGGGCAACATCCATCACCCAGATGACCGACTTGCCTTGGCAAAAGAAAAGACCATAGGGACAGGGGGAACAGAAAGGCCCAGGCTGACCAAGATGCCAAGGATCTCACAGACAAGCACTCCATTGCCCCCTACTTGATCGGCCAGCCAGGAACAACCTGCATGGCAGCACTAGCTGTCCCTGCCTCTCTGCTCCTTCTTTTCTCAAAGACACTCAGGACGGGACAGGAAGAAAGTCAACCCCCTGTCACCACAGCCCTGTCTCTGTCCTGCTCTCAGAGCTTTGTGTCCAGCACCCCAGGCACTGGGGATGAGGATGAGGAGTGGCACTGCCCTGTGACAGCCCAGTTTCACCCAGCCTGGGGCACAAGAACTGCACCCACCATGAGAGACACAGCAGCAGGATGAACGCTGCTCCCTGCTTGCCCACCCCATTTCCTCCTTGGGCTCCTACAGAGCTCAGGTCAGCAGGAATCAACTGCTGACCCCACATCGCTGCCCACAGCTCCTTCACCAGCTGGGAGCTCGGCATAGAATAAAGCTGGGGGACGGAGACAGGGAGTGGGGGAAGGCAGCTGGGCCAGGCCTGGGTGAAGTGGAGTTCAGGCCTTGTCAGCCACAGCTCCTCCCTGCAGCAGCCATGGGGCCTCGGCTCCCGTGCGAGGAGCACAGGAACGCCGCGTGCGCGCCAAGGAGAGGGCCCAGCTGGGGGCTGCAAGCCCGGCCACTGGGGATGGAGGGACAAGGGCAAGGGGACACAGAATGGCTGGGCCAGGAGGGAACAGTCAACCGGGCAGGGGTGGCACCACCCTGCCTTGACCAGGAAGAGAAGGCAGCACCTGCAACACCCCCACCAGCCCTGCTGCCTGCAGTCTGAGGGGCTGCCTGCAACGAGAAGCTCAGAGCACATCTCCAGTGAGCACCAAGCTCCTGTGCAGAGGATCTGCTCCCCAACTCTGCAGCAACTGCCAGAAGAAGCACCACGTAACAGGATTCCCCCTTCCCGCTCCAGCTGCAGAGCACTCAGAGACTCAGGTGCCATGACAGAGCTGGTTCAGGAGGCACTTTGGGAAACTGGACCCATCTCCTCCTTGAGCTCACCTTCCCCTCTACTGCCCCAGCCCCCCTTGCTGGGGAGCAGCTCACTGCAGAGTACACACTTGACCTCACTGACATCACTGGAGCTCATTCAAAGGGTACCAGCACAGTGGCTCTATGTCGGCTGTTGTTACTGGGGTACAGCCCCATACCCACACTCTGGCGTGCCAGTGGGCCTGGCCCTTGTCTCCCTTGGATGGGTGATGCTAAACTGGTGCCCAGAGAAAAGCCACAGAAATAGGAAATAGCTGCTGGAGCAGGTAACAGTGTTGACTCAGTTTGGGGCCACTGAACACTTTGCTTTGTGCTCTGCCACTGTATGCAGAAGGAGGGAGGCTGTGGCTGGCACACCCCCAGCCCCAGCTCCCTGCCCGCAGACCGCTGACATCCCATGTGCGCATCCCATGGGATGGGGCTGGCTGCCTGCCTGTGGGCAGCCCACACTCAGCAGGGCCTGACTGAGCCCCGAGGGCAGCAGGATCCCCAGTGTAGCTGCTTGATACCTCCTGGGGACTCCTGAGAGACATCACAGGGGTCCACCAGCTGCCAGGTATGGCAGCCACCTCATTTCAGCTGGCACACACGGCTGCAGGCTCAGAGCACACACTGTGTGGGAAACGGACACATTTTTATCTGTGAGGGTAGTTAGCCACCGAAAGGGCTCATCAAGGGCTGCGGTGAGTTCACCACTCCTGGAAATTTTTAAACCAAGTCTGGACATTTTTCCAGGAACTTTGCTAGAAGCTAATGCAGGGCAGCCCCGGACTCTGTATTTAGCATCCGCCCCAAATCTTGGATCCACAGCTGGTTTTACTGTAGCTCACTCATGAGACTCCTGATGTTTGCCTGAAAAACAGAGGGAAATGGGGTAAAGCTGCCTATGGAACTGGCCAGAAACACTCCACTGGGGCTGTGCCAGTCCTGCTGCTTGAATATGTGGGAGCAGGAGTCAGAGCCCTGAGCCTAAATAGAGCCTCTACAGCCCCCTCATCTCTGACTTTTGAACGGAGTCTCCACAGCCACTAAAGGCTTTAAGCACAAGGATATCAATGCTTTGCTAGGAAATCCCTGAAGTGAAGCTGCCAAGGAGGCAGCAGTACTTGGGAAGCCAGGATCACAGACCCCTGGTCTCACAAAGAATTCCAATGTCCCTGGCCAAGCAGGGGTGGCACCCAGCTGGATCTGCTGCTCACTAGAAGGGAGCACTGACTGGGGATGTGGCAGTCGGCAGCAGCTGTGACTGCAGTGGCCATGAAGCAGCAGGTGCAGAATCCTAAAGGGAGTGAGGAAGGAGAGAAGCAGAGTACAGACCCTGCAATGCAAGAGAGATTTCAGCTTATACAAGGAACTGTTCGATGGGAGGGATCCCATGGCAGCACTGAAGGCCAAGGGAGCTCAGCAGAGCTGGCAAGCCTTCAGGACAGCACAGTCCAGAACAGTCCATCCTAGAGCTCAGGAAAGCAAGAAGACATGTCAGCAGATGGTCTTGGCTAAGCAGGGGCCTCAGAGCTAAGCTGCCATGTAAAAGGCAGTGTATGCTAAGAGAATTGGGATTGTTCAGCCTGGAGAAGGGAAGGCTCTGGGGTGACCTGATTGCAGCCTTCCAGTACCTGAAGGGAGCCCACAAGAAAGATGGAGAGAGACTATTTACAAGGGCCTGGAGTGACAGAACAAGGGGGAATGGCTTCACACTGACAGAGAGTAGGTTTACATTAAGTATTGGGAAGGAATTCTTCCTTGTGAGGGTGGTAAGGCCCTGGCACAGGTTGCCCAGAGAAGCTGGGCATCCCTGGAAGTGTCCAAAGCCAGGTTGGACAGGGCTTGGAGCAACCTGGGATAGTGGAAGGTGTCCCTGCCCATGGCAGGGGGTGGAACAGAATGAGCTTTAAAGTCCCTTCCAACCCCGACCATTCCATGATTCTATGAGATGGGAGGTGGGTATGGAGGCAAGCTACACAGTAGGAATTTATAAACATCCCCAGGCACGTCAGGAGGGTGTCAGCAAAGTCAAAGTTCAAGTCAGGTTGAGACTTGCAAGGCAAACTGAGGGTGCCAGAAAGAGTCTCTACCACTGCACTGGTAGGAAAAGGCTGAAGAAGGGCCCATATCCAAGTGTGGTGGGTGATTTAGTGACAGCAGGCACAGATAAGACTGGGACACTCGATGCCTCCTCCACCTTGGTCTCCACCAGTTTCCCAGGCCTCCATGCTGTTCAAAAGGGTTCAGAGCTAATAGAGAGGGGTGAAGATGGAGTCAGGATTTCTTTAATGAAGTTGATCCACATGAATCCATGGGACTCAACAGGCTGCATCAATGGATGCTGACAGAAATAGATTTGCAGGGCTGCTCTTCACACGTGATGAAGATCAGGGGAGATCCCTGACAACTAGAGGGAAGCAAATACCACACCCCACCTTTAACAAAGGCAAAAAGGATCATCTGAGGATCTACATTCTTGTCAGCCACACTTTGGTCCCCGGCAGAATCATGGACAGGTTGGAAGGCAGGCTCTGAGGGAAGAGGTTCGAGTTGTGCTCTGCCAGGAGGTGATGATGAGGGAAAGGATCTGGACAAAAGTGACAGATGAACTACATCCTTTCTGTCACAGAATGGATGCAAATGAACTTGCATGTGCCCTCAGGACCAGAGGATGTGTTAAGGAACCCAGGGGATGAACCTGATGCTGTGTTTTGAAATCTTTTCCTTGATAGGTGTAGAAGAGGCTGCTTCAGAGAAGGGGGGCCCAGAGAACACACCTGGGACACTTTCTGCTGAAATCTCCCACTGAACAGTGTAATTACATCGAAACGCATCTGTTGGCATCCAATTCCCGACTGGATTTTAATCTGGCAAGGGATGTCAAAGTCAAGATGAAGGGCTTCTATAAGTGCATCAGTGACAAAAGGAAGGCTGGCTAAAATACACATCCACCGCTGAAGGAGATACGGAACCTGGTGACACAGGACATGTAAAAGACTGAGGTACTTAATGCCCTCTCTACCTTAGTCTTTACTAGTAAGAGCAGTCTTCAGGAATCCTAGGCCCCAGAGCCCAGGATGAAAGCTGGAGCAAGGAAGACAGACCCTTGGTTGAAGAGGAACAGTTCACTGAATTCCTAAGCAAACTGGACATGGGTCCTGATTACCCATCAGTGCTGAGGGAGCTGGCAGACGTCACTGTTAGGCCCCTCACAATAATCGTTTCTCAATCATAGTGTTTGGGAGGAGTGCCTGAAATCTGCAGGAAGGTAAATCTCTCTCCTATCTTCAAAGGAGGAGAGGACACAGGTAACTACAGACCAGTCAGCCCCACCTTGATCCCTGGGAAACTGATGGAACCTGATCCAGCTAATCCTGGAAACCATTTCTATGCACAGGAAGAAGAGGAAAATCATCAGGAGTGGTGAGGATGGTTTCTCCCAAAGGCAAATCATCCTTCACCCACTTAATAAACAACTGGTAGATGATAGAAAAGGAGTGGATATTGTCTACCTGAACTTCAGGAAATTCTTTGACACTCCCCACTAAGATCCTCATGGAGAAGCTGTTGGTGAATGGGCTGGATGAGCCAACAGTGAGGTTGAATGGCTCCTGTCCAGTGAGTGGTGATCAGGGACACAACATCTACTTGGAGGCCAGTACGTAGCAGTGTATCCCACAGGTCAATCCTGGGTCCAGTCCTGTGTGGAATCTTCATTAATGACCTGGATAATGGGGCAGTGCGTAGCCTCACCACAGTACATATGCGGATGACCCCAAACTGGGAAGAGCAGCCTGATATGCCAGAGGGTCATAATGCACCCAAGAGGGACCTCGACAGGCTGGAGAGATGGACAAGAGGCCTTGCAAAGTCCTGGGCTAGTGTGCCTCTCCCCACTGCATCGAGCACTGGGAGGGCAGAGATGGGCCTCGAGGCCTTGCTATTTCACACCCTCCTCCCAGTTCCCCAGCAAGACAGGAGCCAAGGCACCATAGACATCTTACATTTCCCAGAGATGCAGATGGATTAAGCACAGCCCCACACTGGGATCCTCAGCTGCATCACCTGTGGGAGTCAAAGCCTCCTCACAGACCTATCACGAGAGCAGCACCAAAGCCCCTCACCCAGAGCCATCTCTTGCCTTCACAGCCCTGCTGCTGAGTTGTGTAGCCCCGCCCAGCCCACAACGCTGGAAAGCAATGGAGCACTGCTCAGCAGCTCGGGCCTGTATTCCCTGGCTGTCCTCCCTGCTCCAGCCAGCGCAGTCGCAGGCAGGGAGCTCATCTGGAGCCTGGCCCTGGCTGGGGTTCTGCTGCGCACATGTTACGCTGTGGCTTTGGCAAACATCTGGCTCTGGGCTCCCGCCCCTCCAAGTGACGGCTCTTGGTGGGAGATGAGGGGAGGCTGGCGCCAGTGTGGTCAGCGATCCCACGCACGGTTCCCTGCGCCTGATTGCGTGCCAGGCGTCCTGCCCTCCCGGCCCTGGCACAGCCGCTGACCAGCTAAAAGCCACGCAGCTATTTCAGGAGCCGTCCCTGGCTCCGGGGCTGCGTCTCAGCCTCCAGCATACTCAGGCCTCGGGGGAGGGAGTGGGGTCAGGGTTCGGCCCAGCGACAAGTCCAGCACACGTGGCTGAGGCGAGGGTCAGAGCCCGCGGCTGTTGGAGCCCCCCGTCTGGGGAGCCCCTGCACAGCTTCCGGCTCTGCCGCCTCATGCTGCTGGGTCCCCACTGCCCCGGGCGTGGGCAGGAGGCTGGCTGGCAGCCCCACAGCCACAGCCTCCACGCCGCCTATTGAACTGTTGCTGCCCATCCTTGGAAGTGTTCAAGACTGGGTTGGACGGGGCTTGGAGCAACCTGGTTTAGTGGAAGATGTCCCAGCCCACGGCAGGGGGTGGAACAAGACAGGCTTTAAGGTCTCTTCTGTGATTCTATGAAACACATTGGGTTGCCACAGCCACACACAGCCAGGAATGGGGAGCAGGGGCTGCCAATGGCCTCTAGCACTGCTCTGGGATGGGGTAAAGCCCTTGGTTTGGAGGATGAGAGGAAGTGGGCTAACCACAGACTCTGAAGGAAGGCAGGATGCAGGATGTGGAGGGTGAGGCTGGGCAAGAGGTGTAGGAGCCTGGGGATGCACAGCGCCTTTCTGAGAGCCTGGGGGTCTCTGAGAGCAGGGGCATACTAAGGCACAAAAGGAAAAGGAGCAAGGCTGACACCTGGGCACCCAGGTGTCCTTGCTGGCAAAATGGCAGCTGCAGCTACAGGGCATAGGGAGCCCTAGGAGAGTGCAGGAGCTGAGCAGACTTGGAAGCTGGGAAGCAGAATAAGGCAGAGAATCCTGGAGCTGAGTGGGGCTGGGAAGCTGGGCTCTACAGGGAAGAGTGCTCACGGTGCAGGGCTTGAGTGGGGCAGCCACAGCGTAGGGTAGAAGTGGCAGGACCTGACCTTGGGGCACTGGTGCAGAAGGACCCCAAACCAAGGTGTGGGGCTGGGTTTCAGCTGTGCAGAGCTGAGGCAGGGAGTGCTCACAGAGAAGGTCTGTGCAGCAAGATGGGACACTGCTGGGCAAGACATGCAGGAGAGACAGTCAGCATGAGATCGAGCATGCCAGCCAGGGCAAGCCTGGGGACCAAGGCAGGGATGGGGTTCCCAATAGCAGAAGGACATGGAACTGCTCAAACCAGTCAAGAGGCGGCCATGGAGATGCTCCAAGGGCTGGAGCCCCTGTGCTCTGGAGCCAGGCTGGGAGAGCTGGGGGTGTTCACCTGGAGAAGAGAAGGCTCCAAGGAGACCTGAAAGCCCCTTCCAGGCCCTAAAGGGACTCCAGAATTGCTGGAGAGGGACTTGGGACAAGGGATGGAGGGACAGGACAAAGGGGAATGGCTTCCCACTGCCAGAGGGCAGGGTTAGATAGGATATTGGGAAGGAATTCCTGGCTGAGAGGGTGGGGAAACCCTGACATAGGTTGCCCAGAGCAGCTGTGGCCGCCCCATCCCCAGAAGTGTTCAAGGTTGGACAGGGCTTGGAGCAACCTAGTCCAGTGGAAGGTGTCCCTACCCATGGCACGGGGTGGAATGAGATGAGCTTTAAGGTCCCTCCCAGTCCAAATCAGTCTGTGAATCCATAGGGAGCAAGGAGAACCTGGCGTGTCCCAAGGGCTGTGCAGGTCAGGGAGAGCACGGCCAGTGAGAGCTGCCCTGGAGTACAGCAGCAAGGGTCCTGGGGAAGAAGACAACTGCAGCTGGCACTGACCAAGGGGTGTGGGGAGAACAGGAGGGCGCAGAGACTAGGGGGCCCATGCTGGTGGCTGGGGCTCTGTGAGGGGGGCACAGGGACTGGCCTTTTGGAGGGCAGCATGCACCGGTGTGGGGCTGTGGGTGCAAGTGGAGGAGGGAGATGTGTGAGCAAGGGCGGTGGGAGGAAGGGGAGTTCTGAGGGGCCTGGAGCTGAAGCAGAGGTAAGGGAAAAGGGGCAGCTGTGAGGGGGCTGGGGATTACGTGGAGGAAGGAGAGAGCTGTACGAGGGGGCCAGGAGGAGGAGCAGAGTATGGGGGGAGAGGAGTGCAAGGGGCTGGGGCCTCTCAGCTGCAGTGGAAAAGCTGCTGCAGCTCCAGGGGAAATGCTACTTGAATTAATCATGGCGCTGGCTGCTGTGCCAAGCCCAGGAGGAGGCTGCTGGCAGCGCAAGGAAATAACTTTCACAGGAATTTGGAACAAATGCAGCTCTTCTGGCGGTAACAACAGCACTCACCTCCCCCCACAACCTCCCCATGTACCAGCATCTCCCCCATGTCCGCACTCCTGTGTACCTCCAGACTCTCCCACATGGCAGCTGACTCCCCAGGACCATGATGCTCTCCCTCCCCTCGATCCACTCCCCAGCACACTCACAGGCATCTCCCCATCTTGCCTCGAAAAGCTTGCCTTGTTTCTGAGGAGGGGGAGGCCTGTTCTGTGTCGTGCAAAGGTCTGAAAATAGGTTGATATTAAATCCCTTGACTCAAGAATACAAATGTAGGCAGCAATGCCCCCTCCTCTTGGCAGCAGCTGGTGAGCATGAGTCCTTGTGCTGCTCCAGTCCCCATGCACAGCTATGCCCCATGTCCCCTCACGGCTGCCGCTGCAACAGCACAACTGAGGCATCAGGATTAGCCCTCCACACACTCTCTTTCAGTAACACAGTGTATGTGGCCTGGTGTAGCGTACAGCTCTTCACCCATGCCTTCCTCCCCGGGGCACAGCCCATGGGGCTGTCCCAGTGCAGTGCATGCATGTCCCATGAATGTCCTCATCACAAATGAGGACCCAAAACTCATCAGACTTATCCTCAAAACTGCGGAGGCTCTATGCTGGGTGCATTGCCGGTCAGCGTTTCATTTTGGATGTCCCCCAGCAATTGTGTGTATGGATGTAAAGGGAATATGTAAACTCTGGTTCCATAATCATCAATATTGGATCCATGCAAGAATCAATTAACCACCATCTCATGTAATTCAGGTTTATGTCCAATCAGCCCATGCTCACTACATGGGGTTCACAGCTCTCTGTTAGAGCACAGACAATGCTTGATTTAGCATGAAAAGTCAGAAAATCCCAGAAAAACAGTATCTGACCATGCATACAACATGCTGGTACAAGTCAAATGTTTAAAACAAATTTAAGCCAGCAGGGTGAATTTATACTAGAGCAGTGCTTCCCATCACGGAACCACAGCACTGGAATGTGGTCCAGTGTGCCCTAAAACTTCTGCATGGTCAGCTTCTGTCCACAGAGAGGAATAAAGAAGCCAGCCAGTGACTGTCTCCTGCTCCATTTTCTGGTGGTTGTATGTTCACTGGTTACCTGGGTTCTGTCCCCACAGGTGTTTCTCTCTCTTCTCAGACTTGAAATGAGAGTTTGCCATTTTCTTTGCTTCATGCTCATGTAGAGTCTGCTACTGTGGGACCTGGCCCATGATAAAGACAAGTAATATACAGAGAAGATGTTATGAGTTCCTTTTCTTTCTCCAGAACTCAGGCCAGCAACCTTCTCTGCTTATCTCTCTTTGTACCCCAGGTACAAAGACTGACCTGGCAAAGAGGGGAAGCAGGAGACTTGCAAACACTCTTCATGTCTCTCCTGGTCACTCACAAGGACTCCTCCCTTCCCCATTGTTTGTCCTACCCACAG
Source organism: Cephalopterus ornatus (assembly GCA_013396775.1). Classification (NCBI taxonomy): domain Eukaryota; kingdom Metazoa; phylum Chordata; class Aves; order Passeriformes; family Cotingidae; genus Cephalopterus; species Cephalopterus ornatus. The sequence continues at coordinate 50,051 of VZRE01003044.1, forward strand.
AGAGCAGACATCACTGTCTGAAAACAGATCTCGTCCTCCCAGGGTCTTCTGCTTAGAAACGTGACAGTCTGATGGAGGACCAAACCTATCAAGTTCTGTGCCGACCTGAGTGACTGTCCTGTGTCCTGCATGTCATCTGGCAGGCCAGAGCTCTCGTGACTATTGTGTGGGTGTGGCCCAAACCCAGACCTTGACAGAGACCGTTTACCATCCCGAATCAGGGTGAACCCTGGTGTCTTGAAGCTGTGGACAGATGGAGTCAGGCAGAAGCAATGGCTCACAGGGGCTGTGGGGCAGCACACCTGACATGGGCAACCCTGTGGGACACAGTGCCAGACAGTGGCCACTGTGGGCCCTGGCAGCATCTCTTAAGCCCTCCTGTTCATGACAACAGGGGTGGTCATGCTGGGCAGCTGTGCTCTGAGCTCAGGGCTCCCTGCCCAGGCTCTGTCCAGATCTGGCTGGCTCCTGATGCGTCCCCGGCCGAGCCATCAGCCTGGCCAGCCTCCTTTCCCATCCTCTCACATTTCCCGGCTCAGAGGAAGCAGCAGCAGATGTGTGAGCTGTTTGCTTTGTGCCGAGGCCACGCGGGAGTTACCTGCACTCAGCCCAGACGCACTGTTTCCAAATGAAACACAAGGACTGAGCCAAGACCATCGAAATCTGGCCAAAGCCTCTGTCGCTACTGGCCGCTGGGTCAACTCTGTGCCCTGTGCAGCATGGAAACGGGCTGGACCCTTCAAGGGCCAGGCAGCCATGTGTGGAACCCACTTCTGGGTGTGCCCCCACAGCCCTGAACACCCTGGCTCATCCGCAGGCTCCGCTCTCCCTCCAGCTCAGCCCCGCACTCGCAGTCAGGAGCCCAGCCGCCATCTCCGATTGCATTTCCAGAGCGCCTTCCCACACGGCGAGCGGCACTGAGCAGGAAGGCACGGACAAGGAGAGAGGGGGGCCTTCCTTCAGGGGCTGTGCAGCCCAGACGTCCCCGCACATGCCTGAGGCCACCATGCTCACCCAGGGACACACGGCTCCTCTGCTCCAGCTCTGTTCCTGAACCCATTCCTGACCCCTTCCCCATCTCTGTCCCCAGCCCTGCCCCATTCCCACCCACCCCAGACTAGGACAATGCATAGTGTTACTCTGCG
>VZRE01003044.1:58718-72382 GCA_013396775.1 Cephalopterus ornatus
ACCGGAGCGCGCCGGCGGAGCGCGGACCCGGGGCAGCCCCGGGCGGGCGGCGGTCCGGGGGGCGGGACGGTCTGGAGGGGCACCAAGGGGCCGGGGAGCGGGGCCGGCACTGAGAGGGGGGAAGGGCTGGAACCTGGGTACAGAGGGATGGAAGGAAGCGGTGGGCGCTGGAAGCCTGGGGAAATGGGAAGGGGCTGTCAGGAGCAGGAGGCGGCAGTGGAACGAGACCGGGCAGGGAGAGGGCTGGGCAAGGAATGGACGGAGGCTGTAGGTGACACTGAGGGCATGCGGGGACATGATCTCGGAGGCACGGGCTATTCTTTCCTCTCTGCTGCAGTTCCTTCTTCAGCACAGAACCCGGAGCCCAAGTACCTGTGACCTGCCAATCCCTTGACTGTCATTAGGGTTCCTAAGGTCCAGGCTGAAAGGAGCTCACCATGTGTCTGTGCCACAGGAGACTGAGGCCCTGCCAGTCTATGCCAAGGGACAAGCCAAGACTCTGGTGAGTGACTGTCCACGCATCTCCACCAGTGACTGTCTCCTCAGCTTGGCTTGGCCACTTGGGCATCTTTTCCCTGCTCCAAGACAGGCCAGGTCTCAGCAGTGTCCATGTGTCTGTTGGAGCCACTCAGCACCCAGGCCAGTAACCACTGCTGGACCTTCTTTGATTTCTTAGTGGAGAAACTGCGATTGACTACGGTCCATTACTAAGATGACCGGCTATAAAGGCCATGGCTCAGTCTGCTCCATCGGAAAAAGGTTCTTCCATCAGTGACAATCAATTCAAAGAAAGAATAGAGACCACCAGACAAATTTCACAGAGAAAGAACCCTTCAGGATTTGTGTGTCTGCATCTCTTCCTGAATACCACATGGGCTGAGCTGGATTTAGAAATAAAAAGTAACTCTGGATTACTGCTGCTGATCTAAAGGTACCCTAAAGAAGCCAAATCCTTTTGACCCTGAACAGCACATCTCACAATTCTTATCATAAATTCCCTAAGCTATAGTATATTCAGTTTATTTCCTCCTACATCTACCTTGAGAAGGTCACAGGAAGGCAGAAAAAAAGTTCAGAAGAGGCGAACGAGGATGATAAAGGTCCGGTGCATGGAACAATTTAGTTTCCATTCTGGAAAGGAGAGAAATGAGGGAAATGGGGAGGAGGACAATGCAGTCTGTCAAGGTCTTTTTGTTCAGCTCTGTGGAGCTGATTTTGTTCATGTCTCTATTTCTCCGGCAGACTTTTAATGATGCTTTGCATAGAAGGCAACAGCTCTCAATCCCCACGTCAGCAATAATGTGGCCAGCAGGATCAGGGCAGTAATTCTTCCTCTCTGCTGCACCTTGGAGAGACCCGAGCTGGGACACTGTACAGCTCTGGAGTCCTCAGTACAGGACAGACACCAAGCTGTTGGAGTGAGTCCTGAGAATGGCCACAAAGGTGATCAGAGAGCTGGAACATACTGAAAGAGTTGGGGTTGTTCAACCTGGAGAGAGAGGGCTCTGAGGAGACCTTGGAGCCCCTTCCAGTGCCTAAAGGGGGCTTAAAAGAAAGATGAGGACAGACTCTTTAGCAGGGCCTGTAGTGATAGGACAAGGGGTGATGATTTTAAACTAAAACACGGTAGATTCAGAGTAGGTGTAAGGAATAAATGTTTATAGTGAGGGTGGTGAAACACTCAAGGTCACGTTGGATGGAGCTCTGAGTAACCTGATCTAGTTGAAGATGTCCTGCTCATTGCCAGAGGGTTGGAGTAGGTGACCCTTAAAGGTCCCTTCCAACCCATCCCATGCTATGTTTCTATTATTCAAATATTACACTCACCTTAAGGAAGGCAATGAGGAACTCAAAGAACTATCCATTTGTCAAGGTCACCTCTGTACCAGGAAAACTCATGGACCGCACTGTCTCAGAACCCATCTCTGAACATATGGAGAACAAGGAGGCAATCAGATTTAGCAAGCACACAACAGGCCTGGGCAGCCCAACGAACTAGCTGTATGGATGAAGGGAAAGCAGTAGATGCGAAGTGTCTTGACAGTGGCTCCCACAGAGTTTTAATTTATAGCCTGAGGAGAACGGAGCATTATGTGGGCTGAAGACTGGCTGCACCTCTGGGCTGTGAGGGTAGTGATCAATGACTCAATACAGAGTTGGTTGTGTTAGGCAACAAAGTCCACTGAGCACCAATTTGGGAACTAGTATTGTTCAATATCTTTGCCGATACTCTGATGACATGGAGTACAAGTCTGAAGATGACACTAGGAGAGGTCACTGATATGCAGCACTTTAGTTCAGAGAGATATCTAGAAATAGATATATATTTATATTATATAGATATTATTATTATATCTATATATTATATAGATATATAATAGATACTCACAGAATTGGATTAGCAGAAAACTCGTGAAGTTCTATAAGGAAAAGTACAAAGTTTTCCACCGGAGGCAGAATGACCCCAAAACAGGTACAGATTGGGAACCACCTGGCTAAGTGGCAGTCCTGCTGAAAGGAACATGGAAATAGGGCTGAGCATGGAATGAAGAGTCAATAGGATGCTCTCATTGCAAATTTGGTAAACAGCTTCCTACATTGGAGAACTTTAAGAGAGTGGTCAGCAGCAGATCAAGGGAAATAATTGTGCCCCTCAAACTGGGACATGATAAAGCCACACCTGGAATCCTCTGTAAATGTTTGTCTCCCACTGTTCATGAGGGATGTGGAAAAACTGTAGGAGATAGGTAGGTGCCTGGCATATCTGATCATTTATAACGAGAGACTGAAGAAGCTGGGCTTTCTCTGTCTGGTGATGTGTAGGTGACAGGGCTGTGTAACAGCATCCTGCTGCTACATGAAGGACAGGTTATGAAGATGATGGAAGTAAATGCAGACAATAGAACAATAACAATTACCACAATTACTCTTGAGAGATTCAGAGTGAGCATTAGGGAAAGTTTTTTCACCAGGAGAGTAGTGTAGCAGTGGAAAAAACTACTCATAGAGTAGTGAATCTCACTCCCTTGCAGGTTTCCAAGGCTGATTTGACCTAGTATTGTTGACTGTCTTCACATGAGAAGTTGGACTATGCATTTCTGGACCCCCCTGTTAACCACGGAACTGTCTACTATGAATCTATTAATTTAATTCCATTTCTGTTAATGTTCTCTTTAATAATAGCTTTTTGCTTTTATAATGTTCCAGTCACGCTCTATACCCACAATGCCTCCTGCCTTTGTGCCACTGATCTACCTTATAATTGTACTTTTTTTTCCTTCCTGAGATCTTTACTGAAAAAAAATTAAATAGGTGAGCTCCAAAGCTGTCCCTGAAAAGACTGTGCATTTTCCCAAGCATAAAACTTCTGACTTATTGTTTGGGGATTTTTTTGGCCAGTCTTCAACATCTTACAGTTTTGATATTAATTTCTATCTCCTCCAGTTGAATAAATAATTTCTTATGTGTTACTGTAGCACTGCAGTTCAGAAAGCCTGATCAACCTTTCTTCCTGGCCCCCAAAAAAATCATCTGTAAAGTGTCTAATGTGCTATTTTGGCATGATCTGGCAAGCTTGCTGCACTGGATCACATGTTTTCAAACTATCATTTCCCTTTAAAATCTGCTTTGAATCCTTTATACTATTACAGACAATCTGAATTTTCCTGGGTCATTCCCTTCAGTCCTTTCTTTGGTACCAGTGAGTTTGTTATTCTTCAGCCCCGTGGCATTACCCCAGATCATCAAACAATCCTCCTCTCAGAATTCCAATTTATTCACAAGTTCTCCCTCTACTCAGAGATGGAAATTAGTGAATTCCTTTTGGTCTCCTAGTAAATTCTAGTTCTGGGAGCCCCTTGGCAAGAGAGAAGAACAGATCCATACGATGTGCTTGGACATTCAGAGAGGCCTTGCACAGTCTTTCTGACATGCATCTTTGGAGCTGTATGTGGACTGGTAGAAGGATGTAAGTCAAGCTATGCCTTGTGAGAGCAACTGATACACAGCAACAGAAGCAGAAATATGCTGTTCACCTACCTGGGGCAGACTGGTAGTAGTAGTAGTACTAGTAGTAGTTACTGGTAGTAGTAATTAATCAGTGCTTTGGTGAACTTCCAAAATTGAAATAATGTAGGAGGAGGTGAAACATGGCAAACTGGAGCCTGTAGTGGCCAAAGTCCAGCTGAGGTGACCACAGAATGCACACTCTCTGCATGCTCTGTGAGCTGCATGCAAACGCAGTGGGATGCCGGGATACCCCTCACAATGATGTTCTGCCACCACACTGACCCTGGCCCCAGAGTTGGGCAGATCCCCACCCAGATTGGACTTTGCATTTCCCATCCTCGTCCCTAGCAGGTGGAAAGCGGTCGGGCAGTTTGGTACCTTCCTGCTAGATGGCAACTTCCTTCTGAAGCTGACAGCAGCCACCTGGCCCACAGCCCGGCAGGACCGAGCTCACTGCTCAGAGGCTCTTGCTTGTGCAGGCTGGAGTCTGGCTCCAAAGTCCCAAACAGGAAATCCTTCTAGGATGTGCTTAGACTCCGATTCCCGGATGTTCACAGCAAGCAAAGGCTTCCTGCATGCAGATGGAGGTTAAAAATAAAATAAGGCACCTGCTAGGAACACACATGGCCAGGGCTGGGGGAAAAGTGAGGGGACAACTCTCCTTAAGGCAGGAAAATTTTTTTTCATGTGAGATCCGAAGTTTGCCTTTGCCATTTAGAATGCCCTTGAAATCCATGAAAGACAATCCACAAAGTCTATGAACAGAGAAAAAGCTGCAAGATCATTTCACCTACAAATGGAGTTGGTACCTCAGCTACCTGTATTCGCAGTTGGTACCTCAGCTACCTGTATTCACAGCCAGGACAAGAGGAAATGCTACTTGTGTGCTGCTGCTGGATCTAACCTGATTAGAGGGCTTTGAACCTCACAGTGGAACAGTTCTTCATTCCCTGCTTGTCTGGATGGACACAGAGCTCCTGTCACAGAAAGTTTTTGCAACAGGCATATTTCTGTGCCACAGCAGTTACTCCTGAGCAGTCTGGAGCCCTGAATGTAAGGTCCTCTCCCTGGGCTGCACGTGATGGATGGCTTTAGGGTAGAGCAGGTGGAGTTCAATTTGTTGATGAGAATGTTTGCAGTCTTGGAAATTTGGTGAAGCTCTGGCAGTGTTGGCAGCAGCTGGATTGAGCAGGGGTCTTAACATCACACTTTGGCTTCAGCACGGATGAACCCAGCCATCACCTCCACTTGCTTCCGTTTTTTCTTATGGTAGCGTTCTGTTTTCCAGGAGGTTATCTAGCACAGCCCTAAGCACCCGAAACACCTGATTGTCAATCTTGCCTCCTTTTATAGAGAAATCTTCTAGCACAGCAAAACCTGTGAAATAGTTGGGCTTAAAATGTTGCTCCCTGCTACCTCCTTGCCTTGAGCTTATATTATACCCTGCATTGTTCAGACTGGGAGCCCTACTGCTCTTTGTTTCACCTCTCCCAGCCCTGGACTTGTTCCTAATTTTGGAGTTCCTTGCTGTAATGGTTTGGATTTGACTTTTTTGTTGAATGTTTAAATTTTATAGTTTGCAGCTTTTCTTTTTCCTATTTTCCTGTATGAATATAAGGGAAAGGGAGAAGGGAAAAGTTATTGAAATATTGAAATGATTAGATTTAATTGTTTCAATAATAATAATAATAATGTTGCAATTGAGCAAATGAAGGCAGAACAGGAGCAATGGGGTGGAACTGAAGTTATACAAACTGAAAGAGCAACAGTTAAGTGGAAGGAGAAATTAATCACAAGAATAACTATGACAAAGTCATAACAGATTCCTAACTGTTGTCCACTGTGGCTTATAAGGGTGCTGGACCACCAGTTCTTTTGCCCAGAAAAGTTGGACCAGATGATGATCCCTGAGGTCACTTTCATAGAATCATAGAATCATACGGGTTGTAAGGGACCTCTTGAGATCATCAAGTCCAATCCTTGATCCACTACTACCACAGTTAGATATGTGGGCTATGGCACTAAGTGCCACATCCAGTCTCTTCTTAAATACCTCCAGGACGGAGAATCCACCACTTCCCTGGGCAGCCCATTCCGATGTCTGATTACCCTCTCTGTAAAGAATTTCTTCCTAACATCCAACCTAAACCTCCCCTGGCAGAACTTAAGACCATGCCCTCTTGTCTTACTGCTGGTTGCCTGGGAGAAGAGACCATCCCCCACCTGGCTACAACCTCCTTTCACATAGTTGTAGAGAGCAATAAGGTCTCCCCTGAGCCTCCTCTTCTCCAGGCTGAACAACCCCAGCTCCCTCAGCCTCTCCTCATAGGACTGGTGTTCAAGTCCCTTCACCATCTTGGCTGCTCTTCTCTGGACCTGGTATTCTCTGGTTCTACAAGTCTATGGCCTTTCTCAAGAGGTAGAGTGTGTCCCCAAGCTTGTGTGAGCTTTGTGATTCCCAAAGGACACGGACAGTGTCACCCAGTCCTGGTGTCTGAACTGCCCTCTGAACCTGTGTGCTGCCTGCCCTATGAAACTCTTCCCAAAGAGATGGCTGAAGTGTGTCAAAACAAGGAATTGTTGTTGTGAGAAAAGGGAATGGGAGAATAATGAGAAGGAAACCATCTAGTACATTTTCATCTGTGAGCCAAGACAAAACTGGAATCAACATTTCCAGAGGGGGAGTTGATTGAGCTGAGCCCTGAGCTACTGACTGCTCTACTTCCTGTCCTGGCTTCTTCCATCCTCCTTCTCTGGAATCTCTTCATCCGTGTTTTGCCATGGGGTGACCTCATTTGGCAGCAGTTCTGCGAGCATTCGCTGACTGAAGAACACCGCTCTCACTGGTGCCTCTTAGAACCCTGCTCACTAAGGCCTGGACTTCCTCCCTGGGAGCAAACAAGTCTCCTCCTGTTCCCATGAAAATCAGCTGGGAGGAAGCGAGATGGGGGGTGGTTTCCGAAATTACAGGGATTGTGATTACAGACACACCTTGGAACCCGCGGGCTGGGGGTGGGGGTCACAGGGACTGCAGGTCATTTTTGCATGAGGTGACACAATCCTCTGGTCAGCAGTGTTCATAAACAGGTACAAGCCTGATGGCAAAGGGCCTGCTGATTTCAGTAAAAGGAAGAAAACAATTTGAGGAATATCCCTTCCCAAAGAATATGGCTTTTGCTTTGGAGGCATTTTCTATATATAGTGAGGTGACTATTTCAGAATGGAAAATGTTTGTTCAGGAAGGAAAGGCTCTGAGATCAGCAGAGTTGAGTCTCACCCACATGCTGCCGACTCCATTGGACTCTTCTGCCCAGCAGCAGGGACTCAGGAGGAGACTGCAGGGGAGAGGGGACTGTTCAGGAATTGCCCACATGCACCCCATTTCTCCACGCTTAAGCTTGGGTTCAAGCTGTGGTCTGTCATGGAGGGGCAGGTTCTGAAGTAAGATCTGATAATTCCTCCAGAAAAAAGAAGAATGCAGATGGTCTGACCTTCTTTTTCCCTCTCATAAATGATGTTTGTCAGCCACAACCTATGTACACCGGGATGCTACAACACCCCCCAAATACCCTGGACTGCAGATGCCAGCAGCAAACTGGAGGAGTGCCATACTGACCAGACAGCCCCTGCTGAATACACTGTGTGCATGTATAAGATATATGATATGAACTTTACTAAATATACCTGCCACAATTAGGCATGGGAAGCTGTCATTCCAAACTAGAGAGGATCACACACACACAAAACACAAGGATCGCCAACCCAGAGGAAGGCTGGATGAACCGGTATGGTGCAGCTCCATCTCGTGGGAGTTTATGTCTGACACAATCCTAATCTCATGAATGTTAGTTATCTGTGGTGTAGCATTGCTTATGAGTCCTAGACACTGACCCATATATGTGCTACACTTACTGTGATTAAGTTATTTTAAAAAATGAAAAATCAATTGTTACCTTGCAGTTTAAGCTGCCATGATGCACATAATTTGACAAAGATTTGACTTTTAGGTAACATCACACATCTAATCCAAATCACAGTCCCGATGTGTGCACCCATGGGCTAGAAGTGCACACATAAGCCTACCATACACTTTAAAAGTTACTCAGACCTCCAGGTTAAATCCCAGCCCTATCGCTTCTTCAACAGCAGAATCAGACTACAAACCACCACCTCGCTTGATCCTGCTTTACATAACCTTAAGGGCAATAACTGGTGCAGCAGAAGGAAGAAAGTTTGGTTTAACAACCAATTTAATGACTCTGAAATATCTAGAAATAACTCAGGCCACTGAGAGGCACTATGAGATGGCAGAAGGGATGGGTAACCCAGAAGGAATATAGAAGTGTTACTCTAGCATGCAGATATGGGGAAGGAAAACTAAAGCCCACTCAGAGTCAAATATGGCAAGAGATGTGAAGTGCAATAAGAGAGGCTTCTGCAGGTACGTCAGCAGCAACAGGAAAATTAAGGAAAACATGGGCCCTCCACTGAATTGGGCAAGCACCACAGTGATGAATGAAACGAAGCAGCAGCCTTCAGGAATCCCAGGCCTCTGAGACCAAAGGGAAGCTCGGGAGCAAGGAATATTTACCCTCAGTGGAAGAGGGTGAGGCCGGGGACCACTTTTATCAGACTGGCCTTACACAAGTCCCTGGGATCTGAAAGAATGTTCCCATGGGTGGTGAGGGAGCTGGGTAACGTTACTGTGAGGCCACTCGTGGCTGTCTTTGAGAGGCCATGGTGATGGTGGGAGGCTCCCAAGGGCTGAAAGAAAGCAATTGTCACTCCTATCCTCAAGAAAGAGCAAAAAGGAAGATTCAGAGAACTACAGACCAGCCAGCCTCAGCTCAGTTGCTGGGAAGGTGATGGAGCAAACCCTCATGAAAAGCATTTCTAAACACAAGAAGACATGAAGTAGTCTTCAAGGATTTATGAAGAGGAAATCATGCTTAAATAACCCAATAGACTCCTACAGAGATGACTTGGTGTTGGTGGGGAGAGCAGTGGATGTTGGTGGCTTAATTTTAGTAAGGCTCTAGTTGTCCTTGCTTCAAGCAGGGGAGGTGAACTAGATCTCTAGGTGTCCTTTCCAACTTCATTTATTCTGTCCCTCTTATGAACACAATATACATTCTGGTTTGGAGGTACCCAAACCCAGTTTGTGAAACAAATCTTGGTAAAACCAGTGACTGTTAAGACATCATTTTTTCAGCATTATTTTCTTCACTTCTCTGTTTCTTGTTTTTACTCCACCTCTTTGTTTATTACAGAGAATAAGTATATGGACATAACCCACTTCTTCCACCATTCCTTAAGGTATCCCACCTCACTGATACCATCAAATTGGAATACAGGATTCCGTTTAAACCCAAAAAGCATTCTCTTGGCGGCGGGGGAGGGTGTTTCAAGCACTGGATCAGGTTTCTCAGGGACATTGTGTATTTTGCTGCCTTGGACATATTCAATCCAAACTGGAGATAGACCTGAGCAACCTACTGTAGCTGATGCTGCCTTGAGCAGAGGGACTTGACTAGAAGTTTTTTCAACCTTTCGACCTCACCTGTTCTAGGATTCTATGATTGCTTTCTATTTTTCCATCAGCATAAAAGAATCTGCCATTGTCATCCAACACTGAGGCAACAGTCATCCGCACGCAAATCAGGTAGGATACCCACAGAGTCACACAATCTTGGTGTGGTTTGGGTTGGAAGGGACCTTAAAAATCATCTCATTCTAATCCCCTGCCATGGGCAGGGACACCTTCCACCATCTCAGGTTGCTCCAAACTTCATCCAACCTGGCCTTGGACACTTCCAACAACCAGATGAGCTAAACACTTCTCACATCACCTTTATGAACAACTACATGGGATTATTTTCCGCCTTTTATTTAAATTGCTTGACACCTTAGGTAACTGCAGAGAATGTTAATCCCACAGCTAATGCATGGAGTCACTGATTTTAAAGTCAGGGTGTTAGTTTCTCTTTCAAACATTTTTTTGTTTTGTTTTCACAATTTGTTTACACAATTTCGGTGTAATTTTAAATTTAACATTTCAAAGTTTACGATCCTCTTCTCCTCTATGACAATCTCTTTGATGACCAAGTACACAAAGGATCCTATCTATGACTGAGGATGGAAGTCTTGGGCAGCCACTAATTTGCCACTGTGTCTCTGCTTCCAAACATCAAATCCTTCCCATGTGGAATTTATAAAAGAACCAGGTCTAAGAGTACTGGAACCTGACAACGGACCAAACAAAACAGAAATGTATTTTCTGAACTGAGAGCCCACTATAAAGCAGGGGAGATAGACAATTCAGATGAATTTCATTTCACCCTGCAGCAGGAGCTTGAACTTCTGCTCATGCAGGAAGAGTTCTCACAAACAACAAACAAGCTGTGTGTCCTCCACAGCTTCCTCCTCCTCTCTCAAACAGAGCCCCCAGAATACCCCACAACACTTACTTCCTGACAGCAGTCTTACCCTCCAAGCAACCTTGCCTCCAGTCATGGTTGGTAGGTTCCAGCACACTGGCCAAGGTGTCTCTCGGTGCCCCCTTTGCAGTGACAGCACTCGGTGCAGTGCTGGAGTCCTTCAGCACTCTGAATCCCATTCCATGTTTTAACAGCCTGAAATTTCAACCAGTTTTTGTTTGTTTTCTTGTTGTTGTTGTTGTTGAACTGAGGCTCAATATCATGCTGTCATTGGCTAAGGCATCAGACTTCCCTGTATGAATTAGTACTTCAAAAAGATAATAGGGAGAAACCTAGAATCCATAGAAATGCAGAAGAGAGTGATTTCTACACCTGAGAAACGTGGTGTTAACACACAGGGGCAAGTAGGAATAGGCTGTGGAAACGCTCATTTCCCTGATGGAAACAATTAGAATTTAATTTTAACTAGGTTCTTGCATTGCCTCTGCATTCCAGAATGGACAGAATGGGCATACACAACTGCAGCAATTGATAATGGAAGCAATTTTTAACCAATTCTACCATATTAGAAGTGAAATGTTTGGTAAATAGCCAATGCAGTACCTATATTTAGAAGAGATTCCTTAAAAAATATTTCAAACAACTACGGATCTGTTAGCTTGATTATAACAGAATGCAAAACTGTCCTGGATGGAATCTTATAAAACAGACCAATTCAGCTCAAAAGCAGAATACAATATGAACCAAGTAATTAACAATATGAACCACTTAACTAATGATGCAAATTTCTGGTCATTGGTAACTCTTGAATGAAAATATACTTGTGTGGGGGTTTGCTTTGGGTTTGGTTTTTTGTTTGGTTTTGTTTTGATTTTTTGTTTGCTTATGATTTGTTTTTGTTTATGTTTTTTGCCAAATACATGTTAGTAAATCAAGGAAAAGATAATTCAGGGAAGTTCGATGGCATGTCTTTTACAAGATGACAGGCCAAATCACAATTCACAGTACTTGTTTTGTGGGTTTGTGATTTATGACTGCTAGCAACTGTATTCCAGAGTCATTTAAATTCTACTGTTCTGAAGATAAAACCCACAGTTACACGTGAAATTAGGCTGTTGATCATGTAATTGCAAGACATAATTAAACAAAAATGTCAAGAAGATTCAAGGATAGGAGATTTTCAAGGATAAGAATATTCAGTGTTACCATGGATTGCAAACAAACAAACAAAAAAAGCTTTAATTGTGTGAACATGTCTCTGCTATGTCCAATCTAATCTACCCTCTTTTAGTTTAAAATTATTATTCCACATCCTGCCACTGCAGACCTTGGTAAAAAGTCTTTTTGTTTTTCTTATAAGCCCCCTCTAAGTATTGAAGGTCTCCTTGGAGCCTTCTCTTCCCCTGGTGAACATCCCCAGCTCTCCCAGCCTGGATCTAGAGTAGTGGAGCTCCAGCCATTGGAGCATCTCTCTGGCCTCCTCTGGACTCTCTCCAGCAGCTCCACATCCTTCTCATGTTGGACCCCAGAGCTGGAGGCAGCACTGCAGGTGGGATCTCATCTGAGCAGAGAAGAGGGGAAGATTTGTTTCCCTGGACCCCGATCCGATCCATTTTCTGGGCAGCTAGCCCACATGGCCTGTTTCATCCACCAGTCCTTCTTGGCAGTGCTGCTCTCAATCTCTCCATCCCCAGAGTGCATTGATACTGGTGGTTACCCCACCCCAGGTTCTGTGGTTCTTTAATGAAGGCAAAATATGATCCTAAGCAACTGAAGATCAAGAAGTGTTTGGACAATACTCTCAGGCCCATGGTGTGACTCTTGGGGATGGTCCTGTGCAGGGCTAAGGGTTGGACTCAAGGATCTTTATAGGTCCCTTCCAACACAGCATATTCTGTGATTCTGTGAGGAGTCTCCATTCATCCTGGATCTGACTAATCTGAAAAAGTGATCAAAGTAAAATCATGTGAGCAGGGAGCACAACGATAAAGGAATTGGAGAAATCCGGACTGTTTTTTACTCTGAGAGATGATTACTCGTCCCTGTAATTCCATTGGCAGTTTGGGTATCATTTCTAACTCTTCAGAAGTATATTGTCATAGCATGTGAAACTCATTGAAAACAATGAGTCACATAAATCCTTTGAAAAGCTGCAGTTGAAATCCTCAGACCATTACTTGGGATTACAATAAGTAAAATAAGTAAGAAATTTCTGCATTTTTGATGGGTAGAAGAAAGACAAGAATGAAATACGGCAAAGAGAGAGTAAAGGGGTTATTTCTTGTTCCTTTCCTATGGTAGGAAGCATAGAGCTCTTACAAAGAAACACCTGAAAGCAGGAAGGGGAAAGTGTTTGAGGAATGAGCTAAAACATGTTAAAGTCACCTGAAATCAAGGACAAGGGAATAAGTAAAGCTTCAAACCTTACCATTTTAAACCAGGAAGATAAGTGAAAGTGGGAGGAACCAGTGTAGGAGGTGAAAGAAATCTCAGAGGTATGTAAGGGCTCGGGACTTTCAGGGTTCAGTTTGCAATGGAAGAGAAGGACAAAAAGAATCAGGGTAGAGAACAACAGAGAAGAGAATTAGCCAGCAGAGAAGTGCGAGCCATGGCTGGGAGCAAAAAAAGAGAAGGAGCCAGAAACTGAAGGAAGAAAGGGTGGCAGGATGGATCTGGTGACAGCAACACCCAAAAGCTGAACACAGCACTTCTCTAAAGAAAAGATGAAAGGAAACAGGATAGGGGAAAGGCAGCAATGGAGAAGCAGCAGTGCAGCATTCCCCTGGCACCTAACCTGATTCAAGCAACATGAATTATCAGTTTAGACATGAGAAATGTTAAATAAAGGCATTGAAGTTTTTTAAGGATTCAGAACATAGACAGGAAGACCATGAAAAAGACCATGACATACATTTTCTACAGAGGACATTTCAGAAACAGCAGAAGAAAGCAAAGTGATATTAAAATCAGCAACATGACCAGTGGAGTAAGCAGAAAAGATGGAAGGAAATACTAATCAAACCAAGGGCGATGGAAGTAAGTAGCAGGTTTTGCAAGCTGGATGCAGGATTTAAATTTATACTTACTATGGGAAAACAAAAACAAGGCAGAGAAAGGATCTAGCAAAGGCAAGAAGAACCACTAACAGATAAGGGTAAAAAGATGGAGAAATAGCATCAGCAAGACAAGAGGAATCATCATGGCTAGGCTTCGCGAACG
>VZRE01003050.1:0-75782 GCA_013396775.1 Cephalopterus ornatus
AGTGATTGAGAGCAGCCCTGCAGAGAAAGTCTTGGGGGTGATGATTGATAAACAAGTCACCATGATCCAGCAGTGTGTGCTCACAGCCCAAAAAACCAACCAAATCCTGGGCTACTTCAACAGGAGCGTGGCCAGCAGGTCAAAGGAGGTGATCCTCCTGCTCTACTCTGTTCCTGTGAGACCCTGTAGCACTGTGTTCAGCTCTGGTCCCCCAACATAAGAAGGACATGGAACTGTTGGAGCACATCCAGAGGAGGGCCACAAAGTTGATAAGAGGACTGGAGCGCCTCCTCCACAAAGACAGGCTGAGAAAGTTGCGGCTGTTCAACTCGGGAATAGAAAGTTGTGTGGAGAACTCATAGCAACCTTCCAGTATCTGAAGGGGGCCTACAGGGAGGCTGAAGAGGGACTCTTCATCAAGAACTGTAGTGATAGGGCAAGGAGTAATGGGTACAAACTGAAAGAGGGGAAAGTTAAGCTAGATATTAGGAAGACATTCTTTACTGTGATGGTGGTGAGATTCTGGAACAAGTTGCCCAGAGAAGTTGTGGATGCCCCAACCCTGGAAGCGTTCAAGGCCAGATTGGATAATTCCTTGAGCAACCTGATCTAGTGAGAGGTGTTCATGCCTGTGGCAGGGGGGCTGGGGCTAGATGATCTATTTTCAGTAGCCAAAGCTACCGAGTACATTCTTGAGTACAACAGATTTTCAGATTATTAGACACTCAAGTTCATTGCCCAATAGATGATGAAAGATTTTCATCAAGAAAGTGACTAAAATTTATGCAGTGAGATTTTTGGTGCTTGACTGTCTTGTTAAACTTGTAATTTTAATCCACCTTTTCTGCCTTTCAGCAATTGGTACAGTATTTCTACTTCAGGATTGTTTAGTCAGATTTCTCTAGTTTTTCCTTTATTTGAGCCACCAAACTTTTCGTCTTGAAGTAACTGCAACTAGCAAATATTTGAAAAATAATTCCACTTGTTTGACTTTCTCATTAACTGCTTGGCCTATGCTCTTAATTTTTAATGACCAGAAGGAAAAAATCTAGATTGTTAGTTCCTTAAACTGGAAAAATCCTAGGTAAAATCAGCAGAATTTTCTGTCTAAATGGTTATCAGCCAGAATGTCACATAATATGGTACTGTAGCATATTAGAACACTTTTACAGGTTCTTGAAAGTATGCTGAGTGTAGTAATTTCAATAGCATAACTAAACATTTAGTGACCTAATCATATAGATACACACTTGCCAAAGGGAGACTTTATTGCGAGAAGTTGTATTCAGAGCGACTCTTTATGGCAATGTGCTCAGTAAAGCAAATGTAATCAAGGAATTAGGAAAACTTGGTTTTTTGCAAATATGGGAGGTGAGTCCCAATAGTACAGCTACAGGAGAAAAAATAAAATATCTAAAACCATTAAAAAAAGTCTCTTTTCTCAGTAAAGATATGTACTGAATGGCACTGTGGCACTAGAAAAATATAGTTTCCTTGGTAAATGAGTTGTATCCTAGGTTTTTTAGTCTGAAGCTTACTAATAGATAAGCTAAAAACAGTCAGAAATTAAAGAAAAATTCGCTGTGAGATGTAGCAAAGAGAGAGAGAATGAATGGCACTATCAAAGACAGAGATGATAAAATATTCTGAAACCACAGCCATGGAATTTTTGCTTTTGTTTGTTCCCAAACGTGTAGCTGGAAGAAAATTTGAAAATTCCTTGGCTTTCCAGCTGCATCCTTCAATTGGAAGAAGGTGGAAATGCATTTACAGTGATAGGTCAGATACTTGTCATGGTTCAGCTGCATTACACACAGCATGGTAGAAGCATTGACCGCGTTTAGCACTGGTGTAAATAGGCTATCCCCTTTCCATCTGTGCCGCAAATCCATGTTTCTTTATAGAAGCACCCTGTGAATGTCATGATGGCATGCTCTTGGCATCAGAAGGCTTCTGCAGATGGAGTAGGAGAATGCTTTTTGACTCGTGATGTAGCATGACAGATTTGTCAATGACCTTCTTCTGTAACCCCTCTGTTCTCATCTCCCTTTTTCTTTCTGTTCCAATTACTTTGAGCAGCCTCAAGAAAAAAATACCAAACCACCAAAATGAGTAAGTCCCCTATGAAGTCATGAAATGTTTCCTCTTAAATAATGTCATTTCATGCTTCTACATCTTAAACTCTGACCATTTTCTCCAGTGGGGAAAATGTCAAGTTTAAGTGTCAATAACACTCATTACTAACTAACCATTAGTATCTGAGTGAGAAGTAGTTACTAATACATTCCAACTCAATTTTCAGTGTATGTTTGGAGAGAGTACCAAAATCATTAACTTTTCCACTCCTAAGGCATTTTCCATGAACAGTTTATTTTCTTCTAATTATACAGTTTGAAAAAGAAAAAGGCTACGATGTCATTGCTCCTCAGTTTGCTGACATGCTACTGTTTACCAACAGACTGGTGCACCAAGATGGAAGCCTGCCTGACATAACTATGATGAATTTAACAGCCAGCAGAGAAAAGGAAGAGGATAAAATGCTAGAAGAGGCTGGTGAGAAAAGAATGGAAGAGACAGAAGGGGAGGGAGGGAAAGGGAGAATCAAAAAAGGAAAGGAAGAAAAGGAAGATGAGGACAAAGAAGATGATTCTGATGATGAAGACAATGAATCAGAGGAAGAAGAAACTACAGGTAAGCTCTACAGAATGCAAATTTTGCCTTCTTCAGCCTTAATTAACAGTGGCAACAGGTGGTTTGTTCTTGGTCATCCCTGTTAACTAACTATCAGGTTTTCCTTCTAGTTTTAGATGCAGTCTATGTCAAAGAGCCTTAAGTTCACTGAGCAGATGGCTACTTTTCAATTATTCAACAGGCTACAGGCTCTTCTGGGGAAAAATCATGCACTTTCTGTAGGACGCTAAGAGGAAGAAAACAAAAGAAGCCATGCCTCTTTCTTCTAGGTGGTCTGGTTTGAATTATTTGGAGGCTACCCCAAATACTAAGAACTCCTTTTGAGTGAAATCTCCTTACAATGAAGAAAATGCACATGGATATTTAATATCTCTGCATGCTTTCAAGGCACCCCTCTCCAGAAGTCCAAATGGCTTTGCTTCATTATTTATGTGCACATCAGTGTCATATTTTTCCCTTCTGAATGTGGAATGTGTAATTGACACCAGATGAATATAAAAAAGCTTAAGGGCAGACATGGGTAAGGCTTATATTGTCATCCTTGATATTGCTATGATGAACCCCTAGCATGAATTATTTCCATAACTCAGTTTGTAATATGAGCCAAAAGTGAAACCAGGGAAGGGCATTTAACACCCAAGGATGCTGTATTCTTTGGAAGTGGCCTTACAGCAAATTTGGTTACTCATGCCATTATTCACGAAACTGTCCTACGTCTGAGCAGGATCTTTGTCAAGACGAAACTGCAGCGCATCTGGCTTAGCTGCCCCAGGGAATCATAGAATCATTTGGATTGGAAAAGACCTCTTAAGATCATTGAGTCCAACTGTTAACCCAGCACTGCCAAGTCCCCCACTAAACCGTGTCCTTAAGTGCCACATCCACACAGCTACTAAATACTTTCAGGGATGGTGATTCCACCACAATCCTGGGCAGCCTGTTCCCATGCTTGAACCTGAGCTGAAACCACTTACCTTTCCTGGCTGGAACATCTACCCTCAGAGAGGTATTCATGGACCATGGAAACCTTTCTTGGCCAGCGTTCATGTGGTCTGTGAGGGGTGATGAGTTAGTTGCACTCTATCCATCCCTACATGCTGGAAGGGCTAGCTGGTGGAGGTTATTCTGTGCATGACACTTGCAAGTAGGGAAGTGGGGAGCTGCAGCCAGTGGGTCTTGGAAATAGCAAAAGGTGCTGCTTGCCACATGTGAACCATCTTTAATCTGCACATGTGTTTATTTCAGCCTGTTATACCATTTTTATATAGCCATGTGGCTGGAGCTTTGACATTAAACATGTTCACGAGTGCAGACTTCATTACACAGTGTTGTACAGTCTTTCAGTGAGTGCAATCAAGGCCTATGTTTTATTTCCTGTGTGTGTATTGCCTGTCCATGCTAGACAGAGCCCGCCAGAGTACCTTCTCTGCCTGCCTCCACTTAACTGCCACTTCCTGGGTATACTTTGCCTGATGCAACACTGCAAATGGAAATAAATGCAATGAAAGAATGAGTGAGAACATCTGATTTTGTAAAGACTTTCCTTGAATACACTCATTGTGCTTGTAAAAACACATGTAGAACTAGAGTTCTGTAGCTTAATTAATTTCTCAAGTTTAATTGTGTGCTTATGGAATTTACATCACTCAGCATTTTTATTAGGGTTTTCTAAGTTGTGTTTGGAGAAAAAAGGCAGAAGAAAAAAGCATGGACTTTGGTTGTGAGGTATTCCAAAAGTCTGCTTTTCCACACAAATGTGCATGTGTTCATCACACAAATATGCACAGAATAACCATCTTGGTTTGCTTTATATATAAAATAATGTGATAAGTAGAAATAATTGCATATAGAAGGTGGTAACTCCTTTGCAACTTTACCAGCCTAGACAATGATATGTTTTGCTATCACTTGCAAATTTTTCCATCTCTGGTAGTAACTGTTAGAATGTTCTCACAGCATGCAAAATCCTTCCTAATCTCCAAAGTGCTTCTGAATCCCCTAATACAGTGTGAAGACTTTATACTAATATATACCAGCCTGGTGAAATAGTTTTATAACCAGTCCACAAGCAAAGTCGGCACTTAGAGAGCACTGCTCAGCATATGTATTGTCATGTACATTCACATGTAATAGGTGTTGTCACATGCTTGCTCACTGCGGTAGTATTTGCGAGGATGGCTTTTTGAGCAAAACACCCCTACGCAGGGATACTTTCACCTAAATTCAGGATCTTAACTTGATAAACATTTTCAACTGAGAGAAATATTCGTTTGGACTAAAGATTGCCTTGCTTGATTTAGATATCTGTCCTGTGATGGCACAGATCACACTCTAGGAGGCTGTGCTGTTGTCAAGGCATTTTAGATTACTCTGACATCTGAAAATGTCTATAGAACAGTTGTCTAAACCCATATGACAATAATCCTAATCCTAGTGTGTATGGATCTCTTCCAAGCTGGCTGAAAAGCTTTTCTGTGCTTTCTGAAAACAGGCTGGGTCCATGACTTCCAAGCATAAAAAAAAAAAAAAGTTGTATTTTTCTGAGCTGAATAAGTGCCAGGGCTGGAATTAATTCCTGAATGAGATCTCTAAGCTTAGGTCCAAAGATACTGGAGGACAACAGAGTCCAAGATAGATAGAAAGCTCTGATAGAAAAGAATAAAAGCAAAATTGGCAAGGAGGGCCATCACTGCTGCTTTTGAAGTGTGGAATCATTCCAGTGAAAGTGGGTTGGAAGAGAGAGCAGCACAGCTAAGTGGGCCTCAACCCTGTTTTGTCTTAGCTAACCACTGGGCCATACCTTTATCATCCATCTTGCCTTACTCTAAAGCTTAGAAGAGAAGAAGCAGAAAGGTCGTTGCTGTGTAGTGGAGTATTGTATTTTACAGAGACCTTCTGTTTCTCTTCTCACAATGGTTCTGCTTGAACATCCCTGCAGACTTAAGGAACAAGTGGCATCTAGTGATCGACCGCCTTACAGTGCTGTTTTTGAAATTCTTGGAGTATTTTCATAAGATGCAAGTCTTCGTGTGGTGGCTGTTGGAGCTGCACATCATCAAAATTGTTTCCTCTTACATCATCTGGGTCACAGTGAAAGAGGCAAGTAAACACCCGCTGTCAAACTCTTGCACATCATGGAGCTTTGTCAGCATCTGCTGATGTGTGGGGAGATGGGTTCCTCCTGTCAAACCTCACTGAAATTTGGGTTTGTCACCTGCTGGAGACCTGCCTTGACATATTCCACAGTGATATTCTCTCAGTCTAGATAGTCTCAGCCCTTCCCTTTTCTCCAGACATTAAAGTTTTATTAATCTAATTCTTTGAATGTAAGACATGTAATCCCTCTCCTGCTCAAGCTGGCTGTGGGGACCATCCAGGGACAGAGGGTGTAGAAAAGGGTTGGGAAGGTACATGAAGGAAAATTATTTAAACTCAGTTTGGTGCTTAAGAAATAAGAATGTGGAACTATGCCTAAAGAAAGTGGGAGCAACACTTGTAGCTGTGCTTTTGATGTGGGCAGTGTGAGTTCACTACATGACATAACCATTCCTTGAACAGGCTAGTCAGACAGGATTCACTACAAAAACAGAACAGAAAATCCATTTTCTCACATTTTTTTGTGAGGAAGAGGTCAAGAGGACAAAGGTCGTTTGCACAGACACACGGATCTGTATCATCTCATCTTTGTTTCATGTGTACTAAAACAGCAGAACCTGCATGAGGTCCTTCTTACTTCATGTCTGTTGATAGGGAGGATATGGAGTTTTGTGGGTCTAACAGTATTAATATTATGTATGTGGTAAAGCTCTTCCTAAACGACTAGTAAGTTTTTCCTTCTTCACTTACCACATTGTTTCTTTGAGTATTGTAATTCTTTTTTTTTCAGTATTTTCCTCAAAGTTTCTTCATATCCCTTTCTTTTGAATAATTCTGGTTTTATTTACTGTGGAAAAAGTCAAACCTTCTCAGTTCTTTTTTTACTCCATGTAATTTCTGTACTATTTTTATGTTTTCAGGTGTCTCTGTTTAACTTTGTGTTTTTGATTGCCTGGGCTCTTGCTTTGCCATATGCTCAGTTTCGCCCACTGGCATCAAGTATCTGCACTGTCTGGACATGTGTGATTATTGTCTGCAAAATGTTGTACCAGCTCTCATCTATCGATCCCAAAACTTTTTCCAGTAACTGTACATTGGTGAGTACAAGTGCATATTAAAAAGTCTGACTGCTTCCTTCTTCAGTGAAGAAGAGCAAAAGGAAGTATATCAAGTACTGAAAATGACAGTTCACGTGGTGTATTACTATTGATTATCATTCCCTACTCAAGCAACCTTAAACATGTTTTATAACTGTTCCATTTTCTTTTTAGCCAGGAGAGAATGAAACTAAGGTCGATTTAGAAGAACTCAAAACCTCAGTGCTTTACAGTGGGCCAGTTGATCCTGCAGAGTGGGTTGGATTGAGAAAGTCTTACCCCCTTCTTGTGTACTTAAGGGTAACTTCTTTAATTATCTGTATTCAGATATTTTCTGGTTTGGGATGAATTAGCAATGTCTTTGAAATAAATAATCTATCATACACACACACACAAAAGAAATAATTGACAATAGGGAAGTACAGAAGGAAAGAGGCAACACAGAATTGTTATCTGTTACACAGAATATATCTGGAAAGGATTCAGTACCAATTCAGATAATCTTTCATGTAGAAGTATGGCTTTTGGACTCTACCATCTGTTAAAAACTCTGTAAGAAATGTAATATTTAAGAACTTAAAGTAATTAAGAGGTACACAGCTTTCAGGTACCAAAGGGATGATGGGTCTAATTGGAGTAATTGCCTTGAATGACAGTGTATGCTATAAGCAGTTAATTTTTTTAAGTGCTTATTCCTTAGCCACAATTTAGAAAATATAATGAGTTAAGGGAATAATTCATTCAAACTCTAGTAAATTGATGTCTTTTGTTTTTCTTCTTGTTTTTCGATGCCTGTGAGCAATAGTTTATTATTCCTTTCTTGATTACAAAACCCTACTTACAATGAAAGTGTACCAAGTCCTGGTGAAAACCTTGCATATCTCTTCTTGATTTAAAGAATCTCCAAAATTTTGGAGAAAGTTGTCAGAAATTGGCTAATTGGACAACAGCAAGTTTTGATCTAACTAGACTTATTTGTCATTTTTTCCCTGAGAGCTTACCTCTGTGTGCTTTGTTTGTGTAGAGAATAACTGCCAAGCTGTGCAGGTCAACATATCAGGTGCTGGTAATGCCTCTGCCTCTTCGTCCTTTAGCCATGAACCTCCCACAGTCAAGAATATATGTGGGGAAGAGCAATTACTGACCCAAGAGTTTTGCATGTAGAGTGAAATTGCCTAGTGGTGTCTGCCTTGATGCAAGAGTTTTACAGCTATAAATTGAAAACACTTCGTGATTAGAAATTACCATAGAAAGGTTTGCATTGAAATAGCAAATAAGATGTCTTCTGTCCATATAGAAATTCATTTCGGTTTCAGACCTGAAGGTCCCGAGCTTCAAGTCTTGATGTGTTTGTGTATGTCTCTTTAATAGCAGGTATTCAAAATGTCTGCAGTGTTAAAGTGAGGGGCTTTTGCCTCCACTTCTTTTCCACAACTAGTGTTCTTAATATTATTTTTTAATTAATGTCTTTATATGTATCTTCTGAATGTCTATATGATTCATTAAAATCCAAGAAGTGGTAGGAACTTTACTTTGTCTCAGTGATATCTGGCAATAGGTGCCGGTGCATTCTGGAGTGCAGAAGTACTCAGTGGTAACATCAATTTACATATTCATTAGTTTATGCTTATCAGAAAATTTTATAGCTTCATGTGGTTTTTATTTTTATTTAATATTCTTCTGATTGTATCTTCCATAGAATAACTTACTGATGCTGGCTATTCTGGCTTTCGAAGTTACAATCTACCGTCATCAAGAATACTACAGATGTCGAAATAACCTTACTGCACCTGTAACTAAAACAATTTTCCATGATATTACAAGAGCACATCTGGATGATGGAGTGGTGAACTGTGTCAAGTATTTCATAAACTACTTCTTCTACAAGTTTGGTTTGGAGGTAAATCACTATATATTACTTTTATTTAGACTACAATTCCAGACCTTTTCATTGTGCTATTTTTGAATACTAGCTGGGACTCTATTTGAGTTGTGGATGCTTCTTAGTCATCATTCATTAGTCATCTCTACTCCCTTATCTTGACTGTTTGTTCATGGACATGAAATGTACATTCAAAAAATCTTCATTGAAATAGTGATTTTTTTTTTTTTTACAATTTTTTATGGCTAGTCGAAGAAGGCAACTCCCAGGCTAATACATCCCAATTCTAATCATAATGATGCTCTTGACCTATCTATTAAACACTTGCTACTGATAAGCAGAGTAAACTGTTCACAGCCAGTCTGAGGATTAAGAATGAGTGAACATTAAAAGAAACCAGCAAGCTGTTTCCCAAAGTATTTAGGAAATAATTTTTAGCTCATCCTAATCTGAGGAGAGAGAAAATCAAAATAGTGTAGTGCACCGAATAAATAATTCACTCCGAAGTATTCACTAAGCTTGAAAACACGTTTCATGGAACTGAGTGATGGGACTACTTTCAGTGAAGCCAGAGAACAGAAATGCTGGAACGCAGAGCCCTTAGAACAATGGAAAACTAAAGCTACCTTATAGGAATTAACTGGATTTGTCTATCACCTATAGAAGCTGTATGGTTTAAATCCCTTTTTCTTTTGCCCGTTTCCCATGTGAGGATGCATTTTAGTTGTTGCTAATCTTGATAGTTCCTGTTCTTTTTCACATCTGTAAGTCCTATTAAAATATATAACTGCATAGTATATGCTTTGCTTGGCAACAATTAAACATTTTGCATATTGGCTACTCTGACAACTCTCTTTTCTTTCTGTATCTTTAGATATCACATAATGGAAACCTGCTGTAGAGATAGAAGAGTATCAAAAATTTGGGTGTTGGGGTGGAGTGGAGGAGGTTGCTGTCAGTTCCTGCAGTCAGAAGCAACTCATGTCCAAGCGTTGTCAGGATCCACAATACTTGTATTATTGCTGCATTAACTAGCCATCAGGTTACAAATGTTGCTTATGCTTCTTTACTTTATTTCCAGACCTGTTTTCTTCTATCAGTGAATGTAATTGGTCAAAGGATGGATTTTTATGCCATGATTCATGCCTTCTGGCTGATTGCTGTATTGTATCGACGCAGAAGAAAAGCTATTGCAGAGATTTGGCCAAAATACTGCTGTTTTCTGTCATGCATCATTACATTCCAGTACTTCCTTTGCATTGGCATCCCACCTGCTCCTTGTAAAGGTAAGGACACTTACCCTTTATGGAAAATTGCTGCTGCTTGGTTTTACATAAAAGGGCTGGAAAATTGGTAAGTATCCAGATGAAAAGGATTAAGTAATTGTTATAAAGTACTGATTGCATTTTTACATGCTTCTGTCATACAGACTATCCATGGAGAAGTGGTAATGCCAACTTCAACTCCAATATCATAAAGTGGTTATACTTTCCAGACTTCATTGTGAGACCAAACCCTGTCTTCCTTGTGTGTAAGTATTTTAGCACATAGTTGTAAAGTGTTTATATGTCCTTTGCTTAAAACATCTGTACAGTGTAGTTTGAAACCAGCCTCTTATTTAATCTTCTGTAGCAAGATGACATATTCTCTGGGAGACTGAATACTGAAATTCAAAGAATTAATAATTTCTGCAGCTGTTTTTCCTGTATCCCATTTTCAATAATGTGCCATCAAAAAGTGTGAATTATTTCCCCTTTTCTCATTTATTTCTCAAGTTGTAGACAATGACAGGTATAACCACTAAATACATTAATAAATTTCAAATCAGTGTTACGTGTTTTGAAAACAGCACAGTCTTGGAGGTTCAAAGTGGGGGAAAACAATCTGGTAACTATATTATAATGTACCATGACCACTCCTTATACCTATGTTAATGACTGAATTTTTCCTTGCAATCACTGCTTTCTCCTAGATGATTTCATGTTGCTGCTGTGTGCATCCTTGCAAAGGCAGACTTTTGAGGATGAAAATAAAGCTGCAGTACGAATCATGGCTGGAGACAATGTGGAAATTTGCATGAATCTTGATGCGGCATCTTTTAGCCAGCATAATCCTGTTCCTGACTTCATTCACTGCCGGTAAAAACTGAATCTTAAATACTTGGAAAATACAGTGCTTCCTTTTTGTAAGATTCTCCAGTGTAAAAGTTATTCTCACAGCTTCCAGTTTTACTTGGAATTTGTATTCATGTATGTTCCCATCTAACATACTTTTTACTGTATGAGACAGCAGATAGTTCACTTCTGAGTAATCAGGCACTGGTTTAGAACTCGGCAGACGCAAACAAGTCTTTCTAAACCAGATGATTGTTTGAAGTGCTCCCTAGAGGGACATTCAGTGATAAGTTTGCTTGAAAGCTTGTATTCATACAATCATAGGCTTGTTTAGGTTGGAAAAGACCTTTAAGATCATCAGGTCCCACCACTATCTTAGACAGCCAACACATTGTGAAATATTCACCTTTAGGTCACAAGTTCTTCCATGTTACCTGTGCATATGTGGATTTAGAGAGTTTAAAAAAAGAGATGGTTCAGCTGTTTAGATGAACCTAAACCCTCCATCTTTCCTACTTCAGAAGGAAACTTGGTAATCAAATTTGAATTTGCCTCCGTGAATGCCATGTGGAGCGGCATTTATGGTGGACTTCAGTGCTTTGGTGGATTCCCCCAGAACACAGACATGTTAGCAGTAATCCGTCATAGTCTGCAGCTTCCCACCTATGTGTTTAATCCCAAGAAGTCATCAGTCATGTCCTGCTGAGTTGTTGTCTAAGCAAAATCAAAATAACACTCTAATATACGAGACTGTCCTTTGTGCTATTTCATCTAGGCAAAAGAACCTTAAAAGTGTCTTGGAAGGACAAGTGATACGTCTTTCTCTTTCTGAGGTTGTTGAAGAAGGTGAATAATTTATAAAGGGGCAGGGCAGAGCACCAGGCAGTCTGTTCTGAATGGTCTTCAAACAATGAAACTGTTCCTATGTGATCATTTCAGTCAACAGAGATTAGCTCAGCTCTTTTAAATTGTGCTAGGCATGCTCTTAATTGCAGTTATCTCTTAAAGCTTGTGCAGTGTTACAAGAATAAATCAGAAGATTTCTTAGCTTTGGGTTTTTTTGACTTGATATGTGAATGAGTGTTAACATGTGCCTGAATGCAAAAGGAATAATGTCTACAACTAATGTCCAGAGAAATCTCCCTTTTGCTGGTAAACTTTTTCTTTTACCAGAGAAGTGCTATCATCGGAAGCCCCTCTCAAGATCTTTAATCTGATCCTGCTATTTCTGTTACAATTGGTGGCCAAATCAATCTTGAAATAGTTTGAAGAGGAGACTGTTGAAACAGTCAATTTACTCATTCATCCAGAGATTTATAGTCACTACTGGGCAAAGTTTGATCAGTTCTTCCCCTTGAAAATTTCCTGTCTACACAGCAGGACCAATGTTCTAAATTTGGTAAGATAAGCAGAAAGAGAGAAGTATCAATCTTTCTTCAAAATGCTCCATCAAGTGGGAATGCTTTCTAAAAGACAAATAGGGCTTGTGTTAGAGGAAACATAATGGAGATTACCTGAGGTTTTGGTTGCCACTGAAAGTGGTGTCCATCTTAGCAAAAGCTGATGCAGCAGTTGCATCAAGCACACTGACATGTTTGCTCACTGGCAAAGACCATCACTGATTGCTGGCGGAAAGAAAATATCAAATTTTCCTCCCTTAGTCCAGAAAAAAATCATTGTGAAAAAAACCTCATTAATGATGAGAATGTGTTTTAAAGCTGTCCTTAAAAGGAAAAAGAGGCAAGAAAATCACTGCTTTTTAAACAGCCTCTTTGGCATCTTTCAGTGTTCTTTGGAATCTGATAGGTAATTCTGGTCATCTGTAGAAGATATTTCTAAATGGACGAACATGAAAACTTTGAAGCACAGAGGATATTCTTTGAAGATTTTGGATGGGAGTCAGAGTCAGGTTTATAGTGGAAAGCAAAGTTCAAGCTGAACTGGCCTGTTGCCCCTCAACACATCCTTGGGGTTAAGTCCTGTGTTTTAGTTCATACACATGGTGTGCATCAGCTTGAAGTCACTGGAGACAGAAACATCCACTCAGACACCTTGCCGGGCATGTGCTGACCAAGGAGACCTGTATAGAGGTGATTAACAATATGCAACCATTTAATCAGGAGCTTGCAATATGTATTAAGCAGTAAGTAATATTGCTGGTGGAGAGTACAAAAGAAGAGAAAATCAAGGGATCCGTTAGTGGTGGTGAGCTGAACAAATAAACCACAATCACTTTATACCTGTTCTAGATAAATGCAGAAATCTGTGTGACCATTTCATGTGATAGTTTTATGTTGCGTGAGAAGTAGAATGGAAAGAACAAGGCAGAGCAAGAAAAAGAACAGGGACATTTTTGTTTGAAAAATCAATCAGGAATGAATAGAAAAAACATTAATGAACCCATTCAGGAGCAAAGGAAATTCCTCTTTATGATATCCTGTCTTGCAGATGCGTGGGCAGGTAATCATAGAATCATAGACTGGTTTGCATTGAAATGGAAGGGACCTTAAAGATCATCTAGTTCCAACCCCCCCTGAAGTGGGCAGAGACTGCTTCCACTAGACCAGGGTGCTCAGAGCTCCATTCTTGAACACTTTCAGCAATGGGGCATCCACCACTTCTCTGGGCAACTTGTTTCAGTACCTCATTAACCTCTGAGTAAGGAATTTCTCCCTAACATCTAATCTAAATCTCTCCTCTTCTAGATTAAAACCCTTCCCCTTGTATTATCACTACATTCCTGTGTAAAAACTTGCTCTCCCTCGTTTTTGGTAGGATGCCTTTCATTAATAGAAGACCACTATTCGGTCTCACCAGAGCCTTCTCTTCTCCAGGCTGAACAACCCCAACTCTCAGCCTTTTCTCATAGAAGAGATGCTTCATCCTTCTGATCATCTTTGTGGACCTCCTCTGGACTCACTCTAACAAGTCTTTCTTGTGCTAAGGACTCCAGACCTGGACGCAGCACTCCAGGTGGGGTGTCACAAGGACAGAGTAGAGGGGCAGAATCACCTCCCTTGACCTCTTTAGATGCAGCCTAGAATGCAGTTGGCTTTCTGGCCTATGAGTGCACACTGTTGGATCATGTCCAGCTTTACATCCACAGGAATCCCCAAGTCCTTCTCAGCAGGGCTGCTCTCAATGAGTTCCTCTCCCACGCTCTACTCACTTCTGGGATTGTTCCTGCCATGGTGCAGCACTTTGCACTTCATCTTGTTGAACTTAATGAGGTTCTCTTGGGCTCACTTCTCACATTTGTCCAGGACCTTCTGGATGGCAACTCCTCCTTCTGTTGTGTCAACTGCACGATTCAGCTTGGTGGCATCTGCAGTTTTGCTGAGGGAGCACTCTATCTCACTGTCTGTGTCATTGGTGAAGGTATAACAGAGCACAAATCTCAAGAAAGAGCTCTGAGGGACAGCACTCACCATCAGCCTCCACCCGAGAGCCATTGACCAAAACTCTCTGGCTGCATCCAGCCAGCCAATTGCCTATCCACTGAACAGTCCAGCCTTCAAATCCATGTCTCTTTAATTTAACTTAGAGAGATAAGGATGTCATGTAGGATCATCTTGAAGGCTTTATAGAAGTCCAGGTAGATGACATTTTGATGACCTTATTGAGCACTGCAGTCACTCCATCATAGAAAGTCACCAGATGGATCATGCACGATTTTTGTAGTGAAGCCATCATGGATGTCTAGGATCACCTTCTAGTCATGCATGTGTCTTAACATTGCTTCCATGAAGATCTGCTCCATGATCTTCCCAAGCACAAAGGTAAGGCTCACTGGTCTGTAGTTCCTCAGGTCTTCCTTTGACCCCCTTTTTAAGCTATAACTTCTCTTTTTTTTTGTTTGTTTGGAGTGTTAGCTTCATGAATCTGTAATGGGAACATACTTGTAGAATGGTGTCTCTAGGTTTAAACAGACCTTCCTTTACTATGAACTGAATAATAGTGTTCTTGAATGTGTCTTACCTTTCTTTGAGCCCTTAAGTATCTCTTTCAATGCTTTCACTACAATGCAGATTTTCCCAGGTTTAAGATTATGTTTTTTTTGAGAGGTTGCACTGCACATATGCAATCCTAAATGCCTAATTTGCTTCAAAGAATCACCAGAGAATTGCTTACAGTATCTCAGGGTGACTGAATCTTTTATTAGCAGTTATAAATCTTTAAAAATAAGGACTCTCAAGCTCTGGGTAATTCACCGAAGATCTACCTCAAAAGAAAATGTATATATCTGGCCTCCATCCAAGACAATTTGAAACTGAAAGAGCTTTGTCTAAAAACGTTTCTTGTGCTTTTCTATAGAAGTTTCAGAATGGTCTAAATATTTAGTAACATGGATAAGACCTTGGTTCAAACCTTATCCAAGCAAGTGAAATTAGTAATGGCATACCTCCAAAAGTCAGTCATAAAGGGCCGAACAAATCAGTGAAGGCTATCTGGCTATGAATAAATTACAAAGCATTAAAAAAAAAATTGTGCTTAATATTCCTGTGTTTTCTGAGAAGCCTGATGCGTGTTGTGTATTTACTATGTAAAAGAACAGCAGTTGCAGACCAAAGCACCCTTTCTGAAGTATCACTTCCCTTGGCAAGATACTAGTTGGTCACTATTCTGGTAGGCATGGATAAAAAGCTTTTAACTGCAATATAAACAGTGGCAGAAAAAGAACATATTTCCAAATGCTTAATTTTCTTCTCTCTGGAGAAATGCTTGAGTTCAACAATGATGTATACAGTCTAAGAAAGAGATTTCCTGAAATTTTCTAGTCTTTCCACCCCCAGATTTCTCAGGGGATATGTGCTTGACCCCAAGAGAGTGCATATCCAAAGGACTTTGAAACAGAAACAAGAACAAAGAATAGAAAGTAGCAGTTTTTAGAATGATACAGGATTTAAAGCAACTTCACTGACGATAATCTTTTCCCACAGTCTTTAATGCTGGAAAATTCTCATTTCAATTCCCAAGTTTTCAGTCATTCTCCTAGACACTGTCAGGAAAAAAAAGCTTGGGGTTGTAATACGCTTTTTTAAACTTAAAGGCAGAAACAGTCATTGAACTGTCCCCTTTAATACCTGAACCCTGGGATCTATCACCAGGTGAGTCAGGTAAAGTTTCTGAAAGGCAGCTGTCATGCCAGTCTTGAAACTGTCTTCCAGCTTAGGTTAGTGAGATCGAATCTGCAAATGAACATTACAGACTGTCATATTTTTTATTTAAAGCAGATAAACATTTTGTTCCTAATAAAATGAGCCTCAACAAATAACACATCTTTAATTTGGGAATTTTTAAAGTGAAGACAAGCATGAAGGAAGGACTTCACTGGTAAGAAAGTGATAGTAGAAGAATATCAGTCCTTGGAGTGGGCTTGACAAAAATATTAGGAACTAAAACCTATGGGATCCACAACACTAGATTTGAAGGAGTCCATTGAAATAAGGGAGCTAGTTTTCAGAATATTGGGTGGTGCTATTGGCAAATGGAAAATCAATGAAACTGTCTTCTGAAAGCTGACATAGAGCTACAGGGAAAGGCTTTGAGAGTGCAATCTTGGTGAGAAACTAGCAGTGTTGGGATTAGAAGGGGAAACGGACTGTGATGCAGGGTCACACAAGCTGCTAGGATGTAAGGAATAGGAGACACGGAAGAGCAAAAAGAAAAGGAACTTGGGGAGTAGATGTAGCTTACAGAATGCATATATATAGTGATAATATGCCTGGAGGAGAGGAAGGGGGTAGTCGTCAGAAGAGATCTCTAGGAGGAGCCTTGGGGTTGTATGATGGTGGGGAGCCACACTCAAAACAAAGCAGGTGCCTGACAAGGGAAAGCAATGAAACTACATAACAGCAGCTCCTCCAGCATGAAAAAGCACTGAGCTGTATTCATCAGCACAACAGCTCAACAGACTCTCACAAGTGTGTGATCAGAAGTGTGTTCTCTCCCTAAACTTCAAAGCGCTGGCAGAGGACAAACTCCTTTCCTCACAGGAGTTATCAGCTGCAGCATCAGCACCTCTTGGTGCCTGTAGGCAGAGGTCCAGACACTAAACTGGTTGTAGCCAAGCACATCATGGAGCATGTCGGGAACAACAACTGCGCCTAGAGCAATCTTTTTACAACTGGCTGGATTGTATTACACTTAAAAATTAATTCCTGTGGAAATAAAATATTGAAACAGTCATGATAAGAGTAATAAAGCCTTAGAAAATAGAAGCAGATAATTTGATATGGAAAGCCATCTGAGGTTACAATAGCTTTGATGGATGTATGGAATTAATTTCATACTTTGTCTTCCTTGATTTTGAGCAAAGTGATATGGCAAGTTTTTCCAAAATGTTATCCAGAGTATTTCTGGGTTCTACTAATGACACAGATGGAAAATCAATGGTTTTTTATTCTTCATTAATCTTTCAGGTTTCTTCTGTAAAATTTCTCATTCAGAGGTTGTCATGCTACCAAAAACCGTAGCTTTATTCCCTTGGTGTAGTGGTTAATCTTCCTCAGATGTGTGTCTCTATTCATAGAATCACGGAGTCACAGAATGAGCTGGGTTGGAAGGGACCTCTGAGATTATCAAGTCCAACCCTTGATCCACTACCACCACAGTTACTAGACTATGACACTAAGTGCCACATCCAGTCTCTTCTTAAATACCTTCAGGGATGGAGAATCCACCACCTCCCTGGGCAGCCCATTCCAGTGTCTGATTACCCACTCGGTAAAGAATTTCTTTCTAATATCCAACCTAAACCTCCCCTGGCAGAGCTTAAGACCATGCCCTCTTGTCTTACTGCCGGTTGCCTCGGAGAAGAGACCAACCCCCACCTGGCTACAACCTCCTTTCAGGTAGTTGTAGAGAGAGATGAGGTCCCCTCTGAGCCTCCTCTGCTCCAGGCTAAACAACCCTCAGCCTCAGCCTCTCCTCACAGTTCAAGTCCCTTCACCACCCTGGGTGCTCTTCTCTGGACCTGCTCCAGCACCTCAATATTCTTCCTGAACTGAGGGGCCCAGAACTGGACACAGTACTCCAAGTGTGGCCTCACCAGTGTTGAGTACAGGGAAAGAATCACTTCCCTGCTCCCACTGGCCACACTGTTCCTGACACAGGCCAGGATGCCATTGGCCTTCTTGGCCACCTGGGCACACTGCTGGCTCATGTTCTGCTTCCTGTCGATCCAAACTCCCAGGTCCCTTTCTGCTTGGCTGCTCTCCAGCCACTCTGTGCCCAGCCTGTAGCGCTGCAGGGGGTTGTTGTGGCCAAAGTGCAGGACCCGGCACTTGCCCTTGTTGAACCTCATCCCGTTGGAATCAGCCCAACTCTCCAGTCTGTCCAGGTCCCTTTGCAGAGCCCTCCTGCCTTCCAGCTGATCGACACTCCCCCCCAGCTTGGCGTCATCTGCAACTTTACTAATGGTAGACTCGATCCTCTGATCTAAATTGTCGATAAAGATATTAAACAGGACTGGGCCCAACACTGATCCCTGGAGGATACCGCTAGTGACCGGCTGCCAGCTGGATGCAGCACCGTTCACCAGCACTCTCTGGGCCCAGCCCTCCAGCCAGTTCCTAACCCAGCACGGAATGCCCCTGTCCAAGCCCCATCTTTGCATTTGTCACACCAGCACTTAGTTGATTCAGAGGTTGAATGGGCAGAAAAGTATCCTTTCTCTCTGTCCTACTCCAAAAAATAAATAGGCTTTTGCAAGTTTTCTGCTTGAAACAGTTTCAAAGATACAAAGCTAAAGAAGAGGCTGGAATGCAGAGCTGAGAGGATGATGGGGAGTGGGACTGTCCCCTTGGGAAGCAGCTGCTCAGGTATTGTTAAATACCACATCCTGAGCGTGGCCTCTCCTGCTGATGACTAAATGGAGATTTAAAGACCACTTAGAAGATGAGGTTTGGAAGATTTGCATGATATTAAAATAATGATCTGTGTGGTCTGCAGCAAAAGCATAAAATCATAGTATATGCTATCCAAGACTAAGTGTTTTCTGCTGTCTGTGTAGAATTTTTCAAAGACAGCGTAAGCACCCTTACTGTCCTGATGGATTTGTGTAGGGTCTTTTAACTCTTGGGGTGGCTTTGTACTTCAGGTTCCCACTATTGTATTATAATCTCCGGAGTAAGGAACTGAAGCTCCTAACTTCCTAACTTTCTGGGCTTTGAGGCAGAATTTAAAGATTTTCATATGAGAATGTTTCAAGTGATTTGAGAGGAAATGTGTTGAGAATTCCCCCTCCAAGACATCTTCATTCCTGCTCTTACAGTACTTGACCTACTCATATCAGTATAAACAATTAATGGAAATTAGGGAGATGCATGACTCTACACTGTAACAGACAAGATTTCACATATTGCAACTGAGAGAAGCGTGATTTCAGGAAAATGTTTATTTGCCTGAAACCACTTGTCTGTAGTTCTCTCCGTTGTGTTCCATGTGGCA
Source organism: Cephalopterus ornatus (assembly GCA_013396775.1). Taxonomy (NCBI): domain Eukaryota; kingdom Metazoa; phylum Chordata; class Aves; order Passeriformes; family Cotingidae; genus Cephalopterus; species Cephalopterus ornatus. The sequence continues at coordinate 19,332 of VZRE01003050.1, forward strand.
GCACAGAAGTATCTGGGATAGCTGGTGATCTTCATTGTTTAGGTGTGCCTTGGGTGACTTGTTCAAACACCATTTTGTAAGATGTCCACTCCAAGATGAATTCTCGGGAGCCATTTTTATTGTTGGACTTGCTTGTAACTGCATAGTTATAAAAATCAGAATGTTTTTCATCTTTAAGAACTATATCATTTGTCACTTGACACAGTTGTATTGCCTCCTGCGTTTTCAGAAGTTTTTCTCTACGTCCAGTTTTGTTGTTTGGTTGGTTTAGAGATGCCTAATGCTATTATATTTAATGTACATTTTGAAGATAAGAAGAACAGATATATTAAATATTTTAGATGACTGCTAAATGTAGCCAGTGGTTAACATTATAGGGAAAAAATATCTATATTATCTTCTTTTTCATAGTCTCTAATTTCTGGAAGTTTTAATCTGAGAGTGATATTTGCTGTTGATTATGACTCAAGCAAATGCCATGTGTATATGCTGGAAAGTTTGGATTCAGACAGTTCCGGTTGTCTTTAAGAGTGAGAGTCCATTCCTATTGAAGAGTATTAACATATTGCTGTTTGTTTGATCAATTCAGTTCCATTCTGGGCTTTTGTCAAAAGATTCTTATGTATTTTCTCAGTAGCAGAGGACATGATTTTTGAAATATTACAGCAGTATCAGGAAGGTGATCTCTTCCTAGCCATCCCACATATCAGTAGTTATTATTAAAAGAAAAAATCAAATATTATGTTGGAGAAACAGAATATTATTTTCTGGAGAAACAGTGAGAGCACCATTTCCAGTGCATATTAAGTTAGTGAAGAGCTCTTCAACTGATGTCTTCCATATCTTTATTTTCCCACTGCATATTGGTTCCTTGTTAATGTTTATCACCCAGAATCTGGTAGCATCTCCAAAGCCATGACATTTTTAGATGTAGATTTTAGATCTACAGGCAGTAGATCATAAATTTCTTAAATATTTGTGGGAAATAAACATAAGGGAACTTTCTTGTTACCTTTCATTGAATGCTTCTCTGGTGAAATGTGTAATACAGGCCTGTAAATGTAGGACTATAAATACATACTCCTAGAAAGTTCTGAGCCTGAGAACATTGAGCAACAGGGGCCTTTTTATGTGGCTTCATACAGTGCATTTAGTTGAATTACTCCTTAGATGGTTTGGCTTAGGTATATGTGTCCTCCTGTAGTGCTCTCTGCCTGCTTGGTTTCCTTACAAATCTAATTTCACAGCCTGGGTGAACAGACTCTGAAAACTCAGTTACATTTAGAATCAAAACACTGTAAACGGGGGGAAACTAAGAATTAGTTGGTTTTGCAGTGTTTAGCTATATGTTGTATTTGGTATTGCCTTTGGCAGATATTCTTATTCAAAAGCTCACTGAGTCAATATTAAGTCAAGATTTTAAGGAATCTAAAACACCAAATTGTTTCTCACTCTTTCCCAGCGTGGGCTAGGCTGATTTCAGATAGCTCTGTCTCACAGCTTCCTGGCAAATGTTTCAATTCTATCACATTTCCGTTCTGTACAAACTTTTTACCCCTCAAAACTTTTACAGTTGATCTCCATTAAAGACAGATATTTTTAGCAGCTGTCTTTGAAAACTAGGCTTTTAACCAGGCCGAATTCCCTAGAAGTCACCCATAAATATGGAATTGTTTGCAGTGGTGTACTGCAGTTGGCTTTTTAAAATAGATTTGCTACAGTATTTCTCAGATTTCTTAAAAGATGATCTCAGATATCTTTTCTAATTGCATATATAGCGTTGCCAGATAATACTGCTCTATTACGAAGTTTGGTAAAAACATATTTTCCCCCCTTTCGTGATACGAGGCTTGATCCTACGTCATGCATAGTGCCCTGACCAGGGCAAGTCCAGTAGCAAGAAGCTTACGCACATGAGTGAGCTAGAATGGAGAGTATGAGCCAGGCAGACCCATCCATGAACTAAACCCTCTGACCACGATGTTCGTTGTGAGTGAGTGCACAAATGCTGAAGTAGGACAAGAAGGCCCAGAAGACCTTAGGCACAAGCGTCAGCCAGTAGTGCAGAAAGAGGAAAGGTAGCATTGCCCTCAGAAAAAATGGTAACTTCTTCTCCTTCTTTTACTTCCAGGTCCTACTTAGACATGTATAAGGTGATAATATTTAGTTACCTCTTCTGGTTTGTACTTACTATAATCTTCATAACGGGAACCACCAGGATCAGCATATTCTGTATGGGCTACTTGGTGGCCTGCTTTTATTTCCTTCTCTTTGGTGGAGATCTGTTGCTGAAGCCCATCAGGAGCATCCTGCGTTACTGGGACTGGCTGATTGCCTACAACGTCTTTGTGATCACAATGAAGAACATCCTGTCGGTAGGTAGCTGCTGCCTTTCCTCTGCCCTCAGCACTTCCATTTCAGTGGAACTGTGCACAGTACATTGAGTAGTCGTTAAACCCACCAACCTTCTGCAAGCACAAAGCAGTCTTCATTTTAATTCAGCTTTACTAGGGAATGGTAATGGGTATACATCATAGGAAAATGTGCACCCACGTATTCAGGCAGGCTCTGTGAAAGCTCAGAAGCTATTTTCGAAGGGCCAGGTTCTGATTTCTTTGCCTAATACAGTCTCTCCTTAGAACATTTATGAAAATCCCAGTGGAGTGAAAAATGAATAAGAAGTGCAATATTAGTCACAGCTTTGATAAATAATGCACATTTAATTAGAAATTTTATTTAAATAAAGAATTTTCATACCTAGTATGAGATGCAGTTGTGTGAATGTAATGTAATTAGTGAAGTTAACTACAAACTGAATTCCTGTTTCCTTTAGAACTAGTGTGAAATTCAGGTAAAAACAGATACATTTGATAATTAAATGTCAAATTATTCTCAAAATATTAAAAATTTTCTTAAGTAACTCTTTAGTGTGTATTCTTGCAGTGGCACTGATAGCTGATTGAGACAAGCCAGTAATTTAAATCTTTTTGAGAGATAAATTTAGATTTATTCCTGGCAATTTCTTTTTAACTTTGAGCATTTTTAGTGCTGGACTGAAAAGAGCAGACATTTTTCTTTTTACATTTATATAAGTCACTGTACTGAAATAAAATTGATTTATGGATGGTTTGAATTTGCAAATGTTCTAAATGCTTACATATGTGCTTCATTTTATGCTTGGGAATTCAGTGGAGCTACGTGTGTCTTAAGCTTGTCCATGTATGTTTGCAAGATTCAGTCAGTGATTTATAAAAGTTGCTTAGCTGTCACATCACATCACATGCCAGATGTGTCACTTTCCATGCAAGAACACAAACAAACTCCACATACCTCATATCTCACTGATAATCAGAAAACCAAATTCTATCTAAAAGTGATTTGTGTCACTGGTAAAGCCACTCTCTCTTCAAATCTCCATTTTAGTAATGAGAATAATTCAACTGCTCTTGGCTTTATTACTTCTTGTGTAATGTAGGAAGGTTCAACTTTCCTTATCTTTATTTCTACTATGTCTAGTTATATGAAACTGTTCTTTTACTTTCCAGATAGGAGCATGTGGCTACATTGAATCATTAATTAAGAATAGTTGCTGGGTCATTCAGGCATTCAGCCTGGCTTGTACAGTTAAAGGCTACCGTATTCGTAAGTATAGCTTATTTTTCTTCATAATTGTGTATAAACAAATAATCACCTTTAGAATCCTCTACCATATATAAGTTGTGCCCTCCCTTGTGAAAAATTGTATCTGCAAGTTCACTTAATGCTGGTTTGTCCTATATTGATTAGCAACACAGAATATTGAAAATATTCCATGGAACCAGGATAGACACATATACAGATACACATATCAGCACCCCAGGATATGTATGCATATACTCACAGCCAGTATTTGCTGTAAATGAGCAATTTAGTGATACTGGTGCTTAGCACATTTTCCCTGAATATGCAGGTGATGTGATACTTGAGGGTATGGTTTCATTGTACAACTTGAGCTAAAATGTCGGCTCACCATCACTGCAAGGAGAGAGCACCTTTTTCCAGCTGCACTCCCTGCATGGAGTGCGGACTCCCACTCCTCCCTGTGTACCAGGGTTCAGTTGCTCAAAGGATAAACCAGTTCAGCTCACTGAAATAGCATGAAACTGGTAATTTTTTTGTATATGTAGTGATTTTAAGCTTTTTTTCCCTCCTTTTGATTATTCCTGTGTTTGTGGTGATAACAGGAAGGGAGTGGACAATGTGTATGAATGGAGGTGAGAGATGGGAATAATGAAGGATGGAGAGCAAAACTCTTCAGATCTCAGTGAATTATTAATTTGTCTCCACTTTGTCCTGACACCCTGGTTTGATGGTTTGAAAACACCTGATTTTTTTCAGTGTTTGGGTTTTTTTCTGAATTTAAAGAACTGTTTCATCCTCATTAGCCTGCAGCAAAGTTCCGAATTCCTGTCATCACACACTTATCCTAACAGATTCACAAGATAAATGGTGCCCAGCAGTTCCTGTGTTATCCAAAACTTTTTGGCAGCAAGAGAAATTTAGACACAGGTTTCTAACCCCGCAGGGGTTGTGCACAGGAGTCTCTGAAGCTCTTGGAGCTTGACCTTTCAGAGGTATGAGGTTGGTTTGCTTGCTTGTAAAGCCAGCTTTGAGCCAGAGCCTGTCCCTTGAGTCCTTCTACTGCCTTCTATAGGGCAGCACAGGCCATATAGTTTATGGTCTAGCTCCACAAAACCCAGTTTTAATTTTTTAATATCCCCAAGAGAACTGCCTTTCAGAAAATAAAGAGAGGAAGAAAGAAATAGCCCAAGCCAAAATCTAGAGGTAAGAGGAATGGGATTTCCTCTCTGCCTGTCTCCTGCTACCCAAAGGAAGCAGTTTTGTGGTTTCAAGTATTTCTTCTCTTATGCAATGGAAAGAAACATTGAACTGAGTTGCGGAGAGGAAAAATAAAAATATTAGGTAGTTGCAGTCAAAAAATTGTTTTTGCAAAAATAAAAGATTTCTTTCTCATGTCGATAGTGTTCTTAATTGAAAAATAACACAAAAGGTCGCTTTGAACTGGAAAAAAAATTGAAACATGCTATTTTAGAAAATACTGAAATCAGACAATTCAGTGTAACAAAAAATATGGTTTTTCTATTCTTTGTTCTCAAGTACGTACTAGTGTAGGGTGAATTTATTTGCAGATGGTTCACTTCTGGTAAATTCTCAATTTTCATGGGGCATTGTATTGTTGGAAGGTTTCAAGTTTGTTGTAAAGGAAAATATAGTGTGCTTCAAATAGAAATACATGTCAGTTTTCTTAAGAAAAATGTAATTAAAATACCTCAATTCAGATAATTTTAAAGGCTGAGATTATTTAGTTGATTAAACATTATAAGAGAATACTTAATGCAACAGTCCTTATGCTGATGGTGTCTTTTTCCAGCAACCAGCAATCTAGACTGTAAACTACCCAGTGGAGAAGCAGGAATCATTTGGGACAGTATATGTTTTGCTTTCCTGCTGCTGCAAAGAAGAGTGTTCATGAGTTACTACTTCCTGCATGTGGTTGCAGATATAAAAGCTTCTCAGATCCTAGCATCAAGGTAACATAAAATTTAGAAGAATTTAAATTAAACAGCTCAAATCTCTCATGGTGACGGTACTTACTTGTTTATGATAAGTAGTACCAAAATAGTCCTTTAACATCAGTTTAAACTATCCATGCTAAATTCGTAATTGAAAACCTATCTTTGACAAAGCAAAGAAAACAAATTAATTGAGAATCCAATAGAAATTAAACCATCTTTTCTGCCAAATACAATCTGCTGCTCCTATTAAAAACTGTAGAAGTTGTTGTGTGTTGCAGCATTCTCTCAACATGAATATGCATGAGAGCAAATGCCAGAATTTACAAGTCTTGGAAAGAAAATACTCTGCTTTCAGAGCCTGTTTGAGACAATTTCATTAGAAAGCACATCTAAAAAAATGTCACATGAGGAAGAACACAGGAAAGCTCTCATCTCTGGCTTGGGAAGAAGCGGGAACACACTGGGGAAGTGTCACATCACTAAACACTGACTAGGTGTGGCAAGAAAGTATTAACCTTGTTGGGCATGCTACACCACAAACATCCACTCATAGCCATCACCAGCACAAACATTCTTCTGGTTTATAATAAGAAGGCAGATGAGGAATGAGATTCTGCTTTTAATTTCCATAAGATTTCTAAGTAGTTGTTTTTGTTAATATTGGATTAAATGTATTGTGGCTTCTTTTCCGCCAAAAAAACGTATGGACATTAATTTCTGACTGTGTTTCAGGGCAAAATTTGGCTTGCATGTTCTGAGCAGAAGTAGTTTTTATCTTTCTCCTCTTCCCCCTCCAGGTAATCTCTTTAAAAAGGGGACATGTTTAACTGCCTATATTGAAGAAAATTCACCACTGTAAAAAGGGCTACCAAAAGATCTCTACCTCCATCCCACATTGCATCTCTTAGTCTTTTGCTCTGGGGTGAATTTCAGTGCTGATGCCCAATCTTGCTGGATATGGCCTTTTTGTAGCTTTTTTTTTTGGTTATCCTGGCATCACAGTCGAAATAGCATGAAGCAAAGTTGTGATTATCAAAATACCTCCTAAACAAGGAAATGTGTATCCAGAATGAAAAAAGCAGTGGGCTGGGTTGAAAGAAAGAAACATGTGTGGTTCCTATTTCCGTCTTTGTTTCTTTTGGTGAATTACTGAACCTCTCCAGGCTTGAATTCTCCAGCAGCTGAATTGAAGACAATACTGGCACGTGTCAGGAGTTTTGTAAAGATAAATATATTAATGATAAGGAAGTGCAAAAATTTTACAGGAAGGAAGGTAATATAAATACAGTGATATAATGAATTTTTTAGTAAACTCCTTGCCTTGCTAAAGTCCGGACTTTGAATTTACCTGGGCAGTGGAGAAGGTCAGGTTTGGATTCAGACAACATTGACTGAGCTTGTCTTCTAGTAAAAGTTATTATTGTGAAAAACAAATTTCTTATCTAAATAAATTAAATTGTGATTAAAACAATAGTAATGAGGATCCAGTGACAGTGTTTGATAGTCCATAAGGATTTAGAGGTGATAAATTTGCTAAGAGAACATGTTCTTCTTTATTGTACTTTACCATACCTTGGGACAATTGACTGTCCTGATTGTATGCCTTTGAAGAAATGCAGTTTTGGTTATCCTGCATAATATATGAAAGAATCCTTAATCTCAAAGAAATTAATTAGAGGTAGATTTCTAAAACTAGAGCTGTTCTTACTGAATTCCTGACAAAAGAAAAGCTTTAAATATAGGCTACTTCTTTGAAAGAGACTTTAAGACTCTTCGAAGAGTCTTTGAGAGCTCCTGTGTGAATTAGAAAGAATGGCTGAACATGTGAACTGGACATCCAAGTTTATGAGTTGATTATATTTCTAATGTAATGAAGTGAGAAGCCATATTCTGTTGGCACATCAGAAACTTGCTCAAGGGTTTGTGTCAGCAGGTAGGAAGCACCATAGTTTTAGAAAGTAAAAGTGAAACTGAAGCTATGCTTATCATGGCGCTGGATAAAGCTGGACACTGCTCACAACTTCCAGGGGGACTGAGGCAGGGGGTTGAGGTGATTATAACACTGAAATGACTATGAAAAAATCCTGGAGGCGTGCAGGAAATCCTACCTCAGCCTTGAACCTGCTTGTGTTCTCTGTTCTTGAGGACTGGAAACTGAATTCCTGGAGCAACTGCTAGAGGAACTTAGAGGCTGAGTAGGGTTCACAACATTTGGCCCCAGATCTTGAAATAATTGACTGTAAAGATATTAGTATTTTAGAGCAGATTTCTTTAAGGGCCTGGATTATTTTTGTTTGATGCAGATGAGGGAACAGAGAGTTTTCTGTGATTAGCTGACATAAGAGAAACTTAGAAACATTTAACTTTTCATTTCCTTTTTCCTTCTCTTCTGCCCCATTTCTGATGTAGAGGTGCTGAGCTTTTTCAGGCTACAATTGTCAAGGCTGTAAAGGCAAGAATTGAAGAGGAAAAAAAATCAATGGATCAACTGAAGAGGCAGTATGTGTTTAATGCATTTACATATATATATACACATATGCATACATATGTACATATTTAAATGCTTGGTGGTATTTATCTAGCGATTTCTGTTATAGAAATGCTTTTTCATTATTAAGATTTTGTTCTGTACCTCTATATTTCTGGAAAAATTTGTTGCATGACTGTTCCTTCTGTTTCATTTGTGGTTTTCCCCTCTAGTGCTTGAATGCAAAATGTATGTTTACCTTCACTGAAAATATTTTCATTCAGTTTAAGTGTTTAAGTGGCATGGAGATCTTTTCTCTTTATGCAGCCAATAAGTCACTTTGATTTCTCTTGCATGCAGCCAGCATGCTTCCTTTGTAACTGTAGAAAGCTTTCAAAACTCCACCACCACCATGCATGAAAAGCTCTAACTGCTTCCTAACCAAGTGTCAAAGCCCACTCCTGACAGCTTCTTCCACACCTGCATAACTTCAGAGGAATCAGAAGACTGCAGGGACTGTGTTCCCTACCTGTATAGAATCACAGAATCATAGAATAATTTGAGTTGGAAGGGACCTCTTAAAGGTCGTCTACCTCAGCCCCTCTGCAATGAGCAGGGATATCTTCTATGAGATCAGGTTGCTCAGAGCCCTGTCCAAGCTGACCATGAATATATCCAGGGATGGAACATTTACCACCACTATGGGAAACCTGTTCCAGCGTTTCACCACGCTCATTGTAAAAAAATTCTACCTTATAGCCAAGCTAAAATGCTGCAGGTGCACTTGATCCCACTGTCCATGTCATTGATGAAGACATGAAAAAAAATAGCACTGGGCCCCTGAGGGACACCACTTGTCACTGATGTCAGCTGGGACAAATGAGCTTAAAGGGTGAAGATGTAGCACAAATAGTGCAGGAACAGCCACATCCCTGATTCAGAGTGGCAAGTTTCTGGAAAAGCCCTACATTAGGCAGAAGTCTTTTTTTTTTTTACCTCAGACCTTTATTTGCTGTGTTGTAACTCCTGACAGCCAGTCTTTCATGTTTAAGTGATAATAAGATAGTTGAGTGGGAGTAGGTAAAACAGTCTTGATAGCAGGCAACCCAGCTCTCACTGGCTAGTTGAGTGAACTTCTAGGCATGATCATTCCAGCCAGCCCCTTTAGAGCTATGTAATTCCTTATGTTTAAGGGTGGGATTAATGACAATGTGGAACATCTCCCTTAGAAGTGTTGTAGTGCGTGTGTGTGTGTGCGCATGTGTGTGTGTGTGTTTAACACCTGTTTTTCAGAGTGGGTAAAAATGGGTGAAGGCATGAATCTAATAAGATGCTACCTTTTGCTAGAATGGATCGCATCAAAGCCAGGCAGCAAAAATACAAGAAGGGTAAAGAGAGGATGCTAAGCATGAACCAGGAGTCCTCAGAAGGGCCGGAAATTCGGAAGGTTTCTGAAGAAGATGACGAAGGTACTATTAGCTACTGTTGTACCATAATTGTAGTTGAGTGTTAAGAATATAATAGACCTACTAGTTGGACAAGTGATAAATTGTTCTTCAAAACTGTCAGCATGTAGCAAGGTTGTTAGCTAAGTTTCAGGCTTGATTCAGCTGAAGAAATCTGTGATTATGTAAAGAGAATGGTTTAGAGAATGGTTTAGAGAATGTATGCTGAGGAGGTTACTTTTGGTTAACTTCAGGCTGTTGGCAAAGAGCTGAATAGCAGCAGATGTTTGTTTAGATAAAAGTAATTATCTATAAACCACAGTGTTACAAATAGGTAGCATCCACATTTTTCCAGCAATGTTTTCTGGATGATGTTCTGGATTTTTTTCAGTCACTGAAATGTTTGTATACTTTTAAATGTTATTTAAAACATGGCAACCAATAAAATATACTTATCTAGTGGCACATTTCAAGCACCAACCTGGAATCAGCCCTTACTGGATTTAAAATGTTTGGAGCCTGAAGTGTAAGGGGATTTGAGACAAGGGAAAATATTTTCTTCTTTAAATTACAGTCAAGTGTGACTGTATGTTTTAAAACACAAAACTCAACTTTTTAGCTGTTTTAGATGGAATGTTGTTTTAACTGCTGCATAAACCAGAGTATTTCTGCTTAGTGGTTATGCTTTTGAATTATCTTAATATTGAATGTACTGAGTAGATCTGACATCTGATATCTCATGAAATTTTAGCCTTTTTGAGAGAAATTAAAAATTATTAATCAGTGTAAGAAACATGTTTCTCATTTTGTAAAATTAATATTTGGACGTATTTTATTTTAGGAGAAGCAGACAAAGAGAAAGCCAAGGGCAAAAAAAAGCTGTGGTGGCGGCCTTGGGTTGATCATGCTTCCAGTAGGTTTTCTCAATCATCTTACAAATATGTGGATTTAACCCTTATATCCTTGACCAGAATTAAGGCATTCCCATGACCTGTTTGTTTTGTGCCTGATTTTGTGACTGTGACTTGATAGAAGGCTTATTTTTCTCAACAAATGATTTCTACTTCCCAGTCTTCAAGGAGTTTAACCATATTTTGACCTTCTGTGCGTTGGAAGCATAATTAGCCCATGATACTTTGAGCATTCTTTGAAAAATATCAAATCAGATAAATGTGTGCCAAAAAGAATCTTATTTGATCTCAAAAGTCTCAACTCCCTCCTACTGCAGAGCAAAATATATTTAAAAATGTGAATATCAAAGTTTGCTAATGCAGTCTAAGATTAGTCATAACTTCTTTTTCATATATACACATCATACATATTTTTTTATGGTTCATCAGTCATTCTCATGTCAACTACAGAAATCCAAGTACCACAGTAATGCAGCAAGACTACTCTCAGGACTAGGCTGTGTAGAGCTCTGCATCTCTCTGATCACACTTTGTATGTATTGTTGATGCCAGTTGTTTTGCTATCTCCATTTTTTGCATTTATCTGAGCTCAAAAATATCTCCAGCCTTGGGCACAAGAAATTGTTAGCCTGTGTTATTGTTGCATAATGATATTTTAATTTGTTTGTAGCTCAGTCCAAGCATGTGATAGAGTTCATCCCTACATTATGGATTAGGTAAAAAAAGAAAACTGAGTAGGCTGCATTCTCAAATCAGGTTTAATTTGATTGAATCTTTGTTGAATGAAATCAGACTTGAACTATTTAATAACCTCTAAAGATTTAAAAAAATGCTCAAATATATAGCACTGATCAGAGTGAAATCACAGAACCACAGAATATGCTGAGTTGGAAGGGACCCATGAGAATCATCAAGTCCAACTCCTGGCCCTGTGCAGGACATCCCAAAACTCACACCATGTGCCTGAGAGCATTTTCCAAGCGCTTCTTGAACTCAGACGGGCTTGGTGCTGTGGCCACTTCCCTGGGGAGCCTGTTTCAGTGCCCAACTATCCTCTGGATGAAAAACTTTTTCCTGATATCCAGCCTAAACCCTCGCCCCCGACTCAGCTTCATGCCATTCAAAATATAAATGTCTGTATTATGCCTGTTCATTTAGTTTAAAAGAGTTACTCCAAGTCATAATTTTACACATTTACATACTGCTTCATTTACCCATGTGTATTTATTTATAACTCCAGCAGTACTTAACAGAACATGGTATGCTTGTTTCTATCAAGTCACAAGTAAACTGTGCCTCTACTTTTGTTTTTCTAAAGGGCACACTGCCACTTTAGAGAGACCTATCCCTTTTCAAAAGTCTTATGAAAATAAACTTCTTGCCCTGTAGTTTCATTAAGAATAACAATGACAAAACAGATCAAAACTATAATTTATGAGTTTTTACTATAGAATTTCAAGCTATGGTGATTTTGAAGGAATGGGATATGGTCTCTTTTTTATTCGTCACTGGTTTTTTAGTAAGAAGAAGTGCACAAAGAGAGACATTGTCTTTGGCTTTTACTTGTTTCACCCTCATTATTTAATGTTCTTAGATGGCAACTTTCATTTTGTTATTTAAATATTAAGCATTCTTGAAATTATTTATTGCAATAATGCAAAACCTTGTGGGAAACATCACAGACCCTGATCCTACAATCAGTGGTTGCCTGTCACGTGACTTGCATCCATGCTCACTGAAATATGACACTGGCAGTAGATATTCACAGGCATGCAAAATGGAAATAGACTGATATTCCCCATGCATTCTTTTTGAAACACTGCTGTAACTGCAGCATTCTGCAGCACGTGGCTGTTCATATCACTAAATGGGTTTGTGGCTGTGGCTGTATATGTGTGTATATTGAAGTCACTTAACCTTGAAGTTTTATGCCAATTCTAAGGTTTAATTTAGATTTTTATTGTTATTTTTATATCAATTGTTATAATTTTATTGTATGGAAAGATACCTCATTTTGTATACCATAGCAATTAAAACACTCATGAATTTGGGTCAGAGGAGAATAGGTAAGGAAGGTATAGTTCCTCCTGTGCCTGTGGAACGCTGCAAAGACCAGCAGGAGTTGGGACCACACGCTTTGAGGTCCTTAGATTCTCCTGGGGCACAAAGTTGTGTCTGTTGTAGTGCAAAAGATAGTTGTTGCAGCTGGTCTCAGGAGCTCTTTCCCTCTGGACACAAGCAGATGAGATTATGCTTTGTCCTGCATGGCTCCTTTTCTGCTGCATCTAACACATCCCACAGGAAAAGCCTGTAAGTCCCTTTTCTCAGTAGGAGTAAGTACATTTTGCAGTAAGAGAGGGTCTCCCAAGTCCAGTCTGGCCATGAATTGTCTTGCTCGTAAAATTTGGTCTCAGGAATCCCCGTAGGTGACTAACACACCACTTACTCCATTCTGATGTGTGCAAGAATGCATTATTGCTATTCAATCATACCTCCTTCTTTAGCTGTAAAAGAGGTGTAACTGCTACATTATAGTGCCCCCTCAAATACACTTGAACCTAAAAATTTTGGAGAAGATCGAGGTAGATTTGTTTTCTGCCATCTCAGGCATTCCAAGTCTTACAGAGTGCCACTGTGAGCCTTTAAAGAACTGCGCTGCATTAAAGGTTAGAGAGTAGACATCCCTAGATGTCAGACTTTATCCAGCTGATCTTCTGTGTGGACAATTTCTGTTGCTGACTACAAGATGCCTTTTTATTAAAGAGAACTGCAGATTACTGGCTCTGAAAATACTTTCATCTCTTCAACGCGTTTTAAATGGGCGTTCTTCAAAGGCCTAGTACCTAATAATTTATTTGCTTCATCCAGGAAATTTCCAAACTTTCTTTTCACCTCAGTGCAGCAATTAGTACTGCTGAAGTGGACTTTCTGTCCCTCTGCAGGGCAATCATTGATGTTAAAAGTCATAACTAGGCATATGAGGCACAAAATTCCCTCTGAGAGGGAGTTTTAGATGCCAAAGTTATGATCCAAAGAGTTCTGGCAAATTTTACAGTGTGCTTACTCTGAGGTTTCTCTAGTAGTTATGTGTGGTCCTCTGTGCACAAAAGATCTGTGTAGAATTCAAGGTATGATTGAATTAAAGCAATTGTTACTTTTCCAGAGACCTGTAATGAGGGTTAAATATAATTTTATATAAATATGTATTGCTTCATATATCCAGATTGTGTGTTGTTTCATCTAAGTAACTGTTCCTTTAAATATTTCAGCTTAAATGTGGAAATTACTTACCAGTTTTCACTGCTGAATGTAATGCTGTGTTTTTTATTTTTCTCTTGCTCATTATCTTATTTTTTATTTCCTTTGTTTCCCTTGTTCATTCATGTAGGCCTGTTGCCATCTGAGAAATAAATACTTCTGCTTCTGTTCAAGGATATAAGGCCTAGCTTAATCACTGTGCATCTATACTGTATCAAGGTTTCAGAATCTTTCTGAATCCATGGGCAAAAAATTGAAACTTGTTTGCAATCATGTTCATAGAATTCAAGTGATTTGTTTTAAACAAGCCAAGGTTTTCCATTACCTCATCAGAGCTTAAATGTTTGAAGAAAGTATTAACCATCGCATTGCTTAGCTTAAAGGATGACTCAGTGTTTGAAAGCGAAGTTCTGTATTTTTTGTCCAGTGGTACTGTTCATGTAAGTTAATTTACTTACCTGCTGGGCTTCTTTTACTCCCTCAGATGACCAACCATCAGTGCCCAATTAATTAAGACTTAATTGACTTCTTTTTTTCAAAAAGAATGTAATCACTGTAATTTAATGTATTTCAGTTTTTTTCTTTACATTTTCTTCTCATGATGATGTTTTCCTTAGTTTTTGTATAGTTCTTATTCATGCCCAAAGTATCACAGACTAACATCAAATAAATAGCCTGAGATCTTTTCATCTCTTGCTTGTTCTCTGTTTTCACCTCTCCTGGTTATGAATTTTTAAATGACTGACTGTTCATAGGTTTTGGGGGAGTTGAGAATAGAACTTTTCAGAAAAATAAGAAAATATTTTGTTTCACTTAGTGGTCAGAAGTGGAAATTATTATTTGTTTGAGACGGATAGTGAAGAGGAAGAGGAAGAGGAGAAAAAGGAAGAGGAGGAGCCTCGAAAAAAATCCGCATTTCAGGTACTTTGTGGTAATATTTAGTTGACATCTGGAAAAAAAAGTAGGCTTCCCATAACACAGGCACATACGTCAAAGCTGCCAGTACCTCTAAAGTAGTCCTGAAAAGGTGTTGGAAATTACATTTCTTGCCAACTTAAAATGCAAGTTTGCCCATTTTAAGCATTGCCAAATTCCTACAGGAACTATAGTGGAGTCCTGTCTTCATTCACTTATTCCTGAAGATAACAAAAATACAAAAAAACAAAAGTTAAGAATCCGAGCCTTTTTTTTTCTACATTGCAATAAAGACAACTGCCTCTAGCACTGCTACACAATGCCTCTGGTGGTTTACTGGTTTTAAGTAGATGTTATCATTCCATGAAGAAATGATCCCAAAAATAAGCAATTTTTCATGGAAAAGAATTCATACTTAATAAAAAAAATATTATTGATCCTAGTGGGCCAGAAAAATATATACTCGGGTTAGAAAGAGCTTAACATTTAAAATTACACATCACTTTTTTTTTCTTTCTTTTTCAGGACAGTGTTAATTTATATATTTGCATTTGAAGTGACAGTCTGCATTGATGTAAAAGGATATTGTAATATTAAAAAGATATCTGAAGTTTCCTATGCGGGCTCCTCAATATAGACTGATTGGTGTTAATCAGTACCAGATACTAAATGCAGTGGCTTAAGTGAAGAACTTGGGTAAAGAAGTTAGTGAAATTCTCATGAATCTAGGGGTTTTTTGTCTTTATAATATTAAAGCTTTACTTTTGGAAGAATTTTCAGAAACTCTACAGAACTTTTCTGGATCTGTAACTTTAAAAGCTTAAGCACACAGGTAGCTTTTTGCAGACAAGTATTCCCATCCAGACGCAAGCTCATATCACTGCAGAGCTGGTGCATTACTAAAAGTTCAACCTAAGCAAGAGCAAGAAACTGCCTCCATCCTCTTCTATTCCTTAAGCCAGAAGCTTTTAAACAAAGCTTCCCAGACAACATTACTGAATTATAAGAATTTTTTTATTTAATTCATTAATACAATATGCCTTTGGTTTATATACTTACACTGCATTACATTACCAGTTGATTACGTTTGTTAAACTGCCTGCATGGTAATGACAGGGAAAAAGATTTCCTGACCTTAATAAGGGCAAAACAAACCTGGATCAAAGTAATGTGATAAGTAAGTTTTATTTTCTACTATTTCTGCTATTTTTTTAATAATTTTGCATTTAACTTACCTTGGACCATAGAAATGGCTCACGAATTCCTAGGTCATTTTTCTTTCTGGTTTTCATGCAGGTATAGAGGAAAGTTTGCATTCTTGTTTCTGCCAATTTTTTAAAAATTGATGACAACATTTTGTTCAGATATGTTGGTGCTAAGCACTGAAATTTTAAAGAGTTCTAAACTTGAGGTCAGAAGCTAACAAGATTCTTTCATTTACTCTGGGGTTTGGGTTTTTGTTCATCTCAGTCCTGAAACGATTAATTTGAGGATGAAGGATCTGTTCATTATTTCAGAATTCTGGTTAGATGTATAGGTGGCCTGTAATACGTACAGTATGTGCAACGTGAAGGTATTTGGTGGTTTTATATAGGCAGAGACTTGCATAGAGCAGAAAATTGGATTTGTTCATCATTTGGTCAACGTACCTTATTCGCCTTCCATCACCATGCGCACGGTCTTAATAAAAATACTGGGAAAGTGAATGTTGCTGTAGATTGTGTTAAAGAATTGTTTTTAACTTATAGTTTTTCTTTCAATGTAAATTGTGTACAATAGTCCCTTCAAGGGTTAACTTGGAGATTTTATATATTAGAGAATTCAGTCAGTTATGATTCATGTTACTGAAATTTTTAATGTGAACATCCTAAATTATTTTTTGTTCATATTGAAGTTTATGAATGCTAATTTGTTCTTAATAATCTAGATACATTAATTCAATAGATCCTTTTTATTAGTATTTTCTTCTTTTTTACTAATTATTCTTGCTTTGTCCTTCTTTATAGAGAGCTATTGGAAAATTTGCTTCAGCCATTTTAGCCTTGCCAAAATCTATCATTAAACTACCTAAAACTATTCTTCAGTATTTAATCAAAGCAGCAAAGGTACCTGACATTTTGCAAATGCTCAGTATGTGACCCATCCCATAGTTCCTGATGTAATGTCCTGATCTGCATTTTTCCTCCTATATGGATGATTAAAAAAACCAGTGACAGTTAAAGCTTCGTTCCTAGTAAATGCAATAGGTTTCATAATTTTGGAGTGGTCAAGCCACAAGCAAAGTGATCTATCTTTTTTTAAGTGTAACCCCGGAGAGAAAATGCAGACCCAAATTCTTATTTTCTTCTGATACTGATATACAAGATGGTCACATCAAGTTGCATGTATCTTATGGACACTGTGGTAATTGATCTCAGAAAGCTGGTAAAACTTTTCAAAAATACACATTCTGCTTGAAACCGCTTTTTAGCTCTCTACTTTTCTGGCCTTCATCATCATAAAAAAGATTTGTGCCTCTACTCTCTTGTCCTCCTTGAATACGTGTAGCATTTCCTACCTTTGAGCACTGTGTGTCATTTTACACTTGACAACATGATATTTTTAAGGAGTGAGTGTTACAGATGGAACATACTGTCTCCAAAGCCTAAAAGGTACCAAACTGAACTTTACGCACTCAGTCTGCTCTTAAAATATCTACTACTTAGACTAAGTAATTACATTAAACTTATAAATCAAAAGCCTTTTCTTAATTCTAATTTTTTATCTCCTTCCTAGTCTGCCTTTTACCTCTAATTTCTTTATTCACAATATAACTGTGGCTAGCATACACTTTCATAGTTAACTACAATAGCAGATGCTGACAGTCTCTGATTTTCAGTAAGTTAAAAGTATTTTTCCCTTTTAAATTCATTTAGTGTCAATTTGATTACTAAAAAAAAATTGCCTTTAATGTTCCAAAGAAATTTGCATAGGAAAATTTTAAAACTATAAATAAACCAGATTGAAATTCTGCCATTCTCTCCTATGGGGGGCAGTTCCAGCTTCACTGAGATACACATGTGCTGCATGTTTGTCTTGTGAATTAACAGAGCTGTTTTGTTACTGTGCTTTTTCAGCCGCATGCCTGAATTTGTGTGCTTCCCTGCCCTGTCTCTGTTATAAACCTGTGTTGCTTAGAAATAGAAGACAATGCAGTGTCAATTCAAGATGACTACCATTTTTCAATGAAAGCCATATAATGAACAAAAGAATATCTTTTGTCCTGTAGAGTTGTGGAGAAGATAAAATTACTTCAATTTCTGTTATTTACATACATACAGGGGTAAAAGATATGAGTTTTGCTGCCGTTTTTTTTTCTATAGTCTTTCTTCACAGCTTAAGCAGAACTATTAAAAAAGTTACTTTTTGGTAGCTTTTTTTACTTAGATTTTTTTTTCCCACTGGTATAGCATTTATAAGTATTTTGGGCCAATTTCATGCTTCATGCAGTCATACAGGTCAACAGACTGTTGATCTGAGTGAGTGCTGTGAGCAGGATTTGATCCCATAAATCCCTCTTGATAAATAGGTAAGTATTACTGTCTTCCTTTTATGACTGGAAAACCTGTAGCAGAAGGATTCATAAGTGACTTATCTGAAGCAACAAAGACAGGCATTGTCAAGATCAGTGCAATTTGATGAATTCTGGACTGCCAGGTTTGGGACTGTGTATAGATAACAAATCCGTAAATATTCCACTGGGATCTACAGAGGAGAAAAAAAATATCTAAACTATGAAAAATACACCAATACCTTTACAGGGATATCTCTACATCTTTTGATGCTTTAGTTAGTTGATTGCAGCACTTTTAAAGTTTCCATTACTCTGCATCTTGCCTGTAAAATATTAAAGTAGAAATACAGAGTTAAATGGAGATATTCAGATGAGGTAGCCCATATGCACAACAAAGCATTAAGTCCCAAAGTTCAGAATGTGAATTTTTGTGGGTTCTAATGAAACCTGGTTCACCCACAAGTATTTTCACATTTGGTTTTACGCTTACAAAAATAGCACATGAAAACTCAGCAGATCTGCAGTGGAGGTGTTTGATTTGGGATTAAAAATATTTTCTTACCTCTGCAGATCTGAATGCATTTACTGCAGTTATATAGTGCTGCTTGTGGCTTATTCTATGGCTTGCTCTCAGAACATGAAGACCCTTGAAATAAATGAGTTTTTTCCTTCCAGTTTGTTTATCAAGCCTGGATTACTGACCCTAAAACAGCTCTACGACAGAGGCGTAAAGAGAAGAAAAGTTTTGGGAAAGAGAAACGAAGGCGAAAAGGATCTGGGGATGGTAGGTAGCCTTTTACATTTAAAAAAATATAATATTAAATATTGCCTGTTGTTCCTGGTAGTGAAAGGCAGCTAAGCTTTAGAGGACAAGTGTTCTCAGGTTTGGCTAGGAACTGGAAAAATTAGTTTAACTTTGGCTGGTGGTCTTTCCCTGCACCAGCCCACGACAAGGTCAGTAGCCGTGTCCTTCTGTTCTGCATAATACACATTAAGGGAGATAAAGGAGAATATGGGATCTGTGTATTTCCACGGAGTTGCAAGACGCATGGCCAGAACTTTTGGTAAATAGGAAGATTCAACATGTTGAAGAAAACTTTAGCTATATGAAAACATTTGTGGGAGTACTGTTGCAAGTGCAACAGAAAGCCATAACCCGCCAAAGATGTAACTTTATAAAGCCAAAATCCTGGTAGTTAAGAGCATTACTTCAGAATTTAGGAGTGTAAATGCCAGGTGTTTGCCCAGGATCAGGTAGAGCAACGACATTACACTTTAACTCCCGCACCTCATAAAAAGGTTTATCTCTTTATCTTTTCTGTCCAGACTTTTCCAGAGTTGATCAAAGTCACTCGTTTTGATGGTAAATTCATGTGTATTCCCAGGGAAAGGTGTTGGAAGAACAGTTTCATGGGGGAGTTCCCGAAGAACTGTAGTTAAAGTGGAGCTGCAAGAAATATTCAATGAAATAGCCACATGTTATTTCTTTTGGCCACATTTCCTGAAGAAATATTGTTCCCTAAAGAAGCCTGAATTGATACGTAGGGGAGAATATCTAGAAGTATTTTTCACTCTCCATGATGTACTCATTGAGGAATCAAAATATCCATGAAACCCTAAATTCACAGAGAATACAGTAGGTAGCAAAAGGAAAACATGCAAATGTTAATAGGGTTTTATTGGCACTGTAAAATCATTCATGCCTCTGAAGAAAATCAATTTATATGTGGTTTATATATCTTCATATTTTTCTCCTTTTTTTAAACAAAGAAATAGAAATTCAAAAGCTTTTCTGGTCAGTATAGATGGGGAAGAAGGGAGACCCATACAGGCTGAATCAGCTAGACCTTTCCTCGTTTTGGCATCTTCACCTATAAAAAAGAAAGAGCCTTATAACTGGACTGAATCTGCAGCTGCAGTTATGGATATTAGATAGAAGGAAGGTTGTCTGCCCTTCATTTCTACCTGCAGTTCTATATCATTCTTTTGCTACAGGCCTAAATAAAAGCACATGGTAATTTCAAACCAACTCTGCTGCTTCCTTTCATCCTGAAGGTCCCCACTGAAATCCTTCAGATTTGGTGGGTCAGAGGCAGGAGATCAGAGCACTTAATCAGAATGCTCTTTGCAGTAGGTGAAGAAGTGAGCTTGAATATGAGTCAGCGGAAGGTGAGGCTGCTGAGTGTGCCTGAGGAGCGACTGAGAAATTATCCGGGTTTTCACCAACAGATGACTTTGCTCAGCAGCCTATCTAGTAAGAAAATGCCACTGCAAATTAAAAGAGAGGGATGTTCATCCATTAAAACCTTCGCTGACAGGGTTGGGCCCTCAGTTGAGTCCTTTAGAAATAGAAATGTACCGTCTGTTATGATGGTAGGTGAGGAACCAGTCACTACTTTTTAGTAACTGTAGCATTTTCTAGCTTGAATGGTGTTTGCACTGTCCCTTCTACAGGTGTAACACTCACTGTTTCCCTCATTGTTTGCAGGAGGTGGCACTGATGCGGACTGTGAAGACAGTGAAGAGGAACCTGTCAAGAAGAAATCTGATGGACCAGGTGCGGAGGCAGAACAAGGGTTTCTCTACTGTTACAATGCAATTGTGACCAGTGGCATACCACAGAGAGAGCATTGCAATGATCCCAGCCTTGCGTCGAAGCCACAAAATCCACTGTAACCGATGCAGTGGTAACTCCCTAACTACTGTCAGATTTTCAGCTGCGAGATTTTACAAGCTTTGTGTATAGGAACTTCTAATTCTGGACTATTAGCTACTGCACTCATTCTCTACATACGTTAGTAAATACGTCTGCTGGCTCAAACTTGATCACTTTCTGTGTATTTTACTTTTAGAACAACTTAAGCTTAGGTTCCAGACATGATTACATAAAGCCTGTGTTAAAATCTCCATTGATTTTGAGTGTCTGAAATGCTATTATTAGCGCAAAGACCTTGTGCGTTTTTTCAGCATGTTTTAGCAAGGTTAATATAATGCTTTTGTTTGTACTTACCCATTCAGCGAGGTACAATAGTCACATCTAAAAAATTGTATTTTCCCAATCTTACACATCCTTATTCATAATCAGACTTCTGCAGAACAGAAGAAATGCCAGCAGTTTACAGGACCTTGCCCGTATTGAAAGTTTTCCTACAAAGAATTTTAATAGATCATAAATCTTCAAGTTTGGCTCCTTGTTTCTAACTGGAGTTAAAGAATAAAATAGACTCTCCTCTGAAGGCTTCATCATGGCTTGCTTTGAGTGAGACTTTGTCACTAAAAGCTCTTTTTTCTTCTCTATTTAAGATTGTTTCACAAAGTTTTGGTTAGAATTGTGTCCCTGAGTGAGTCACAGGGTAGAAGATGTTACAGGGACGTGGGAAATGTCATTTCCATCTCACAAGGGCAATGGTCTCAAATAAATGAGTTGCATTGCTATGGGGGTGGGGTTTGGTGGGCTCTTTTTATTTTTTACTTACTGGAAATGCAGTTATCTGTGTTAAAACACTAAAGTTAATCACTCAAATGCATCTCCAGGGATATACAGTTGGTGCTGCATGGGAGTCAGGGAAAAAGGAGTTTTATAAATAATTTGTATTAGAAATAATCAATTTTAGTTACTGGTTTTCTTCACATACTTCGATCATTCCTAGGCAAAATTTGTTAAAGAAGATGGTTAGAAAAATTAGACAGTAAGTGGCAATGAGTCATTAGTATCATTACAAACCTTAGATCAATTCCTATCTCACACTCTCAGGCAGAGAAAAGCCTTCTCTGCATTTGACCCTTCTCTGCCAAAAGTAAATATTTGTTTCCTATTTTGAGGATGTTTAGATGCAATTGATCCCCAAAAGATTATTTTTAAAAAGTTTTGGAGAACAGCAAAGGTGCCAGAACAGCTACAGTGTCGTTAAAAATGTATGCTAAATCACCTCCATCCCAGAGAGAAAAATGACCTTCCAGATTAGACTGGAAGTGCTTGGCACCGTGCTGAGACTATGGCATGCCAGTGATGGTCAACAGTAAAAAAATTTTA
Source organism: Cephalopterus ornatus (assembly GCA_013396775.1). NCBI lineage: Eukaryota > Metazoa > Chordata > Aves > Passeriformes > Cotingidae > Cephalopterus > Cephalopterus ornatus. The sequence continues at coordinate 41,490 of VZRE01003050.1, forward strand.
ACCTGTGAGCTGTGCTTCTCCTGAACTCAGTAGCAGAAATTAATTATTAGAGAAGAAGACTGTGGGTTAAAAAAGAGTATTTTACATGTTGTATATTTTTGTGTATGAGTGCTGTTTTCTTTTCACCTAGTCATAATATTATCAGCAATTCAAAGGAAATTAGTGGTCCTTGAAGTAGAAACAGCTTTACATTTAATTTCTAATGGTGAGATTTCCTTAACTGCAAGACCTGCGTGTTGAATGAATAAAATTCAAGTAGATCACTCATAAAATATCTCCAATTTTAAATAACATAGAAAAGGCCTGAAAAAAAAAAGGGCAAAATATCATTAAATTAATGGTATGACCAAGAGAAGGGGCTAAATGCTCTTATGTTTGCAGGCAGCAGACCAGTCCGGTGGCATTGCTCAGATAAATGGTACAAACTACCATTTCAGCATCCACTTTTCAGGAATGTACCACTAATGATTTTTTTCTTCATTTTCTCTACACACATACGTGCATACAACCCTGCCTGCACACCCACAGACATGTGCATCATCTTCTTCAGGAAATCTTTTGCTTTATTATAGCTTCACCTTTGCAGTCTTTGTAAGGAGTGAATGTGTGCTCCACAGAGTTTTGCGTGCCATCTTGTGGTACAGCAAAGAACTGAGGTTGTTGGAAGGGTCATGCTTTAGCACACGAATTGGCTCCTTAGTATCTACTTCAAATACTTTGTCCCTGCGTGGCAGATTATTGACAGTTTTCTACTATTTCTTAGGCTGGTTAATCTAAAATTCATCTTTATACTGGTGCTCTGGGCTTTGAAACCTAGCAGGGACAACTAGCTCTGGAACTGGCTAGTTGGAAAGAATTTTTTTAGTATTTCATAGGTTCATGGAATCACAGAATGCCTTGGATTGGAAGAGACCTTAAAGATCATCTAGTTCCAACCCCCCTGCCATGGGCAGGGACACCTCCCACTAGACCAGGTTGCTCAGAGGCCCATCCAACCTGGCTTTGAACACTTGCAACACTATATGAGAACTGTACTGTGGTGTGTATGGTTGTGAATGGAAGGAAAATAACTTGAAAGTGCTGCTTTTTGGATGAGAAGTGCAGTTACTAATGCTGATTGAACTACTGAAATGAGAAATTAACTTGAGACAGATGTGTTGAGAAAAATAAAGCTACTATTGTTTGTATAAACCCATAAGCCTTATTCATGGGAAGGTGTACTGTTTTGCCAAAATGGTGGCAAGAGTAAAGTTTTATAAATTATTATTTTTCCTAGTTTTTCTAGTTGACCTGGGATCACTGACGGCACAGTGCAGTCTATTTAGAAAAACAGAGGCTTTGAAAACAGCAAATACAAAGATGTGTGTTTAGGAGGCTGGAAACCTGGGAGAGATTAAAAGACTGTTTAGGCAGGTTAGACTTTAAAACTCAGCTAGGCAAGGTTCAAGCCCTAAAGGCCAAGTTTGTGCAGAAAGAAATACACACAAGTAAATAGATAGTTTAGAGGTCCAACACAAGAGTCTGGCTGAGCAGTTTTTCAGATCACAGGACCTCGGGATGTTGAATACTCTCAGGAGATGTCCAAACCTTTGGGTTTCATTTTACAGACCTGTGCATACAGTGTCTCTAAAATCAGGGACTGTTAGTATGACTAACGATTGGAGGACCAAGGACTTAGAGGATGGAAAAGGGATTCCAGATGATAAGCCTAGGCATACAGTCAGGAAAATGGTCCAGACAGCCAAAAGGCCTCTAGTCATCTTTAGAGATTCCTTAGTATGACAGGGTCTCACAGACTGGATTATTATTGTTAGACAGTGAAGGAAAAATGAATCTAACTCCAGGCAAAAGTACAATAAAATATTATATTTGTGTTCATTAACTCTCTGTTGCTTTTTCTCTCCCTTAGATAACATCATCAAGAGGATATTTAACATCTTGAAGTTTACTTGGGTCCTTTTCCTGGCAACACTAGACAGTTTTACAGCTTGGCTTAATTCCATCTCAAGGGAACACATCGATATCTCCACTGTGCTAAGAATTGAACGCTGTATGCTGACCAGGGAGATTAAGAAGGTAACGCCTTTGGTCTATTTTGTCTGCTAATGCCATTTCCAGCTTGGTTGAAAAGTGAAAGGTTGTCTTTTCAGATCACTGTAGTAAGGAGTAAAATTATAAAAATCTCTCTTATATATACATTTTAAAAATGCATCTGGACTCTTTTAGTACTTGCTGTTTTATAAATACAAAAATAATAAATTATTTGATTTTTTTATCTGGACAAAAATTACTGAAAATGTAATTCTCTGAGAGGTTGATATAAGATTTTTTCTGAAACACTTCTATGACATAGTGTGATTTTGAGGGGACAAAATAGATTCAAGAAGGGAGGAAAAGGCATGGCATTTTAAACAGCTCAAAACCTACCTCAATCCATGTATTTCAGTCTTTTTGTAGACCAACTTGCATTAGAAATGACTGACAACATACAGACATAAATTTCTTCTATCACGATGAAGATATGTGGTCCTTCACAAGCTAGCTGTGTGTAAGCACAGCCCATTATTATCAAAGATTGATGCTGCTAGTGTAACTAGAAATGTGTTTGGATCTTGCAGGTGTAAGTAGATGATGATACCTTGAAGTTGGATAAAGCTTGCATTTTAAGCACAGGTATTTTTATATATGTCACTAGCTACCCAACTATTTCTTGGAAATCTTGCATTTTTAGGTCCTTCTAGTTTCGTTAAAAGCTGCAGGCTGTCTCAGGGATTAATTAGTCAAAAAGGTCAACAACACATTAGTACTCTTGCCCTCAATAAAGCCTTTTATCACCTAGCCACTGTCAATGTGTGATGGCACAATATGATTCCTTCTCACTGCCCCTGATTCTTACAGTTTTAAAATTTATGCAGAAGACAGGCTAACTGCCTTTCTATGGCCATTACTTATTTGAGACCTTATTTTAATTGTTCTTTGCTACTTCTCACCTCAACTTTCTGAGTCTTTCCTATCCTTTGTTCCCAGTAGGTTTAGTATTTATTCATGTATTTCGATGGACTGTTAGCGGGATGCTGCTTTGATTAAAATAGAGCCCATATGTCCTTGCATAGGCTGGTATATCCTACTTCAATTCTAAACCTTCTGGTACTAGAGGCCCTTCTAAGGGCATCACTACATCTCTGTAGCAGCCCCATGACTGTCATTGCTGCCCAAGAAAGGAGGCTCTCGCTGCAGCCCTCATGGTGACATGTTTCTTTGTCCAATGTAGAGTTGGGAACAGTTAATCTGATGTATGAATTCCTTTGGTATCTCTTCTAGCTACAAAAGAACCTGAAACTGAGTCTTCCACCAGTTGTGAGGCCCTTTTCCTGTCACAACTCTTATCCTTTATCCCAGGCCTGCAGTGGAGCTAGAATGTAACCTGTGCCATAGTTTCGGAGTCAGGCTGTCATAATGCCACAAACAGTTATCATTGCAGAAGCAATGTATACAGCTTGTATACAAAGAAACCTAATTAAAAACCTGGGTGTCAGATTTTGTTCTTAAGATTTTTTTTTCCACAAAATGTCAGATTTTGAATATTGTAGTTTTGAGTCACTGTAAAGGACCAGAGTTGAAATACTAGAAACTAATAATATTAGTAAAGGAAATACAAGCTATATTTTAGACTACTTTTATTATTTTAGCTGGAAAAAGTCCTTGCATAAGGCTTTGTTGTAAGTCAGAAAAATGACAGTTCAAGAATAGCAATCTCCCCTCTCCGTGTATCATCTGAAGTCAATGCAACTGCTAGTGGAATGAGTTGGATGTGTTTCTACCTAAGAACAGTCTATAAAATTGTCAGTTTTATTCTTATGACTCACCTTTAGAATTCTGATTGCAATATCATAGCCAGAAAGACTTGATTCTGTGCCCAGATCTTAATAAAACCATCTTTCCATGAATTTGCTTGATTGTGAAGTCACAGAGAAAGAGTAGTCTTTGGTGTATTTTTCATGGTTTCCCAGCTGTTTCCATAATTTCTGAAGAAATTCTGATCTTAGGACACTACTGAAAATCTAGATCAATTTGTACATGACCTACTTCATTTTTTTTCTGTTTAAAAATACTTCTATTGGCCACTAATAAGATGTATGATTGTTCTTAAAGTCAGTGAAGCTATCTAAAAGAGATATCTCAAAAGTTGCTGGAGTACAGTCATGGTCTTAGTCCACACCTCATTCTCATACTGAATAATCTGCGGTCCACGCAACAGAATTGTGGTGGCTATATATAATGAAATCACATGGGTTGCTTCAGTTTTACCTGAAAACCAAACACTTTGTGCAATGGTAGTTTAAGTCAGAATCTGACTTGCACTCTGAAAAGGAACTACAAGCGGGAGCTATTATTTACTAGGCAGCTGTTTGTGCGGTCCTTAATCTGTTCCTTGCCAAATGACAGAAGAAACGAATTCCTTGAAGAATACACTTCCCCCCTGCAATGTATGTCTACCTCTACTCTCTTCCACAGGGAAATGTCCCAACACGGGAGAGCATCCATTTGTATTACCAGAACCACATGATGAAGCTTTCTGAGGAGTCGGGACTGGACTCAATTGATAAAAATCCCAGTCAAGCTTCTGGTTTGCAAGCATCTGAAAGAATGGATAGCTTAGATTCAGCAGCTTCTCGTGACAGCATCTCCAGGTATTGGTTGAATTTTATTCTGTGAAAGATAGAGGGTTCATGCAGTAGACCTAATATTAGATAATATCTAGGTATTGATGAACTTTCTGATCAATGTTGAATTCTTGGTTTGATTTTTCCACTTTAATAGTGAAAACTGCTATATGTTACCATTCCTTTAGAGTGGTGGACTCAGTCATTTAGCTTGACTTCTTTTCCACTGCATGACTACCCCACTGCTTTCTGTTTCCCCTACAATTAGGAGTCATTGGCAGGGGTTCTGTTCTAGTGAAAGGTAATGGAAAATAAGAGCTCACTGAGGTTGTTTCTTGGATAGTGGTTTAGGAACTCAGGCAAGTAGTTTGAGGAATGATCATTCATTGTGAATATTTTGTCTTTGTAAAATAAGTTGTTTCTGTTGCCCTCAAATCAAAAAAGGCTTTGCATTGAAAGAGATTCTGCATTTGAGAGGACAAAATCCCCCTCTCATACCCACTGGGCAAAAAACATTTTAAGAGCCTGATTTCCTAACTGCTGTGATTACAGTTCAACAGAGCTACACATTTGTTAATCAAATACTCATACTAGTTCAGGAAAACCACCATCCTCATTCCTGTTTGAAAACAGATGCCATCCAGTCCCTTGCCAAAATTGCTGCATGCTTCTGCTGCTTCATGCACACAGAGGCACACACATGCACTTCCTTGTCTTACAGAGGTGATCTGTTCCCACCATGCCCCTGGTGTTCTTGACTTTTAAGATACTGCAAAAATTGTCCAACCTGAGGGGGAGAAAGGAGGGCTTCGGAAATCCAGCTGTTTCATAATCCGTTGCCTTTTGCTGTCTTCTGTTTTTCTCTGAAGTGGACAGTATCATATTGTGTTTGATACTCCCAGCAAACCCGAAACCTTCTGTGTACAGTAAATTATGCTTAGCTTTTACTAATGACATATGGGTAGATGTCAGCAGACTGAAAATAATGAGGGCTTGTCTTCCTTTGATATTATTGAAAAGCGAGTTTAAGAGAGTACCTGTGAGTGCTATGCTTCAACAAAATATCCACAAATTGCTCCCCAGAGGGAGTACTGGACTTTGAGAGGTTCACTCCAGTAAAAACATCAAATCTGAGCAAATCTTTCAGAGTGGCTAGTTACCCGACTAAGCAAACTTTGTGTTTTGTCTCAAAGTTTTACATAAGTCTAATGATGTGAGAAAAACTATAAAATCAAATTCTATTTACCAGCTTTCTTGGAACCACTTGGATTTTTGCAGGGCAGATTATAACTCCACAAAGTTCAGTCTCACCTAAAGAATGAATAGTAATATCAGTCCTGCTTTCATTATATAGTTTTTGGTCACACTGTTTACTGTAGATAGAAGTTATCATTATTATACAATCATGTTTATCAGGAACTTTAACTATAAACAAAGGGAAGCCAATTCCAAAATTAACTATAAAAAAGAAAGACAAATGTAATTTTCATATATAGATTCTACTTCTTCAACGAGGTTGCATCCAGTGTTGAGCTCAACTTACACCTTTTTTTTTCAGAATAGCCACCCATTTTTCACCCTGTTTGAGCACACTTTTACACATTTAAGATCTCTTTTCAAACTCAGAGAATTCAGTGATTCTGTGATTCTGCTTTGCAACAGAAAAAGTTAAATTTTTAACATGTGTTTCTGTCATCTCCATTTCTTTAGAAGAAGTCACAGGATTTATCAACAGAGGAATAGCAAAGGCAGTATTAGAACTGATTTCTCTAATCTCAAAATCTCTTTCTGGTAATGAACAATCAAATATTCTTGCACTGAGTATTTACAAATTGTGGACATCTGCTGTAATAATAGAGGAAGCAATAATGAGTCTGTTGATTGCATGATAATGCCATCTGTTTATTGTGGCACCCTTGCATTTCTCTTTCAGGGATTACAGAAGTGCTTATGACCTTTTTTAGAAATGTGAAATATTTTAAACTTCATATGAGTTTATTGAGTAATATTTGTTTTAATTATGCAAACAAGAGAAGATGGCATGTTATATTTCAAAGTATTGATTTCCAGTAAATGTAGAAGTGATTAATTAAATCTAAAGAATCCCTGTGATCAGGGATCTTAGGTTGCAGTGGAAAACTTTTGGGAAGGAGAAGAGGTTTTCTGTTCCAGTTATCCTTTGGTTGTACTACACAAAATTCTGTAGTGGACATTAGGTCCATGAGTAAGGTGAGCATGTTCACAGGAATGCTGAAGCACAGAAGCTATTCCATTATAATAGAACATAATCCCTACTACTCAGGACAGGAATTATTGTAGGTATCTGCTCAGTGCTCTAAACACTGCGTATCTAGAGAGAACCCTCCTGATCAGTTGCAGGAACTGTAAATTTCTTGTGACGTTCAGAGCTGACCATCATAAGTCTAGCCCAGGGATGTTGTTCTTACCCTAAATAAAGTTCTAAAAGGACCTTTGTATAGTATCCTTTGTGGGGTTTTCTCTTTTACTACAGCTGTCATTTATTCTCAGTCCTTTTTCCACACAGTAGCTAGAGGTAAAATGAGGCACTTACAACGTATTTGTTTGGTTTCTCTTTATGTATCCTGAAGGCAAAGTGCAAAGTTCATATGGGCCAGAAGAAGAAGAGACTGATGTTGATCCTTACCAGGCTATTTGTGGAATACCACCAGAAGGGATTGGGATGTAGCATGGTAGAGCATTTGCTGCAGTTTGTTTCCATTTGACTGATGAACTGCTTATTAGGTTAAACAGCTTATGAATTTCTGTAAGATGATTGGGAACTTACTAAAACTAGTTGGCTGCCCATATGGTACTTTGCCTATTGTTATCTGACAGCAGCTAGACACAGGTCCTGAGTCAGATTTTGCAATATCCAAGGTTTTGTATTCAGTTCAGTTTGTATTCATTTTTGTCCATCACAAATAACATTTTCAGTTCCCAACTCTACCTTTGTGTAGATTTTTATAGGAGCTGCAGGTGGGAGCCTCTGACCCTCCTGTAAGAGTAAATATACAAGTGTAGTCAGGATGTTTGTGAACAACACTTTTTATCTGTGCTTCCCTCACCAGATTCGACAATAAGACAGGGAGTACTGGAGAAGTAACTTTTGACTAGTGGGGCTGGAGAAAGGATGAAGGGAGAATCCCCACTTGGGCTGGATCAGGCCTCTAGGGCAGATCTCCTGTTCCCATAGGAAGCAGCATTTTGTGCTTCATCAAGACCATGCACCATGCAGACAGCCCTCCAGGTTTTGCCTGGAGGACCTTGTGTGCCTTTGTGCACAGACAGAAATAATGAAGTGGCCCGTAAAGGGTCTTGTCCAAGTGAACTGGCAGGACAGAGATTCCCCTGCCATTAAGACTGTCCTTAAGGACATTTTGGTATCTTGGCGATTCTCTTCTTCTGTTCAAAGACCAAGGTGTGCTTTTAGCCTCAGCCCATTCTGTCAAAAAAGATCATCAGTGAGGGTAGGCCTAAGAATAACTGCTTCTTTGATCTATGTATTTTGCTGTTTCCTCCCCATTTTCCTTAAGGCAATAGTTGCAAACTGTCACTTCAGGCCGGGAGATTTTTTTTCTCACTTCAATCTAGCAAAACCAAAGTAACACGGACAACATCATTGCACTTCCTTTCTGACCTCTTTAATAATTCTCTGTGCCTCTGGACAAACATAATGCTTGCCGAAGAAGCAAATTCCCTGCTGCTGCTGCTGCTCAGGTGTAACACAGATGGACTCAAAAGAAGAAAAGTATAGTGTAAATTCTGCATTTTGGGATTCCTTCTTCTTTCATTCTATTTGAGAGATTCAGGCAGGTCACTACCTGCATTAAAACACCAGGTTACTCAACTCATTTCATAGACATCTGTGTTTTTCAAAGATTTTTCCAGGAGAAATAAATTCTCTTACCTACCATATGTCATTAAGGTATTTGCTTCTTTCCTGTTGCTATGTATTTAATTATGTACTTACTTTCTCATAACTCATCCAGTTCTTCTTTTCTCCAGTAACACATAAATGCTCAATGTATGGTGTATGTCTCTGGTGTCCTGTTGTATTTGATAAGTGAAAGGAGATAAGGGTTTACTTATAAGGGTTATTTATATCTGTTCCTTATCTCAAGATGCACATATTACTGATTTTGAAATACTTTAAGCTGTGATTGAAATAAATTAAATTTTTTGGAAAGAATCATCAGAGCTTCCTAGTAAATATCAAAATAAAAGCCATCCCATGCAGAGCAGGTTGTATTTGGCATGCATCTGCTGGCTAAGTAACATATGTGATTTGGCTCTTTGGTTTGGAAAGAGGATTAGCCAATGTCTGACAGCTATTTTGCTATTTGTGGAATATGAGCTTATGCAGTTTTAAGGGCTCTTTTAGGAAATTGGCTTGTACCTGTGCAAAAAGGTTCAGCACAGTATATTATTAATAAAATAGAATATGTACAGAGGAAGTGACGTCCCGAAACATTCTTGTGAAATTTGGAAATTTCAGGCGCAAACAAACAAAATAAAACCCGCTCACATATGTAAGTCTGTGCCCTGGAAAGCACGTAGAGCACTGTGTTGGTTTCATATCTTCTTGAATATGAATAGATGGTTTTTAGCCTTCTGTAGCCCCTATATGAATTTGACCATGAGCAAGCTGAGCATAGAAGTGTGTTTTCATGGTGACTCTAAATAAATCCTTATCTTCTCTCTGAACCTTTTCTCTCTGTGTCAGTGTTTTGCTGCATGGCAAGCATATTTGTTTACTGAACCATGTGTAATACCATTTGTATTTAACACTGTCTTTATAACTGTTTGCGCTGCTAGCTGCTACACTGAAGCAACCATGCTGTTCTCAAGGCAGTCAACCCTTGATGATTTAGATGGACCAGACACTGTTCCTAAAACAAGTGAGCGCGCTCGACCTAGGCTTCGTAAAATGCAGAGCATGGATATGTCCTCCTCATCAGCTGACAGTGGCAGTATAGTGTCAAGGTGCTTAACTCATGCATGCTTTGTTCACTCGTTTACCCATACCATTATACTTACTGCAGTGTACATGAATTTGCTGTAGCAGATACGTGGTGTACGGAGTGGTTTGCATGGTTATTGGAAGCTTTACTCCCTTTTGTGTTGTGGCATGGTTCTGAGATTCAAAGTCAGGATCATAGTCTAGGATTCATTTGTTATTTCACTTCTTATTCTGTTTTTCGTTTTGTTCTATTTTTCATCCTTAATTCATGTATTTTTAAAAGTTGTTGCATTACATTACACTGGTTGTCTAAAACCAGGCTGAAATCTGCACTTAATCAGCTAAAAAAGTGTCTGATTTTCAGAGTTACTGAGCTGATGCTTGTTCTTAAAGTGGAAGCTGGAAGTTAAGTTTCTCAGCTAATCAGTTATTCTAAATATGGAAATAAATGTCTAATTTTAGAAACTAAGATAGACAATGTTAGCCTTGGTTTTTCAATTTTTAGTTTTCCCCGTATAGAAAAGATTGCTAAATATGTTTTGATTACTTTACCATTGAGTAAGGTGTTGGAATTAAGAAAGGGAAAATAGCTGTGAAAAGATACTGAATAATATTAATATCCAATCAAGAGAGAACTGTTCAGAGCTGTACACTCACTTTTTAGCAGGTAAAAAACAGAGATTTAGATGGCATTGTGAAGCAGTGTTTCAATTAGTATTATAAATATGAAATTTTATGGCATATTGCATCATTACCTTTCAGTGTTGAAAGTGGTTTACAAATTTTTGGTGTCATTCACTTTTGAAATTATGGGATTTTATGATTTTGTGCTTTTTAACCAGGATGCGTGCGACCATGAATCATCAAAACACACATCATAAGTGTTACATGTTCTAATTAAAATGCTGCTACAAATAAAGTGATCTAACAGCCACAATAAGTTTATAAGCAGCGTGAAAGAAAAAGAGATGGAACTTAATTTTTAGTTTTGGAAGAAGGTAGTGCCAGATGGCTTTGCCAGTGCCAGTTTTCTATAAAAGGTTATACTTAGGTGAAAATGCTCATTTCATAGGAGCTATGTGAAATCTAGTTTTGTCTCTGTTGAGATACAAGGACATGCAGCCAACAAAATACACTGAGTTGTCTAACCTATGGAGAAGGACTGGAATAGAGACTAAAAGGAGAAGGAGTGATGTTTGAAGGGAGAGGTGAAAAAGTACTTGTGAGGGATGGAAAGGGTAAAAGCAGAGCCAACAAATATGACATTCAGATTCCCATCTGGAGTCATCAAGCTTGAATTTACAATATGAATTTACAACATGAATTTACAACAACTGAGACTGTTGCGGTATGCAGAGCATTAAGAGAGAAAGTGGTTATGGACTACTGCATTCAGCTCTGGGACACCCAACATAAGACGGAGATAGACCTGTTGGAGTGAATCCAGAGCAGGGCCACAAAGATGGTCAGAGGGCTGCAGCACCTCTCCTATGGAGATAGGCTGAGGTAGCTCGGGCTATTCAGCCTGGAGAAGAGAAGGCTTCGGGGACACCACATAGCAACCTTCAAGAACCTAAAGGATGCCTAAATGAGAGCTAGCGAGGGTCTTTTTACAAGGGTATGGAGTGTTGGGACAAAGGGTAATGGCTTTACACTGAAAGTGAGCAAGTTTAGATTACGTATTAGGAAGAAATCCTTTACTCAGAGGGTGGTAAGACACTGGAACAGGTTGCCCAGAGAAACTGTGGATGTTGTATTCCTAGTAGTGTTCAAGGCCAGGTTGGATGGCATTTTGAGCAACCTGGTCTGGTGGAAGATATCCCTGCCCACGGCAGGTGGATTGGAACTAGATATTCTTTAAGGTCCTTTCCAACCCAAACCATTCTGTGATTCTATGCAAAGCCAAGAATAAGGAAGGTGAATCAAGCAGAAAACTGATCAGAGTGAATAAGGACAGCTGAAAAAGAAAATAGGTACATACGGAAGTAAAGCAAGCAGGTAAAGTAAAAATAAAGATTTTGTTGAAGAACATAGAGCAATCTAAAGGTAAGCAAGATACCCTGTTACTGCAACAGTTTTGTAATCCAGGTTGTATTTCTTCATGTTAGCAATTTACATGTTCTTTTATTTGGAATTGCAGTTGGTATGTGTGTGTTCAGCTCATGTTCCAGTTGTATACAACACCCATACAGGGGTTCTTAAAAGCACCGTGTAGAAGGAACCCCATGGCTGCCTATCATTCAACATGTAGCATGCCTTAAATACATGTAATAGTAAGTCGACTCTGGTCAGAAAGTGTTTGAACTAATTTCAGAAAGTTAGTGTAGTTTCTCTTGTTATTTGCCCTTTACTGCTGTGAAAAGATAATGAATCACTGCAAGTTCAGTGAGATGTCATTCAGGGAGCAGATGGACCCAGATGTTCCATCTGTGTAAGAGGAGACCGTGATGGTATTTTTTCTACCAGATCATATGAACTTTGAAGGTCTGAGAATGCAATGCTGTTGCTCAGCTGTCTGCATAAAGGTACAATTAACAAACTTTGCTTGGTTGTGAGTCTTGTAAACTGCAGCTCACTCTCTTCATCCATCTCCGACAGTGAACCTACGCAGGTCACCATGGTCTATTCTCGTCAGGGAACAACAGAAACCATTGAGGAGGTAGAAGGAGAGCATGAAGAGGAAGGAGATCATTCTGCGTCAAGGTTGGAGGAAGAAGAGGTGGAAGATTATAGCCTGGATTCAGAAGGAGCTGCATACACTCCTGATACCGATGTGCCATTGTACTCCACAGTGGATAGCAATGCAGAAGCTCCACCTTCCTATAGCAAAGCTGTCAGCTTTGAACATCTTCCCTTTGGGTCCCCAGATGACTCGGCTGGTAAAAGTCTCATGATGGTGAGCCCGGACGACAGCCGGATGGACAAACTTGATACCATTCTCCCCCCATTGACACATGAGCTAACAGCTAGTGAGCTGCTTCTGAACAAGTAAGACCCTATGAAAAGGAAAGATTGTTGGCCACAATGTGTAAAGTTTTGTCATTACTTGTTTTTTTGTCTCAGAACTAACCTACAGTTTCTGATACAGACCGTGTGCTAAGTTTGGTTTAAGGGAAGAAGCTCATTTCCTGTGCAGTTGTTCTAATTACAGATCTCTGAAATTATTCAAATTCATCTTAGAAGGAATCTCTGCTAGAGATAAATAAGGTGTCTCCCTAGATACCATATTTAATTGTTCCAATTAGCACTGAATTTCTGTGCTACAATTATCATGGGGTCAAGGGCTTTTATAAGTATTCTTTGTGGAGAAGGCTTCTCTTCTCCAGGCAGCTGTGATTTCAAATGAGTTTCTTCCAGGACTATCTGGGGAAAAGTTTCTCCTTTAATTATTTTTTATTACTATAAGGGAAAGTGGCCTAGGGCAGTTTCTGTTAAAGCCAGTAGGAGCTGAGGACTATGTAGAGAGACCACCTTTTGTAAGTTCCTCTCTTTGCCCCTTAGACACTGCTCAGTAATACAACCAGCACTAAGGTAGGGATGGTGCCACTGCACTTCTTCATCTACTTTCCAGCCTGACTCAGCTGGGAAGAGCTTTCCCAAGTACAGGAACAAAATCTTAAACCATAGAAATGTCTTCCAGCCTGACTGCATCTGGCGAGAAAGAGGATGTCTAGATCTGACTTTGTCAGAGCAGTGTCTTGTCTTCTGGTTTTCCACAGTAATTTTTGCTTTTCAGTAAGACCTATTCTCAGACCAGGACACTCTTTATGAAAAGCAGAGAGAATTATGAATGTGTATGAAAGTCACTGCTTTTTATATTTGTTTAAGTCTTGTAAAGATTGGACACATCTAATGTGTCTCACGATGTACCTCTGTTTTCTCTCCAAATTCCTATCTGTGTTGATAAATCAGATACAAATCCACACCAGTATGGTGTGATTTGCATGAGATATGTTGGTTGGGCAGCTGTAGGAAGGTGATGTTTGTAGAAGATCTTAAGCCAGGCCAACTCCCTGGGTAAACTAAAAACCTGAAGAACAGTTGTTTTAGTTATTTTGCCAGAAATTCTTGTTTTCTGAGCTTAGAATCAGGCTATTTGTTTATAATACTAAATCCCATTTTTATTTTTTTCCCTCTATTGAACTTAGCAGCAGAATTTAATATTTTTCAAAAGGAAAAATAGTAGCAATTGGAAAAGCAGTTCTTGCAAGGTTCATTTTCATTTCATTTACGGTACTCTCCTCCTCACAGGATGTTTCATGATGATGAGCTAGAGGAGTCAGAGAAGTTCTATGTTGGTCAGCCTCGAGTCTTGCTCCTTATTTATGCCCTGTACAATACACTGGTGGCCCGGTCAGAAATGGTTTGCTATTTTGTGATCATCCTTAACCACATGATCTCTGCCTCCATGATAACCCTGGTGCTTCCCATCCTTATATTCCTGTGGGCCATGCTGTCTGTTCCTCGGCCGAGCAAACGTTTCTGGATGACAGCCATTGTCTACACTGAGGTATGCTGCTGTTTTTGCAACCCCATGCCTAACACAGAAAAGGTAATTTTAAGTCTTGCATGGTCTCTTTTCTGGTTTTGATCTCTAAGATCAAGGGCCTCTGGCACTTCATACTAATATAAATGTTTGCTGTCATCCCCAGCAATTTCTGTGGTATGGAAAGACTTTGTTTGTTATTTTTTGCATTGCAATGAGCAATATCCTTCCTGGCACATAATGCAGTTATCACAAGAACAGACCATTTGCAAGCAGTTATTGTGTAATTGTTAATCAACAGACAGTATTCACTACTTGTGGTATCTCAAGTACCACTGAGCATCATCTGTTGGTGAATGTTGATTGACTTTCTTACTGAAGAAATGTGAAGTATTATTCGTCTTTGGCAATGAATGTGCTTGTTTATCTTCTCGTAAAACTGACAGAGTAGTCATATTTCTCCCCTCTTAATGTCCTGAGGCTACTATATCGCACATGCTTATAAAACACCCCAAGTGTGTTTTGTTTCTGAACAGGTGGCCATTGTCATCAAATACTTCTTCCAGTTTGGCTTCTTTCCTTGGAATAAACATGTGGATTACACAAAAGATAAACCTTACCATCCACCCAATATTATTGGCATTGAGAAGAAAGAGGGTTACGTGCACTATGATCTTGTTCAACTTCTTGCTTTATTCTTTCACAGATCCATTTTAAAGGTAATCTGGGTTTATGTAGTTTCTTATTTTATATATATATATTTTTAGTTATAACTTTTTAAGTCACTCGTGAAATAGGAAAGTTATTCATTTGGATATCAGGAAAAATTTCTTCACTTAAAGGGTTATTAAACATTTAACTGGCTGCCCAGGGAGGTAGCTGAGTCACCATCTCTGGAGGTGTTTAAAAGACATGTAGATGTGGCGCTGAAGGGACATGGTTTAGTGGTGAACTTGGCAGTGCTGGGTTAACAGCTGAACTGATGATCTGAAAGATCTTTTGCAAACTAATTCCATGATATCCAACACAATGAATTTGTCTTCCCCATTGTGAATGGGAGACTGAGTTTAGCAATGCCTGTAAAAATTCCAGGCATGTGTCAGAAGTACAAGGTTGATATGCTCTCCTCTTCTTTTTCCACTAGTGCCATGGACTGTGGGATGAAGATGAGAAAGGAGACAGCTCCAGTAATAAAGAGGATACCGATGATGAGCTTTCTCTGACAGGAGGCAGGAGAGACTCTTCTGCCTCATTGAAATCTGTCAGTCTTGCGGCATCAGTGGAGTCCATCCATGTCCACTTCCCTGAGCAACAGACTGCCATCAGGAGGAAGAGCTCTAGTAGCATATCACAGCTTTCACACAGGTCCAGCTTCTCCTCACACAGATCTAAGAGAGGTAAACGTCATGGCATTTCTGGGATTTGAAGAGCAAACATTCATTTCCCATAGAATCATTCTGCTGAAACTTTGTAGTGGTTGCTGCAGAGCTCCCAGGGGCTACTGAATGCTGCTGCTTCTCACTGATGAAATAGGATATGAACCAACATATCTTCATGTTTGAACACACCCCAAGCCTTCTTAAAGTTCAAATGGAGAGCCATACTTTGTGATTTATTAT
Source organism: Cephalopterus ornatus (assembly GCA_013396775.1). Lineage (NCBI taxonomy): Eukaryota > Metazoa > Chordata > Aves > Passeriformes > Cotingidae > Cephalopterus > Cephalopterus ornatus. The sequence continues at coordinate 57,240 of VZRE01003050.1, forward strand.
GTTTTTAAAATTACATTATCCAAAAGCTGGGAAAGGAATGCTCAGTGTGGCCCAGGTCCAGAAATTCTAGTTCAGCACAACCTCCAGCTAGACGGAATGCAAAGCATATGTATTTTTCATATCTGCATTTGATGATATCTGAACAGAGAAAAGTTTTTATTAGGTTTATTGAAACAGATTATCTGTCCTACCTTGTAAAAAGGGCGTGGTTATTCTAGCTTAAATATATATATTACCAATTGAGGTGATTGAATCAGATTAATCAAATACTTGCCTTTATCACTAGTCTTCTCTTTTTATACTTATTAATCAAACTTTGATGTGCCAGTGATGAAACCTTTACTGGATGCTCACAGGATTTAATCATATTGGGGAAAAAAAGAATTCATCTCAAAGCTACTTTCAAATGTGAGATTTGTATATGGGATGGAAGTCTCAAGATTTATTATCTTCTAGCTTTTGCACTTAAACTTTTATTTTGAATTGGCTTTTCTTTCCCTCTCTTTTTTCCCCAGGAAGTACCAGTACACGCAACAGCAGTCAGAAGGGAAGCAGCGTGTTAAGCATCAAGCAAAAATCTAGAAAAGAGCTTCTTATGGAAAAGTTTCGAGAACAAATGATCAAAGCCAAGGCCTTTACAATTAAAAAGTGAGCAATGTGAGGAGTGGTGTGGGTTTAGGGGGAGGTTCCAGTGAGTAAAGCAGTAGACTAGCATTTTAAAGGGAGTAGGTTATTACTGCTCTTAAGTGTTCATTGTGTGCAGATGTCCCAGCAACTGAACATCAGACAACTCAGCAGCTGTTCAAATAGCGTCTGCCAGATAAAAAAAGCTAAATATCCCATATGAACTTAGTTGGTTATGTACATTTCTACTGAACAAATTCTAATACAGTGGTTTAGAAGCAATCAGAACAAGGGACAGGTGTCTGTGAAGTCCTGTGAAGGCTGTCAGAATAGATTTTAGATATCTTTAAAAATATTAATCATAGCACACTCAGCCTTTATTTTCTTCAGTACAAGTTATGTGTTATTAAATCACATTGTGGTCTATATTGTTTTAGGACTCTCCAGGTGTATGTGCCCATCAGACAGTTTTTCTACAATCTTATTCATCCAGACTACAGTGCAGTGACTGATGTGTATGTGCTGATGTTCCTCGCAGATACAGTGGACTTCATCATCATTGTGTTTGGATTTTGGGCTTTTGGGGTATGTCACAGAGGCATCTATGTGTAAATCCTCAGCAGGATTTACATGGTGTAGATGCTAAATATCATGAAAGTGTCCTTCTTCCTTGACCACCCTTGTATTTTCCTTTTCAGAAACACTCTGCTGCGGCAGATATCACCTCTTCATTATCAGAGGACCAGGTCCCGGAGGCATTTTTGGTGATGGTGCTCATTCAGTTTGGTACCATGGTGGTAGATAGAGCACTGTACCTCAAAAAGACTGTCATGGGAAAGGTCATCTTCCAGGTCATCCTTGTTTTTGGAATACATTTCTGGATGTTCTTTATCTTGCCTGGAGTGACAGAAAGGTATAACCTTTATAAACAAACAATATGGGTTAAATGCTAATGCTCTACCGAGTTGCTTGCATTTAAATTTATTATGTTTAAACCTAGGCTTTGGAATAGTTAGAAAGTTTCTTCTTGGTCTCATTTATAAGCAGAATGTTGGAGTGCCTTTCCAAAGCAATAACTTCAGTCAGTATAACTTTAAGGAAGAATTAATTATATATACAGAAATATTCTCAACTTAGGCCAAAATGAAAGCAGGTACAAGAGAAATTGCCTGTAATTGAGTGATGAGAGCTTTCAGCTGAGACAGTGTTGGCCTCTGATCCAATTCCCTGCTCCCTAGGCTGCTGCATGCTGCTTTAGAAGAGCAAGTAGAAAATGTCTCCCTCAGAGTAACTTATAATTTAGCACTTTCCTGGAATGTGTGAACTGTGGATTTAAAACTCTTTAGACTGAGGAATGTCTAAAACCCTTGTCTCTTCTGAAGAGCAAATTTCTCCTCCCCTGCTCCTGACACTTGGTTCTGGAGGTGATATGCACCTGCTGCATGAAATTTTGTGTCACATGCCTGGTCAGGTTCACCCCCAAATCTAGTATTTCTTATTGCATGGCTCAAGGCACTTATCACCTGTCTGCAGTGCGGAGGTCTTAAGGTTCTCTCCCTAGTGCTTGGCTAACTCCCCTCTTCATACTTTAAATTGCCTTGAAGTACTTACCTCATTCCATTGACTGTACAGGGAAATTGAGTGTGTCACCTGGACACATTACATTTACTTATCAGCCAAGTTATTTTACTGGGGGAAAAAAATGGGTACACAGTGTAAAGAAAAACTGAAAGGTCTCACTTGATCTCAAATACAAATATATTATTTTTTCTCAGTGTAGTAGTAATTGTGCCCAAATTTGAAAAAAAAAGAATGCATTTTTCAAATGCATCTCTTTTCTACTGCACAATGAGACTTGTTATGAAATAAAATAATTTTGTCTTTTTCTGTGCTTTTGTGAAATCTATATCAAGTTGTTTACCTCAAATCTGCATCTGAAACCTCCTGTATTCCTTCTAAGTCATACTGAGTCTTAGAAATGCCTGCAAATTTCTTAATGGAAAGAGTTTTGCAGTATTTAATTGAAAATACTGGATTATGGCTGACTGACAAATCCTGTACATCATGAGGCATCTCCTGCAGTTCCACCATGCTATTGAAGAGCACCCAGAAGTAGCACATGTTCACCAAGATAGTCAGGGGGATGGAGCAATTGATGTGTGAGGAGATGTTGAGGGAACAGGGTTAGTTCAGTCTGGAGAAGAGAAAGTGAAGAGCTGTCTTCAGCTACCTTTTAAGAGGGCATTGAGAAGAAGCTAAGCTCTCTTCAGAAAGGTTAAGAGGGCACAAGATGGAAAAAGGGGAAATTTCTGTTAGATATAATTAAAAACTCTTGACTGTAGTAAGACAGTGGAGCAGGTTCCTGAGACAGACTGTGGGATCTCCATCTTCAGATATATTCAAAACTCAACTCAAAAAATGGTTCATGAACCATTTGTCAGATAAGACTTCATCAGGGGAGGGTAAAAAACATTTTCAGAGGTTTCTCCATCTCCAATTCCTGTATGAGGTGCTCTCATGAACACAAGTAGCCATTAAAACTGCCTAGATTCAGCCTCTACCCGAGGGCTCACAGAATGATGTGCCATCATGGGGGCCAAAGGAAGACTAGTCTGTGTTGGGTATAAAGGGACCTCTAGCATCCAAAGGGAGAGGACACTGCCCCAGGCTCTCACTCTTTGGCAACGCTATTCCCGGTCTCTCCCCTGAGACCCTGAGGTGGCAATGGATGCTGTTTATACACTTGCTCATTCAGTGTCTTTCAAACACTGTTTTAACCCTGCCATGGGTTCAGAAACCATGGGCTTTCCGCAGGATCTCAGGAAAGGGAAACTGCCAGAAGCACAAAGCATTTCAAGCTAATTTGGTCATACACAGATACAAAGCTTATCATTTTCCTTTATCTGTCTTTTCCTTTACAGGAAATTTAGCCAGAACACAGTTGCCCAGCTCTGGTATTTTGTGAAATGTGTTTATTTTGGCTTATCAGCATATCAGATACGCTGCGGATATCCAACTCGTGTTCTTGGTAACTTCCTCACAAAAAGTTATAACTATGTCAACCTGTTCTTATTTCAAGGGTAAGTGTAGACCTACTGCCCTTCTTTCTTCTTTTTGCGTAATAAGGACTTGCTATCAGGAGTTGCTGGAAATAAGACAGTAAATTTTGCACAGCATACTCTGTGCCATATACCCCCTGTAGTCCACCAAAAAAAACCCCAACCTCTATCCAAGAAATGCAAACTTCAGAAAAATCGATCTCCCACTCTGAACCCAGAAGCCTGATACACCAGTCACCCATTCAGGCCCCTATGGAAGGGACATTTTTAACACTTCTAAGAAATCACCTCTGTGAACAGAGATGGGAGCTACACATTATGCTAGAAAACAGGTAATGTTATTAGTTCTGCAGTCCTAAAAATGAGTAAGGTGTCAAATCCCAAAGAGATCTTTGGAGCAGGTCTACGGGCTCTACCTCAGCAGGTGAAAGAAGTTGAGTGAAAGACAATACACCTGAGAAATAAGAACTATGCATCAAAAAACGTTTCCTTGGAGAAGTGCTGCACATTTGAAACTCTTCAGGACTTAGGAGTGCTAGTGCAAGTAACAGGCATAGCATCACCTTGGACTGAAAGGTAGTCTTACAGAGGCATGCTTCACGCTCCACTTAGATTGTTAACAATGATCTTGTGATTAAGCCATATCAAAGCATATATGTATTTCACAGAAAAAGTGGAATAATTTCAGCATTTTCCAGATATTTGCAGTATGGGCTTCTTGCATTCCAGTAAGAAAAGTTACAGAAGAAAGCTTTCCTCACATGAAATACTCTTTGTGTCCTGGCTGATCAGAAAAGTGTGGGACTAGTAAAGGGAACGATGCACTCTGAATATGTATTATATGCCTGTTGATTTCCTGTTAACCTACCTTCTTCTGGGGCTTAAGATTTAAAAAGCCCAGTTCCATACACAGCTGAGGACTGCCCACCTACCGCAAAGGTGCCATGCAGCACTTGGTGTAAGTAGGTATAAGACAAATTCCCGCTATCCTGTGGGAAACATGGTCTCCGCTCGCAGGTCAGAGGAATTTATGGATACAGGAAAGCCTTTTACTATTCCATCAATGGCTCAATCATAATCACTGGGCACAATGATGCAGAAGTGTATTTATGGCCTGACAAGGAGATCTAGAGGAACATGAGCAAAAGCAGATCAGTACTAGCCATGTAGGTTCAGGATATGATTGTATTTGTATTTACAAAATCTCCCAGTAAGCTCTTTTAATATTGTCTTAATTCTCCCTCTCGTCATATATACATATGCTGTGCTTGCTCAGTGTGATCCCTCTGTTTCTGATGAGTTATTTGCTGTGGTCTCCCTTCAGGTTCCGCCTAGTTCCATTTTTGACTGAGCTGAGAGCAGTAATGGACTGGGTTTGGACTGATACCACTCTCAGTCTTTCCAGCTGGATCTGTGTTGAAGATATCTACGCTCATATATTCATCCTGAAGTGTTGGCGAGAGTCAGAAAAAGTAAGGAAGCCCCGTATGAGTGATCCAGGTGTCCTCTCCCCCCTGCAGAAATTTAGAGAAATAATCATGAATCCCTAAATAATTGGGAAATCCACCATAAAACCAGTTTGTCAGAAGATATACCTGGTATTTATGTTCAGAGATATTCAGACTCTTCGGTGGTTTACGGTACTTGGCAGTCAGTAGGAGGGAAATTTCCAATGGCTTCTCTTTTGTGCCTAGCTTATTTTTCCACCATTATCATGAACTCCACAAGCATGTGCCTTCTGGCTTAATTGCATGCCTGGGTTTCAAGGCTGGGGTTGAAAGTCCTGGTATTCACACAGTCTCACACACAACTAGATAAGTAACCCGCAGTAGCAGGGAAACCGTAGCTGAAGAGAAAGGTCAGTTGAAGGAAGAGTCATGCCCCCATGATGTAGGTCCCAGGGACACCAGGTTCATGTAACTGTAGAGGGAACTCAGCTGGCTCCTCTGCCTCAAGAGAGTCCTGCACATCCAGAACTGAACTGTAGGCCAGATAAACCCACCATTTATCTGACTGAAATTTCAGTCTCTTTAAATCATTTAAGCTTCAGTTCAAATTATACTTGCAAATTCTGGATTCCTTATAACCACTATAAAGATTGCAACCATATGCTTGCTTATTTTGCCAATTTGAAATAGAAATTAAGCATTATTTCAAGAGTGACCAAACCCGTCAGAAATTCTACATCTGCATTGAAATGGATTTATTTTTAAGTGTTACTGACGTATTTCTACTTTTATGATAATCCTGTCTCTTAATGGCAGTTACTTTCCAAGTATGTCACTTAGATTAATTCAGAGCTAAAGAGCACACAAATCTTGTATATAACCTTTTTCTCTCTGACTCCCACTACTGCCATGAATGGAAGAAGTTCTGAAGAACTTCAGGAGTCAGAGAAATAATAATCCAGTTCTACTTTGACTGTCCATCTCACTGTGTTTTTTTATACCACAACAGGATTACATGCATTGTATGTAGCAGAGAGCTGACGTGGGAAGATTTCCATGTTTAAGCTAGCATGTGTGTGCTAATACCACGTAGAAAAATAAGTAGCCATGACTTTATGAGTGTTGTTCAAGGTACTTTAGTTCTCTCTGTCTCTCTCACACATTGAGTGGTATGCCTAAGTACTTTAACTGTTAGAGTCTCTGTGACATGTTCTGTAATGCTATTAAAAGTGCCTGAACTAATCTCTTACAGACAAATAATATATACCCCTGCTGATACTGATACGATATTTTAATGAAAACAGTTTTCTGTAGCACAGGACAAATTACTTGATACACTGCTTTTGAAAAGTAGCTAATTTGTTTTAAATATAGCATTGTATTGCAAATGCGATGTTCTCATAGTGCTTTATGGCTTGATGTTGTAAAGCAAGAACAATTTCCTGAAAGCCAGATTCCTGGCATGTGTTTGAGGTACAGTGCAATAAAGTGCATCTTCATTTTGCACATGCAGTATGCAGTGCATGAAAGACAGGCTCCTAAACACTACAGAGTTAAATCCTTTAAGAGAATATACCAAAATAAATTACAGTGATGGTAAGGCATTTTACAGGATCGTGAAGCTACTAAGGTATTCAGTCATGGGGCAAGTAATAGTGGGAGAGCATTATGAGCAAGGCAGAACAGATATGCCATGTGATCTGCTTTGAAAGGAGAAGAAAAGCAAAGTCACTTTTGGTCTCAAAAACTAAGAAAGGGAAGGAGGTTACATCAGCAGTGTCAATATTCTAGGGGCAACAACAAAATATTACTTAAATGCAGTTGGTGTGGGATTCACTAGAAACAAACTGGATAAAGCCTGTGAACAACTCTTGGAAATACTGTAAGTGAGGTATGAAATGAATGTGGAGGTAGTGCAATATCAGACATTCCTACTGATTGTGTATGTCAGTTGCTGGCAAACACTTTTCCTGCTCCCCCAGCTTTGATATACTGTTTGCAGCATTTCAAGATCTATGAGAGGAACCACCTTAAGAAGCTTTGAGACAAAACTTTTTGGAGGGGCAAATACAAGAAAGTGGGTCAATCACAACACCAGTTTTTGGAACAAATTGTTGTATCACTGTTGCTGCTATTATTTTATATTTGGTTCCTGTGAGTTCATGTTTGTACGTATTCGGACAAAAAAATTCATATTATCCCAGCAATGTCTTCCTTCTTTATGGTTGAAAGAATCAAAATCTCAGTATTTTTCACACTGAACACATACCTAATATGGGTTATTTTGTCACTTTTCTCTGTTGTCACCAGAAATTAAGTGTCTGTGCAGGTTTGGCTAAAAAAAATCTCAGAATAACTGGCCTGGCAATGGAAACCAAATTACCACAAAAGATGGGAAGCCTTAGTATCATTATATATTTACTCATCAAATCATATGAAGTGTACTTCTGATAGAAGAGACATTACCGTATTGCTATTTGCTTTTGCAGAGATATCCCCAACCAAGAGGCCAGAAGAAAAAGAAAGTTGTGAAGTATGGAATGGGTGGCATGATTATCGTCTTGCTGATTTGTATTGTCTGGTTCCCACTGCTCTTCATGTCTTTAATCAAATCTGTTGCAGGCATCACCAACAAGCCTCTAGATGTATCAATCACAATAACTCTAGGAGGTTATCAGGTAAAAAAGAAGACACACTAAAAGCTGACTCTGGTTTTTGCACTGTATTTCCTATACTATTTTTCTTCTGTTCATTGAATTGAACTCTCCTGCCTTATGCAAGGTATCAGGCAAATTTCCACAAATGATCCATTTTGGGTTTAAAAACACATTAGTTTATCACTGATGTGAAATACTATCTTCACTTTTGAGTTAAAACCATAATCTACTGACAGTGGAATCCAAATAAATAATCCTACATCAAATACACTCAGATAACTGCCTGCAGGTCCACATGGCAAATACAAGATAACTGGATGTAGCTTGCATCTCAGTGGAATGAGATTATAACCTTTTTTGTTGAATTGAGTGCCATAATTGTCTTGAATTGAGTGTCATAATTACAGCATCTGTAATGCACGAGATGCTGTACTGTGTATGTAGCAGCTGATGTGAAGTAAATGTGACAAGTGTGTGTTCTTTTGTTTCCCAGCCTATTTTCACAATGAGTGCTCAACAGAGTCAGCTCGAGGATTTCAATCAGACACGTTTCAATATGCTTCTGGCAGGCTATAGGGGTAACACTGTAAGTGAAATGTAGAATACCTCATTACTTAAAAATGCGTGCATGTTTCCATGGAGGCCTTTTGTGAGTTTTGTTTGTGTAGTTACAAGTGGTCAGCAGTGCTGCCATCAGTTGGAAGATATTTTCATAAAGAGGATTAGAATGAGTAAAGGTTCACACAGATCATTTGTCAGGACAGAGCTGGGTTATGGTCAGACAAGCTACCATCATTCTAGACACCTTTCCACAAAATCCTGGAAGAGAGAAACCTTAGGTATCCTGTTCTCTGAATGAAAACCTCCCTTCTAAATGACACAAACCTTCAGGAGACATGATGCTGTTCGTGTGCTGCCAAAACAGATGTGCTGTAGTGACATAACAGTGTTGGCCCTTTTAAGCCCCATGGTCCTTCCTATAGCACACACATATTTCACCTCCTGGTGGGGAGAGGTGGTGCTGTCAAAAGAAAGTGTGCATGGCCTAGAAATGTTTTGACATTAACATGTCAAAACAACCATTTAAGCATAGTCTCAGTATTTCATGAAGCAACATGGACAAAGTTTTCACCAGTTTCTACAGGAAAAAGACTAGTAATTAGTAGAAACTGTTGCATTACTAATGCAACTGTCATTTGATCAGATATAGCTTTAAAAGAAGTGCTTGCTACTAGCCCATTCAAGAATTTATAGGTTTTGATCTTAAAACCCACCAAATAGCCTATGTATGACTGAACCAATATTGTAACCTTGATCAATTTAGAAGTTACAAGTTTCAAGTTGCTTTAAGTTTCAAGTTGCAGGCGTCTTTCTATGCAGAAAGATACTTAACAGAAGACAGAGTAAAATTTTAACTCAAGTTTAAATACTCTGTAGAGTTTACTTCCTGAACTTTCCGGCTCACTTTGGCCTTCATGGCCATCAAACAGCAAGGCCATTTTTATTTTAATTCGCCTTCCCGTCTAAAGCCCCAGCTGGTACCTGAGGAAAGCAATCAGTGCACACTCCTGCACTTACAGTTAATCAAACATTTACAGTTCTGTCTGATGGGAAACATGGTTTTGTGTCTTGTGGATATCACTGCACTGAAATTTTATTTTCCTGTTCTGCACCTACAGGCTGCCTTGCAGTTTCTAGAGGGCTATGGAAAAGAAGATATAACTTTAGCAGATCTAGAGGGAAATTCAAACTCTTTATGGACCATTAGCCCTCCCAGTAGAGAGAAAATGATACAAGGACTGCTGGATTTTTCATCTGAGTTCACTGTAGTTCTTTCATGGACCATTCAGAGGTAATTAAAAAGGCTGTTATGAAGTGGATGGATCATTTGCCAAGCATTTCCTCAGTAGAACAGTTCCATGCTGCACTTGTTTATTTTTTCAGCAAATTCAATTGTACTGCAGAGCAAACAACTAAAAGTGGGAGGGAGACAGTGAGAAGTCACTTTTGTTACCCAGGAAAACATTTGTTGCCTGCAGTTTTCAAAAATAGAGAAGTGGGGCCACTTCCAAGTAGATTATTTAAGATGGCAGGATAGAGTTTTCAATAGGACTTGAGGGGAAGGAAAAGTAAGAAAATTTTAGCCAGGTTTAGATGGAGATGTTCAAATAAACTGCCCCTAACAACAGTCTTGTTATCATTTATGGAAATTGAATATTTAGACCTAGTTAAGGCAGAAAACCTATGACAAAAGAGAAACAGAAGTGCTTGGTGCTCTTATTAAGGGAGTCTGGAATTGACAAACTATTTTTACATACAAATAGCACAACAATGGCACTTTTTTTGATACCTTTGCCTGATTACTTGTGATTCCTTTGGCCTCCTAAAAAGGGAGGCCTCCTTCCTAAAAAGGGAAACAGTGAACTATTACTTTACAATGAAGTTTTTGAAAGAAACAGCCCAAAAAATAAAGTCATTGCATACAGGCTAGAGCACATCCGATCACCAAAGTTGTTTGTTTGCTACTGTCTGCCAGCTGGGATTCCTGTAGACTGCTGGATTAAACTGGAGTTAAGTCATCATTTCATGGAAATTAAGTTCCTTTGCAGTGCTGGTATCTACATGTTTTGTTGGAAGTGGAAGCTGGATTGTTATAACAAAAGACTATGCATAAGAAGCAGGTCAGCTGAATCACTGTGAGAGCTCTGAACTTGCTGGGTCAGTCTTTCCACAGTCAAAACCATTAATGAATCTGCACCCTTAATTCAACTTTATTTGACCCCTCTTATTTTCCTGGAAGCATTGAGTAGTAGCTAGTGAATTACACCACTACATCATTTCTGAGCCTTATATTAATTTTTAATACTGCTACTCAGTTTGCCCGTATGCTTTCATAACTACAAGCATTCATACACTAGTTGAAAGAGACCTTTTTCACCCTCCAATTTTATCTTGTAGATTACACTGAGACCATGAATAACTGAAAGTGTTAAAGACTTACCACAGTGACCTTCTACTTAAATGCGGTCTTTCATCTAGGCAAGGAGACCACAAGCAGCAGTAAGATGAGCCTGTTGTTTCACACATGGTTTGCCTTCGCACAGCATCTGCTGGGGATGTTCCTGTGCAGCCCCCCCAGCCCCCAGCCTCACCCAGCTGCTGCACTTGGACCACAGGGCATGGCATAAGGCATCGTGCGAAAGCTGATCCTACACCAGTCATGTTCTGCAGCTGGTGTGAAGCCTGAGGGGGAGGCATGGAGGTCCTATCAGTCTGTTAGACACGTTTCTGCAAGGCTGAGGTGGTGTTTTGGGAAACTGTAGCTGACTGCAACATCCTTAGCTGTCCCAACACCGAACAGTCCCCTTGCCTAAAGTGAGAGCAAAATTATATTAATGTGTCATTTTTGTCCTGTATACAAAGGCATATTCAATTAGTAAAATAAACCTTCAAGTCTGGTACATATGCTTTGTGAAAAAAAACCATATCATCTCGGGTGCAAGTAGCACAATGCTTGCTTTATCAAAGACTAGGATAGCCAGAGTCAGTGCCGGCTAGTTAGACAACTAGCTCTCGCATTCAGCAAACAAGTGTTTAGGTTATGCTCTTATTGTAGGCTGACAGTGTGTCTTCCCTTTTACTTACAACAGAAATCTCACCCTTGGTGCCAAAGCTGAAATAGCGTCAGATAAACTTACCTTTAAACTACAAGAGGAAACCAGAAAAGATATTGCTACAATGATGTCTGGACAACAACTGGAAAAGGTGTAAGTTATTTTCTTTGCCTATTTATAAGCAAACTTTCCCTTTTGAAGCCTGATTTCCTAAGGAGGTCAAGCTTGCGCAACTGTTTCATTTGTCTACCCCCTCTAATAACAGAGACCAACAGCGCTGAAGTCAAATAATAGTAGTATTAAAGGTAAAAGCTTGTTTTCTATTATAAATGTAGGTTGAGAAGACCACAAACACTGGATCATCACCAACAAGCATGGTGAAGCTATTAGCAACTTTTTTTTGGATAAACACAAGTTCATTACAGTGTATTCATAGTTCAGCTCACCTTTGAGTTACTTCAGTTCAACTTGATCTGAAGATGTTGTATTGAGGATTTTTTTGTTCTAAATAACCATCCAGACTGTATTTCATATTGTTATTTTTGAATAGTATGAGATTGGCAAGGAAGTGTTAAATCACTGCAGTCAAAGGGTAACATCTGCAGTCATTTCTGACATCAAATCTTTTCCTGTAATGGAAATTCACAAGGCATCCTCTTAATATGAATATCAAACATTATTCTATGGATATAGCCTTATAGCATTAACAGAAGTGGTGCCTCCTTCCAGATTTGAAAAGAGTCTGGCCCTTCCTCTTCCGCCTGCTCACTGGGGATTACTTTACAGCAGTAGTCTCTAAGTACTGCTAAACCTGCACGTCATCCCTGAAGGCCACCTAATCTGATTTGTGGCTACCAGAGTTGAAAAGTTTAAGCTGAGGCCGACTGGGATTGTGAAAAATCTGAGAGGTTCTTAACTGTTAGTAGGTAGAAATTAGATTTGCCTTTTCTGTGCACAGCTGTTTTTCTGAACCCACACACACACTTGTACATCCAAACAGACTGCTGTTGCATATCTAATCATTGCATTTAAAAATATTTTATTCCTCTTTTACTTTTCTGCTTTATGAGGATGCAGGAATATTTCCTAAGGTGATATACAGCCATGGAGGGTAGATTTTTCTCATTTGTGGGAAGAGGTAATTTCTTTATAATTTTCCTTTTGTAGGAGGCAAACAGTAACATAGAAGATATACCTGCATTTGCTCCTCGTGCAAATATATTGCCTTAGTATTGTTGATTTAAGATTTTTTTTACCTGGTCATAAAGGAAAAATGGTTGTTGCAGCTATTAGCCATTTAACTACTTCAGCGTGGAGCTTTCTGTCACCACCCCTACGGGGACAACTTAGCTGCTGAGCTCTTACCTTTTTTTTTTGGACCTGCTGGAGTGATCAGAAGCAATTTTCAGTTAGCCACTTCTGTTCTTCCTCAGCCTGGTGTATGCAGTGTAGGCAAGTGTCACAGGACTTTCCTGAGAGATTCCCTAGAAATTCCCTAGAATTTTTCAGTCATTTTACTTAAAAGTTAGGACAGGATCTTTGCTTTTATTGAAATATCTCTCCCTCTAGATGCTGGTGATTTATTCTGACTTAAGATGATTTAATTTTGAGTCCAGTGGAAGAACTTTGACAAACATCTTTCTTTTTAAGTTTGAAATCCTCCTAAAAACTGTGAAAATATTTTCTGGCAAAAATTCTCACTCTTTTCAGGTGTTACTATTGAAACATTTTGCAATTCTGAAGTAATAACTATTCTCACCAAATATTTTTCTAGCTAGGTATTTTTCTAGCTTGTTTACTACTGCCTTTCTTTATGACATTATAGCTGACCATAAAAGCAGCTTTGTTAAAAAGGGAAACAAAATATAAAGCCTACATTCCTTGCAAACACACAGGCCTCAGGTGTGTGGAATTCATGGTGTTTGAATGGTGACATTATGGATGGAGCTCCCTGCTGAAGTTCTGACAAAACATAGCCCATAAATCCAGCTAACTTTCAGATGTGAGATCTGAACACTATAAAGTCACAGCTTGAGCCAAGAATTACTGGGAACTGTGTACAGCCCTGTTAGGTATTTCTTAATTATTTTAGATGTATAAAAATATGAAATATTTGCTTTCTCCTTTTTTTTCAGAACATTAGGGGAAGTGTACCCATACTACATCAAGGCTCCTAGTGATTCTCTGGCAAAACCCATAAAGCAGCTATTGAAAGGTATGTGTCCAGACCATGGAAAACAGAATATGGTTGAAAGAAGTGCAATGCAGCACTCACACTTGTACATTCACTGAGATGTTATGAGGTGCCTCAGTCTGAAATGCACTTCTACTTGGTGCCTGCAAGATTGAGGCAAGATAAGGTAATACAGTATAAGACAGAAAATACATCTGGATGTACAGATGTACAGTAGCTTTGTATTTAACAGTAAGGACTCTAAGGATGAAGTCCATCTCCTTTCCTTCAGTTCTGCTTTAGGAACTGTTTTCCCTTGTTTTCTGAGTAAGTGATCACAAGTTTCACTTCTCTGCATCTCCCAAATACCTTACTATGAACAGTCAGTAGCGTTGCATGTCTGCAAATGTAGCTCCTCAGCTTAAATAATGACACTGCATAATTTTGGTTTTTTTAAGCTCTTCCTTATTGGCAACAAAGAACCCAGTTTAGATAAATCATTGAATTTCAGAGTCAGAATGCGTACAGGTACTCACAGACAAGCAGAATACATGAACACATGGGTGCATAACACATGTGAAAAAACTGTTGGGTTGGAATAATAGGAACAAGTCTTTATTGAAGAGCAATTTGCTCAATGAAGGTTAAATTTGGTGCTTGAGTATATTAGTAGTACTAGTAGTAGTATGCAGTACATTACTGTCAAGGTTTGGTGATAAGATTAATTGGGAAAAGCAATTTTAGAGACTGAACCTCAAGTATCAGTCTGTGAGTAGCAATAAGTTACGAGTGTTTCACTGTCATTAGTCAGGTCCTTAATTTGAGATTCTGCAGAAGGGCTTTCATGTATACACTACTAGTGTACATTCAGGAGGATCAGAGTTCCACTCCTGTCTGTGTGATCAATATGCATAAAACAGGATAGTATGCTTTTCTTGATATAAGGGAATAACATCTTTTATATCAAGACATAAATCATTTGCAGTGGTTGTTTCACTTTGACATATAGAAGCTTACTGCTATCCCTCCAGGCTAAATGTCTTTCTTTAGGCCTGAAATGCACACATGATGAGTGTTACTGATATTTTGGCCTGAAAGTACCAAAATGATTTGACAGTTGTACAGAAGAAAATGTAGGTGATATGAAATATTTTATTTATTTAATGCAGATTCAGATGAGATTTGCAGAAGGAAAAACACAGAAGTCTAGGTTTTATATGTGTTGTACCTTTGTACAGAAATAATGTATAATGGGGTTTAGGAGAATTATGACATACTTTGCTTTTACATTGCTAGTCATTTTATTATGCAGATGTTTGAAGTATCTGTCTCAAAGTAGTTTGATTTCTACAATTCTTTGTGCATGTATTTTAACACTTTTTTTTTTCAATAGACTGTAAATGGAAAAATATTACAGTTTCCCTGGTCAAAAATGTGTCTGGTGAGGGAGTTCGTGAGTGGTGGGTTTTGAATCAGCTTGGAAAAACATTCAAAACATCTGGAGATAGTCTTGAGCTCATCATATTCAGTGATAAAGTCAGTCCTCCAAGCCTTGGATTTTTGGCTGGTTATGGGTAAGAAGGAATCTTTACATAAAATTAAATAAAGTACATAAGATAGAAGTAGAGGTGAATTTATTTGCTGATTTGGGGGGGTTATTTCTTTTTTGTTGCTGTGTTTGAACATTACAACATTTTGAAAAGATATTTTATGAGATTTTCAAATTAATGTCTACTAATATTATCTTTAGTAAGGCTAAAATTCGTAAGCAATAGTATCACCCTTGGTAACTGCTCTCCAGTAGGAATAAAAACAGAAACACCCTTCACACCAATTTCCTACTGACGTAAAAAAATTTAAAAGTTGTCAGATTAGCTGCAGGTCAGGTTCTGCCCAAAGTCTCCCCACTTTTGGAGACAGGACCCTGAGTGTGAAACAGTTGTGAAATACATCTCCACAGAGATACATCCTTCTGGTAAACTTTGGAGAACTCCCCATAGGAGGATTATCGGGGAGGACAGGTGAACATTAGTTTGTGACCAGTTACGTATGTAATATGTAATTTTAATAAAAAATATTAGGTATGAAACCTGAGAGATTATTTGCCTTTAGCAGCCAGCTGTTGTCAGATTTCCCAAGTTTTGGCAGTTGTGACTTCCAAGGTGTAGCAGACAGGACATGACACCTTCAGCAACTAGGGTTAAACCACTTAAGTGAGCAGCCTTAGCTGTTTATGTTTCCATATTTCTGTGATGTTTGAAATACCTTACTTTCCTTCATCCTGCAGCACAGCAAAAACAAGATCCTAATTAGAAGTTAATGTTCACCCAGCTGACAGACTACACTTAGACATGTTAGATGAGCTTCCTCACACTTGGCTGACCCTTTTTCAAGGCGTGATTTGAACTCTTCCTTTCTTTCTTTTCAGCATTATGGGACTATATGCCTCGGTTGTCCTGGTGATAGGGAAGTTTGTCCGTGAATTTTTCAGTGGGATCTCTCACTCCATCATGTTTGAGGAGCTACCCAATGTAGACCGAATCTTGAAGTTGTGTACTGACATTTTCTTAGTGCGAGAGACTGGAGAACTGGAACTAGAAGAAGACCTGTACGCCAAACTAATATTCTTGTATCGCTCACCAGAGACCATGATCAAGTGGACTAGGGAAAAAACTAATTGATCTCTTTGGTGTCACACTGCAAATCAAGTTGATTTAATCTGAATTTTAAAGGAAAAAGAAAAAAAAAGCACAATATTCTCTTAAGAGCTAAGCCTTTTATAGTTGGGTAGCGATGATTTTTCACTGAAGGAATCCTGGAAGCTACGGCCTTAGGAATCCATGCTGCCTTTCGAATTAAGGATCAACAGTGAGGAAGGTTGAATGATTTGTTGTTTTTAATATGCCACTCCTCTACAATCTGGGGACTGCTTTGTAACTTAATCAACAAGAAGTTTGCATCTTTGTCTGGCTAATTTAATTTTCCAGACGACCATTACAAGTTAAAAAGAAATGAAGGGAGTGAACCCACAGATGACTCCAGTGTACCTTCTTATCCCTTTCTGGAGCCATACGGTTTGGATTGTGCAATATGCTGTTGTACGTCACTGACTTTCAAGCTACAGTAATGGGACACTGACTAGCCTTCAGGACATCCAAGACCCAGGGCCGCAGTGGGATCCGAAGACATTCTAGCCATACCCATTTGTAGAAAAGCAGAGGTTTTGATGTACAAAGGACACTGTGGACAAGCCTCTGTTAGCAAAAAGAAAACAAGTAACAATCTGTTTAAATGCCTTATTTTATTTGTACAGTCACAGGAGACATTTCCACCAAACATCAGTGACTTTTCTCAGGAAAAAAAAAGCAACTGAAACTTGACACTTTTTCAAGATTAACTAATGGCTAGAATAATTATGGTGAATTATTGGGGTGTTCTGCTGGGCCATTCTCTTCAAAGTTACTGCTTTCCACTAGATGAGAAAAGAAAGTGAATTCAATGACCTAATGAGCAACTTCATTTCTTATAACCCTTTAAAGACTGAATAGTGTGTGCTTCTCTCTGCTCCCCATGACATGCTTTTTCCCATTTCGATGATTTAAGGCAACTATTGTTTTGCTGTTAGCTGATATTCTTCTTCCAGTGTTTCAGGTATATGAAAATGTTTACATATTCCAAGTCACATTTTTACATCCGAGACGGGTTGTTTTTTTTTTTAGGTTCCCAAATATAGACATATGAGCTTGAAAAATGGCCTTTTTCTTAAATTGCTCTTCCTAGTGACACAAATGGCTCATTAGAGAACATTGTAGCATGAAAATTTACAATTGCAGCGTAGGTTTCATTCCATATTAAAAAAATATTGAGAAAAAAATCATTGAGTGGGTAGAGTATGTTAAAAGGGTATACTGTGTAGTTTTGATTCAGTAATGACTTAAAATAAAGCACATGTTGCAAAGTCATTTTAGAAGTATTTTTTCCTCTGCCTTTTTACATGAAATGGGAAGAGTTTGACATTCCTCTAACTCTGTGACAAATAAATCTCTTTCTTGTAGTTAGCTGCTATTTATTATATGAATGATTAGTTAATCACCAGAAAGAAACTAAAACTAACATAATTTGCTGGCACATTGTACTGCAGAACTCCATAAAACAGCACAACTAAATGAAGTTGAAACATACTCTGTTGAGTGCTTCCATGACAAATGCTGTCTCATCCATTCTATACTGTGAAAAATAACATTTTGAGCACCTTGAAGTGCACAAAATAGAAGTCGATTCATGATATTGTAACAATAAAATAATTTGGTGACTGGAACTCACTGGAAGACAACCAGATTTCCTCCAAAGTGTAATGGAAAGGTGGCTGCTCTTATAGCCAGGCAGCATTCGCCCCTGGAGAGTTTTGCTCCATTTCTTCTATAGGTCCTGTGAACGAAAATCAAAATATACAGGGTAGCCCTGACATGGCCTCCAGGGATGTTAAAATGTCCTTTATGCTTAGATGGATCTTCACCTGGGTGTTCAGTGATTTTAAGGAAAGCAACACTGGAAGGAGAAGTGTGAAGGGTGTAATGTATTTCTAAAGGTACCAGCCAGCAGAGCCACACTGACCACAGTTGGTTCTGGCTCCCTTCCTGGTTCCTTCTCTTTAACAGGCGCTTCCTTTCTGGTGAGAAAGAATCTGTCTTTGGAATGAGCTGTAGTTATTTGGGCTTTGCAGAAATGTGCTGCTCTTTCTTTCATGGATTGATCACCCTTTGAAAATAAAAGGATTCTTCTGTTGGGTTTTTTTATTTATTTTTTAAAAAAGCAACTTATAGTCAAATCACTGACATGGACTGGGTAGCTACCTACAACAGGTGAGAAGTGTACTGCTGATGACCATCCTTTGACCATCCTGACCAGCTGTCCAAACAGAGTAGAACTGGCAGCCCACACTCCAGGTGGTTGTAACGGTTTGGATCC
>VZRE01003053.1:8341-28093 GCA_013396775.1 Cephalopterus ornatus
CTGTACGTGTCTCGGGGTGTATTAAACTTCATGCGGAGCCCCAGCAGTGCGCTCCCGCCTCTCCCCCTTTCATAGCCCCTCCACTCCATCTTTTAAGTTTTACTGTCTTAAAATGAATGCACTGAAGAAATACACTCCTAAATTAGTCACGGTTCCTGGTTTCGGGTTCTACAGCTCAAAATCCCCATTGCAGCGCAGAGCAGACAAAACCAGAGGAAAAAAATAAAAAAACCGGCAACCAACCAACCCCTCCAAAAAAAAAAAATCAACAAAAAACCCCAACCAACCAAAAAAGCACAACCCACACAGAGAAGTCATCGAGTCTTTAAAAAATAATTAGGAAGAAAAACAAGCTGAAACTGCGGACAAGGCGCTGGAAACTCCACGCTGCTGCTGCTCGTGGCTGCGCTAGTCCCAGAAGGCGAGAGCGGACGGATGCCTTGCCCACCGCTCTCCCCTCTGCGTCCGCGCCAGGCCGCCCGCACACGCGTGGGCAGCCGCGGGGGATCCCGCCAGCCCCCTACCAAGGTCGGGGCTCCGAGCAGCTCTGCTGTTGCCCAAGGGACACCAGAGGGTGTGGACGAGACAGGCGCAGTGACACTCCTGCGGGAGGCACAGGGTCCCGAGGGCCAGCGTGGGGATCTTCCTCGGGAGGGCGAGCGCAGCCCACGGGGGCCCGCGGGAGGCGAGTGCCGCGGCAGCCCCCGCAGGAGGCCACGGCTGTGGCCGAGCGCCGCTTAGCGCAGCTCCTTCGGCAGCTTTTCCTTCCGCTGCTGCGGCTGCTCGGGAACCACTTTCGCCCGTCACAACATGCCCCGCGGGCAAGCTCAGCCCCCACGGCGATTTCCCTCCGTGGCAACCTTAATGCAGGCTCTCGGAGCGTTAGTTCCCAGAAATACAGTGAAATGCCTTGACGGCCAGCAGATCCAGCACATTCATTTGTGCTGCAAAGTTAGCCGCTATCTCTTGGGGCGGCTGGGGGGCGGGAGAGGATGGTTCACGGGTGGGAAACGAGGTGAGAGATGCGAAGCCGGCTGCGATCCCTACAGTGCCCCTGCTTAAGGAGGTCGGGGCTTAGCGAGGCGACCCTCGGGCAGGAGGCACCTTCTCCCCGCGGTGAGTTTGGATTGTTTAAGGCGTGCCCTGAAGGCACGAGTTGCCCTGCAAACTCAGGTGGGACACCCACTCCCAGACTAATAAGACGTACTGCTCATTATTTCCCCCGAAGTTTCCGAGCAGCGAGGGGACCCCAGCGCACTAAAACATCACCCACACGTGGCGCCGGGAGAAAGTCCAGGCGCTGACCTTTCGCTCCGCTCAGAAGCCCTGGGGCACGACTTGATCCCGCGTCTGCCATCCCCTTTGCACGGCATTCACCTGGTCCTCCTTCGGGGGAACGGCAGAGAAAGCCTTGTTACGCGCTCCGCGCAGCTTCAGCCCGCCAGGAGGGCTGCGAACCGCGCGGAGACAGGAGCAAGTTGAGCCCCTGCGGTGTGCCAGGCGTGGGGAAGCGGACACTGGGAGGCACAGGGACAGATCGCCCCTCGCTCCCCCCCGGGGCCGGAGAGTGCCGGCCGGGGAAAGTGGTACGACGGGCATCCATCACCTTCCTCTACCGTCTCCCGCGGGCAGCCCTCGGCTGCTGTTTATTTTGTTATCAAATCAATTAAGCTGCCGCTCTCGTATAAAACGGGGTCGGGAGGGGAAGAAGGAGGAGGGGGTTTGGAGTAAAACTGTGGCCACGCCTTTGACAATCGTCTCACCAAAGCAAAGAGCTCCTCCTATTGGAGAAATGATTTCCTGCCGGATGGGAAACCCTCACAGCCCGCGAGCGATTTCATTCTATTATTTTGTTTTGTGTTGTGTGGCTTTATGCTATACTATGTCATAGTTTTACTGTATTGTATTATTTTATTTATTTTGTTTTATTTTTTTTTTATTTTTTCAGTGGTCTCTGCACCAACAACCGTACCAGTCACTTGGTTCTAATGCTCTTCTCTGTCACTGTCATGTCTGGCCACTGGTGCAACTGGGAGGCCTGGTCAAACACTAACTTCAAAACAGTGGACCCTTCCTGTACTGTGCATAATGACCCAGCCCAGGTAACACCAATGCAGTATTTGGCACCTTGTAAGTAACCTTTTAGCAGATGTAGGATTTCTTGGCTTCATCCAAAGTCTCCCAGAAATCTGTGCCGGTTGCTGGAAAGATTTATATCAGCTCTCAGAGGTCATCAAATCAGCTCTAACGCAGGGTAATTTCTAACCTGTGCACTGCTAAGTTCATGTCCATTACTGCGTTAAAGTTTTTTTAAACTTGTGGTTTCTGTTAAATGAGCTAAGTTGAACTGGGGACCCAGTGTAATCACAACTGGTATCTTTTGGGGAAACCTTGGTAGAAACCCCCAAGCATTTGATGAGCCCTGTGCGTTGCTGGGAAGTGCTCCTCTGAACGCAGGGTCTGGCTGGAAGCATTGATCTGGCTGCCAGCAGAGAGCAAAGAGCAGGGCTGCCAGGTTTCAGCAGGGGCTTTTGCTCTTTCTGTCTAAACAAACTCTGCTCTTTCCCACTCTATTTGCTGCCAACAATTTAAGACTGTACCCTACTAAATAGTGATATGTCATATTTGATGCTTTTATAGTAGTGCAAAGAGGATCCAGATCTCCTCAGTCACAGAATGCTATGTTCTAAACCTCCCGTTGTTTAGATTAAAACAAGTTACAATGCTCATTATAGATACTGAATCAGGAGACAAAAAAGGTGCTCTTGCTCCCTCCCCGTGTTGTAAGTACTCTGAAGGCAGAGTCCAGTGCACTGGATAGGTATCTCGTGGGAGGCACTTTCAGAAATAGCCACTGATTTACAAAGATTTCTGGGCACTCAGCTGTAGCCCATAAGCAAAAGTGGGCGTGCTTGCAATCAGCAACTATTAAAAAAAAAAATTCTAGGTTAATTCTGGTTGGCCAAAAGTGGATAAAAATGCTAAGACATGCAGGTGCAGTAATGTTGGAGGATGGCAAAAACTGTGAGCAGAGGGTGAGCTTTAAGATATTTTCTACTGTTTCTGCACCATGAGATTACCCATTTTAGAATAATTCACTTTACTGCCTTTGCTAAGTACAATTCATTTCTTTTTTTTTAAACCAGTGAGTGCCATCTCAGGCCATCTGCTCCTCCTACCCAATCCTGCAGCAGCCTGGAGCTCCATGAGGTGCAAGGGCCATGTCCGAGCCAACACAGAGAAGCACCCATGTATTCACACCAACATGGGGAGAGAAGTGGGAGAGTGAAGCCAATAGTTGTGACCTTAGTGTGTTAACAAAACAACAAATTTGAAAGAATGACAACTTATTATTTTGTTATGTTTGAGTGGTTACTCCCTACTGCCACTATCGTTCTCTCTCAAAATTTACTGAAAAAGGGGGGGGTGGTGGTGAAAAAGAGTGTCTTACCTGTACCAGGCACTTCCAGAGCCATAGAAGTAACCAGGGAAGTTGCCAGAGTAGCTTTCTGCCAGCCCTTGCAATCTGCAAGCACAATTTCACCTTCTCCACGTTACGTAGGCCACATCCACCATCTCCTCCCTCTGTCCCCACATAGGCTGCGGAACCGTGAGCTCAAACTGCGCAGTGTAGTTTGCAAGAGGAGCGATTCCATGGATTGGCGATGCCCTGGGAAGCAGTGGGAGTTCAGGGTGTATGGTCTCAGCAGCTGGTGGAAGGGAGCTTTGTAAGATGATGCAAATGTTTTGTTTGCTTGTAAGTGGGAGTCTATTGTGGGAGAGTCCATGGCTTTGAGAAGTTCTCATCCACTCCCTGTGCTGGTGTGTGACTTTAGGTGGTGCACCGAGGAAGTACGATGTAGCATTTTGAATTCTCTGCAGCAGAGGTTTGTGTGCAGGGTTCAGGGTAAAGGTTTCAAGTGGGAAGGGAGGGAGGAAGCCTGTGGGTTCTAGAAGTTGGTGGGGTGATGTGCTGAAGGTGAAACTGCGGTTAAGGGCTTCAAAACCCAAGTGAAGGCTTGTCTAGGGACTTCATGGCTTTCTAATGTTTTTGTTGGTGGGATGTGCCATGAGCAACTTTAACGGATTTTAAACAATATTTTTGGTTTGGTGGGATTTCTGTGCAAACATTGACAGATGGCATGGGTAACTCATGTATTTTCATCTCTGTTCCGCCCATAGTGTCTTGCAAAGCCCTGATTCTTCACATATTACCTCACTTTCTGTATGACCTCCTCACTTGACTCTCCTTTTTTATCACCTTTTCCAGACCATGTCCTGGATTAATTCTGTATTCTGCTGTTCCTAGAGCCCACACTAACATTTTTTTTCTTGTTTCTGAGTCCTTGGTCAGCTCTTTCGCTGCTCATTTATACAGAATTAGTGGAGATAGCCATATGAGTTGATATACTACAGGCACAGAGAAAAAAAATAAGGTGACAAGGTAGAAGAGTAGGAGAAAGGGGATGTGTGTGGGACAGTTAGGAGGGCAGCATGAGAAGAGGTGGTAAAGATATTGAAGTGTAGGTGGGGGCTTGTCTGTAATGAGCTCTGTGGGTTTGCAGGACTGACAAGCTCCAAGGGGGAGGGAGATATGAGAAAACTGGCTCTGTAGCCAATCTGGACCCGAGCAGGGAGAAACAGAGGAATTGTAAGCTGACAAATCCTGTGCAGCCCCTCCACCCTGAACATCTCTCATGTAAACTCTCCCTCCCCTTCCACGCTGTCCCACGCCATCCTACTGCTGCAGCTGCCTGCATCCCCTCTGCCCCTGCCAGCCGAGCTGCCCGTGGTGCAGCTGAACAATATGCCAGGGGGAGGGACTGAGGGAGCAGTCTGGGGGGATGGTAAAAGCCCAGCAGCCTCTATCCCCATGGGGTCAGCCCTCAGAGGGAGCCTCTTGCTCTTGCCTCAGCTCTGTGGTGCAGTCAGGGCAGGCGCACACCAGCCCGGAGGCACGAGCTGAGCACAGAACAGTAGAAAGTGAGAGGGGTGAGACTTCTGCAAGGAGAGCTGCCCAAGCACTGCTGATCTGCTGCAGTACCTCAGAGCCTGGGGCTTAGTCTGTTCCTCCTCTACTGCAGAGACACTGAAGCACTTGGGGCTTAGTGGGGCTTACGCACTTACATCCAGTGCTGTCACTTGCTCGTCACATCATTTGCGCACGCACACATATCCCACACATCTCACTCCCCTGTTACCTTGAAAATCCACCTCCATAATTTCTATTATCAGGTGAGCAATGCAAGAGGTGGAAGGCTTTTAAACTCACATTGCTGGCAAACCCAATCTGTCCCATTGGCTAAGCTCAGCATAATTCGGATCTGCCGCCTGGAGCAGGAGGAATGGTTTGTGGCGTCTGAAATTCCCAAGGTACAAAGCAATAGATACCTTAAGGTGCCATCAGATCTTCCATCTGTAAAGTCTGGTGTTTACAATTATTTAAAAATAAATGAAAAGGAAAATGAACATCATTTAGAAATGAGTAGATATGCCAGAAAACATTGTTAACACCTCCCTGCCTTATGTAAGAGTTAGTCTTTAAAATCTGGAGATTAAACTCAGTCAGGAAAGTTTGATACAGAGGGATTTGATTCCTCTTTTGGCTGCAAATTCGAAACTAGCTTTAAATGTGACCTCAACACTGACATCCTCCCTTTTATTTGATTGAGCAGTTTATTTTAGCAGTATGCACACCAGCTTCCCTTAATATGAATCCCTGCAATGAGAAATCACTAATATCCCTTCAAAATGCCCTGGAATGCCTTTGGTCACTCCTTGAGAGCAGAGAAGAGAGACCACGCCTGAAAATGGGACATGGAAAAAGGAAAACGTAATATTTAAACAAGGCTCTGAATTCCTGCCATTGCAGAGGCACCAGGAGCAAGATTCAGCCCTTGCTTTGCACTGTCATACACATTCTGCAAAACAGTAACTGTGCTTTTTTTGCGGTGCAAGCCAGAAGAGGAACTGATCCAAGCTTTTGAGCCGCAGGCTGTATGTTATCACCTTCAAGGGGTGGCTGCTTTGTTTATACAACTCCTAATGGAGGTAATGCATCGGTCACTCTTTTTGCACCCTACTGATGCTAATGCTTCACCTCAAAAGAAGAAACTGTGCCCTTGCCCCCATCTTCAGTGTTTTGAACCACATGGTCAGAGCCAGACAAAACACAGGTGTAAGTCTATTTATAAAAATGTGAACACTTATGACAAATCATTCCTGTAACCTCTTTTCCTCTTTCTACAGCTTAATATTGCTAGGTAAGGCAGGTAAGGCAGCTGGCAGGGCTTAGTTAAGCATGGTTTAAATGCCAGATTAAAAAAATAACAAGTGAAATTTTGCCAGGTTGTGGAAGACTGGGCTCTCCTTTGTCAGTGATTCTCACTGAAGAGAAACTTTAATGGTATTCAAGTCTAAAAATATTTTAAAACCTGTTTCCTGGGGAAGAATATAGACTCCAGGCGCCTGACCACGATGGTAAATTGCTGTCAGTGACACAGCCTATGCATATTTAGGGGACCTAGCTCTGCCCTCTCCTTGACAGGATAGCGGGTTGCCTTGGGGTTCATCTGCTCATATCACTGTCATCTGTCATGACATATTCATATGGGACCCAGCTGCTGAAGCTTACACTAAGAAAGAAAAAATGTAAAAATAATTGGTTGATGTTCATGTCGTTCCTTAGGCTACACGTACACAGCCCTTTTCAGGCTCACTATTTGAAGAATCATTAACCTTACATATATATATTTTCCCATATCTTAAGTAATAGTACCCTTCTACTTTTAACCGTTAAATGATGTTAGTGCGGAAAATGCCTTGTCACTACTGAGCATCTCCTAGTAAAATTTGGCTGCAGCTTAATGTGAATAAAAGCAGCATAACATTCTGGCAAACCTGTTTTTGAGGTGGGATTGATTTGCTTAGATTTGCTGGGAGATTAGACGTCTTTTCAACCTGAGTTTTAGAAACACTCATTGTTGAAGCCAGCGGTCTGAAAGTGATGAAAGCTTTTGTTCTGGCGCTGAGCTTGTTCTGGGCCTGCTGCAAAACTACCCAACATAAAATTGTGTCCCACCACAGGGGGACTAACTACCGTAGAGTTACTCCCTGCAACAGAGGGACTTGGGATCCCCTGGTAATGTAGCCCTTGTCGTGGTGGGCCCTTCCTCCTCTGGAGCTGGGGAGAGAGATGACATTCCAGTCCTGCCCTAGCTCCCCATGGAATGACAGTCTAAGGGCTCAGACTTTGGCAAGGAGCAGGATGTTGGTACTGTACAGTGTATGGGAGCCATCTGCAGAAGAGAGAGGAGCATAGGCTGGGTAAAGCATATGGCAGTGGCTGCTTTCCTCTGAAGCAGCGTCCCAAAAGGATTTGTGCTAAATGATTTGGGTGCTTTAGGAAGAGCATTGCCAGCAGGCCGAAGGAGGTGATCCTGCCCTCTTCTCAGCCCTGGTGAGGATCATCTGGAGTGCTGTGTCCAGTTCTGGACTCCTCAGAACAAAAGAGACATGGAGCTACTGGAGCAGGTCCAGTGAAGGGTGGCAAAGATGATTAAGAGACTGGAGCATCTCACTTATGAGGAAAGGCTCAGAGAGCTGGGCCTCTTCAGTCTCCAGAAGAGGAGACCTTATGAATGTACGTAAGTATCTGAAGGGAGGGTGTCAGAGGACGGACCAGGCTCTGCTCAGTTGTGCTCAGCAATAGGGCAAGAGAAATGGGCAGAAACTGATCCCCAGGAAGTTCCACCTGAACATGACGAAAACCTTCTTTAGAGTTCAGTGACTGAGCACTGGAACAGATTGTACAGAGAGGGTGTGGAGCTTCCCTCACTGGAGATGTTCCAGAATCACCTCAATGTGATCCTGTGCCATGTGCTCTGGGATGACCTTGCCTGAGCAGGGAGGTTGGACCAGATGACCCATTGCGGTCCTTTCCAACCTGACCCATTCTGTGATTTTGTGACCCTGTGATTCTGGATCATTGTGGTAACAGCAATTACAAAACAACGATCACTGATTTGAATATCCCCAACACAATGCTGGGTCTTAAGTATTGACATTAACCTGGCTGATTCAGTTATATGGAAAATGAAATGTGTAACCACCATCTTTCATTTAAGAGATTGATTAAACTGAAATGGGTAGCTATGGAAATAGGTAGAAGGGGGTGCTTTTATGTAGGATAAGTAAGAGAAACCACATGGACAGCTTTAAGAAAGTCAGCAAGCAAGCAGTAAGCATAGCACCACTTGTAACAGGACTGAAAAAATGCTCAGTGAAAGTGCTCTGGGGTTAAAGTGCTTCCAAAAGAACAGTTGAAGCTGGAGGAAAAGAAATTGTTTTGTCTCATTTGATCCCTCTTGCATTGTAGGTATCAATCATTTACAAATAAACAGGGCTGGGCAAAAGAAATATCTCTCCAATTTCTAATAGACACGAATGCTACATTTTAGCCATGTTGCCCGCTAAAAAGGGCAGCTATGTATTGAAGGTGACACAAAAACATAAACACATTTTCAGCCAGTGAAAATTGTCCACCTTCTTCCTTTTTAATAACTCCCAAACTGTATTTTCTACGATACCTCACCCCTGGTTCTGCAAGGGAAGAGCGGCAGAAAAAAATCTCGCGGATCAGTGCTACAGCGAAGTGCCCCTATTTATGGCCTTTGAGGCTTGCGAATGTCGAGCCCCTGATTCTTGAGGGAGCCTCAGAGAACTGCTGCCACCGTGTCAACTCCGGGGCAGCACAAGCTCCTGCTCGCACAGGGCTCTCCGGCTGCTGCCGGCCGCGCTCGCCTCTGCCCGGGCTCCCTTCGCTCCCAGCGGAGTTCGCACCGTCCGCAGCGCAGGCAGAGCCTCAGCCTGGGTTGTGTGCCCAGGCGATACGTTCTGCACACAGCAATATGCCGCGTGTGCGTGGCATTTGCTCAGGCAGTATGTTACTAGCGCTGGGAAAGGTTTAAGTGGGGGAGGGGAAAAAGCACGGCCACTTAACACAGAGAATCGCACGGCAACGGCTCGGTGAAGGAAAGCCCTGTATCCCCAAAACACAGTTTCAGGTCTATTGTTAGAGCGTAAGGAAGGCAGTAATTACAACTGGAGACCAATTGCGCTCCATTGCCAGGGAAGATAATTCTCACCTCAGATACACAGCTCTATTTTTATTCCATCATTTCCTTTTTCAGCACGCTGGAAAACTGAGAGAAGAGCAAGTGACAAACAGAATTCAGAGATGTCCAAGTAGAGTTACTTTGGAGTGAAGCATAATCCATCACGATACTATTTACAGTGTCTATTTTAGTAAAAGTCCCCAAACTACAGTTCTTTAGGATTAAAATAAATATTGATATAATGCATAATATAGGCAGCTGGTTTCTGGATTGTACTGCGCTATCATCTATCACCGTAAGTAGTTTTTAATGTAAAAATGAAATGTATATTCTGCTGCAGCTACTTATGTTTTATACTGGGTTGGTTGTTTGTTTTTAACCATATTGTGTTAGATGGGGAACATGAATTGACTGTCAAAGGGCCACATCGAATATAAGTCTTTCACAGCTGCTACACTGAATGACTCCTTGTGTGAAGTGGTGTTAGATCAGACCATACTGTGCTTGGTGCATGTCGACAGCACCCACAAAAATAAAGCACCCACAAAACCATGGCTAGGCACTGGGACTTGCTGAAATGTGGTGCCAGAGCCTGCAAAGGTGACGTGGCCATCAGGAATCCCGACCCCACTCATTGCTGCACACGGACCAGGCAGCTTTGCCAGTCTTTGCCTGCCTGCTGCCATTTGAGTGCGATGAGATGCTCAAGTTTTATGGTGCTCGTTTTACCCCAGCTCATGCATTACTAGGCTCTTTGGACTTGCTTTGGCAAGATGTAGATGTGCTTTCCTTGAAACAAAATGCAGAATAGGATTATCCTAAACACACCCAAAGATTATTTTTGGCATAAATTAAAATGCTCATTGTACAAAAAAGAGAAGCAGATGATACAATGCAGAAATGCTGAGGGAAAGAGATGAACTAGAAATGCACCTGTTGGGTGAGCTGAAATATGTGTTTGCCTCATCTGAACTAATGTTTGTTTTAGAATACAATAACCCATGATCCCAGACCAGATATAAAGAACATCAAAGTCTGTGTGCTCCACAAGTGTATTTCTGTATATCCCAACTCCTACCTGCAGCTTCCTACTGTGAAGTAGAAAAGACAAAAGATCTGTTCAGAGGGAACCTTGCTTTCCTCCAGTATCAGCATCTGGAGGATACAATGAGAGCAAGCCACACCAGGACCAGCTTTGATAAGGTTTAATGACATCTTCAGAGAGATGGGCAGCAGCTTCAGAGAGGTGCACAATCAGTAGGACACTTTCAGAAAACTTCCCAAAACTGCAGGTGAGAGACACTGGAGGCAGGTTTGGGTAGCTGGGGATACCCAAGAACTGACAAGCATCTTTATGAAGTCATGTGTGCCACCCCACACATTTGGGAAACAAGATTTCTTCGGTGTTTAACACAAGAACTGCAAGGGCACCTTCACAAACCTTCACAGACCTCTCAAGTCTGCTTTGTTTCTCTGAGTTAGAGAAATAGTATCACTCTTATTTCATCGGATATTTTCTTTTTTTCTTTTTTTTTTTTTTTTTTTGAGAGGGAACTTAAACATGTTTCTTCCTTTCCTGACTGGTACAGAAAGAACATTTTCTCTTCTAATCACCATTTGACAGAAAAATGGAAGAGCAAACGACCTCCGTTTTTCCATTGTGAATGTTCTTTTCTTCCTTTTATGCCTTTCTCTCTGAAAAGTGTCCATATCCCCCTGCCCCCTATTTCCCAAGGTTTTCCTGTTGATCGTGTGTTATTGTGGGGATTAACGCAGGGGAAACTTGAAAGCAGCAAAAGAAGCCTGCAGGCTCTGTCGAGTTTGAGGGATGGGCTGTTATCCCTCACACCTCCTTGTTGCAAATCCCATTTGGTGGTGCGCTGCTACTGAAAAGAAAACCTGTCTTTTGCAAGTGTTTGGATCAGTCAGGGGAGAAAAGAACCCATGTCAGGGCTGGTTTTAGCAACAGAAGGGGCTGATTTTTCTCCCACACTGCGCAGTCCCTTCCTCCTGCTGGTGAGAGCCTTTGTCCCCTCTGAGCTTGACTTTCCTATTCACAGCATCTTCTGTGACAAGAACAGGGCGTGTGCTGGGCACCCTTCTCCCATCCCTCGGTCCTGCTTCCTGCTGAGGTGGGAGCTGTGGGAGCACAAGGTCTCAGCAAACGCAGCGGGACACGGGCTGAAAACCTGAATGCTGTGGAGAAGGAAACAACTGTCCCTTACAATGAAAAAACTACCCATTGGGTACCACGCTTCATCTTCCACCATCAGCAGGATGATTTTCCTTCGATTTGGATGAGCCTAGTATTTTCTGAACTCTTTCTATTAAATTCATATTAGTTAGGGGTAATCAGATCCATCGTAATAGTCAGTCTGTGCTCACAGACTAGGCAGGAACAGGCTTCCCTTTGTACAGGCTTGTGATTTACAACTCTTCAAGGAGACTTAATACTGATGCTCTTTAGCAAATTAATTTTTTCCCACAAGCCAGTTGCTAAGGGCATTTGCTACTTGCTATTCTCACTGTATGGTTGGGTGCTGTATCCCGAGGAATAGTCTCTGTTCCAGCAGTGGCCCCACCTCTAACTCTGTAAAGTGGAACCCTCTCTGTGCTCACAGGTTGTCCACAAACATATTGAATCATTCCTTGGAGCCATTTCACTCACCAAGAGAAGAAAAAACAAATAAAAATGGAGGTTTCCTTACCATGCAGAGCTGCTTTCAATGCAAAGGCTCTCACAGCCACAGGTCATGCTAGCACAGTTCATTTCCTACAAGCACTCTGGGAGGTAAAAAATCTGATATACCTGGGCACTGGTGAATAATCTGTTAAGATGAGTAACAAATAT
Source organism: Cephalopterus ornatus (assembly GCA_013396775.1). Classification (NCBI taxonomy): domain Eukaryota; kingdom Metazoa; phylum Chordata; class Aves; order Passeriformes; family Cotingidae; genus Cephalopterus; species Cephalopterus ornatus. The sequence continues at coordinate 20,309 of VZRE01003053.1, forward strand.
AATAGCAATAATAATAATAAATAAATAAATATAAAATAAATAAATATAAAACAAAAGAGATGGGAAGTAGCAGCAAAACTAATGAGGAGAGACTGATTCCCAGGACTGAAATGAAAGCCCTTCTGTAGCATTCACCTTGCTGACATAGCAAGGACCGGAGGGTAATGCTGGAAACCAAACCTCCTTCCCAGCCAGCACAAATGGTTTAATACTATGTTACGTAGACTTCCTGAAATAGCTGCCCCCTGTTTCCTCAGCCGCGCTCGAGGAGGAGGTGGGAGGGAGCATACACGGATGGTAAATGCCACCGCAGGCTCCCCTACGCAGGCACCCCCATCGATGCCAATTTTTGATCCAGCAGCACAGGGCGGATTAGCAGCGGAAGATTAATTCCTTCCTGTCATCTCCCCAGGGAGGTTAAATGATCTCAGGAGCAATTTCTCTTGCTAGGAACACTGTAATCCTGAAGCAGACTGCTAACTGCTACAGTTTATGTGGGGCTCTAATGATGGCAAGGAGGTTCCAAGTTTGGAGAAGGGTCATCGTTCAAAGAGATGTTTATTTAATTAAATGCTGATTTCTTGCAACCCTTCTCTCATGTGAAACCTGCAGCTCGAAGGAACCATTTAAGTAATTTTTAAAATGTCTGAAGGAGAAAAATCTTTCTTAATTAAAAAGGGAGTCCTAGCGAGTATGAGCAGTTGAACATGGTGCATGGACTTGGCCTTAGCCATGCCCATTACCCATCCGTGTCCTGCCCTATTTACCCAGTACAGCTACTGGAAAATGAAACTCTGGTTTAAACCTTTTTCCTCTGTCGTGCAGCCTGTCTGCACGCACAGCTTCCTGTCAGTCTGCTCCTCTGTAGCCTGACACGTCAAACTGCTCTGAGCATGGTCTCCAACCCGTGCTAGAAGATGGCCCAGAGGAGGGTGGAGCAGCTGAGGTTCGTGGGCAGCTGTGTGACACCTCTGCTCCTCTTCTCCCTTACTCTTGACGCAAAAGGCTGCCTCACCAGCAGGAAGAAGGCATAGGAGTACTCCCGACCACGGAAACAGGGATAATAGATAAAAAAATTCATCACAACACTGTCCTGTCTGCCTTCAGACGACAGGGTGCCTTTTCCCCAGGCCACTTCTGCACAGCATTCCATCACGTCATTTCTGCAGGGCAGTGAGTACACGTGGGGTTTCCCTGCCCCAGAGCACGCACTCACAGACCGAAATAAAATGCAGACCAAGAAGTGAATAGTAAGGAAGAGCTGAAGAGAGATGAGATGAGAGGAGAGGGAAGGCTTCTGGTAATCATGGGTTTTGAAAGGGAGTCTCAAATACAGACGGTTCTTGGCAGCAGGAAACAGAAGACAGCTCTAAGTGGGGAGAGATGCGTGAGTGACATACAAATGGGAGCGTGGGAGCAGCCAGCCCCTGCGGCTGGAGCAGCAGCAGTGAGGGGAGGGGGACCACAGGAAGTGCGAGCGGAGCCATCGGTGGACTTTGGGTGTGCCTGGGCGCTGGAGGAAAGAAAGAAGAAGGTTAATGAGAGTCTGTGGCACTTTTATTGTGAGATACACCAATGTGTGGATCACACTTCAGCCAATCTAATACAATGCTCGTGGGCCTGCTCTCAGTCTGGAGGTGTGTGAAGCAGGACTGGCACAGGCATGGGATGCGTCACATTCGCTGCAGGTACCGCTGGCTTAGGGCATTTGCAACCAGACAGTTACCCCAGTGTGGCTGACACACAGCAGCTGATTGCCCCCCAGAAACCTGTTCCTCTGTTGTATTTCTTGTTCGAGGGCCCAGTTTCAATTTAGACCTGGTTTGCAGGGGCTTAATGCGCATCTGCAAATTACTGGCTAGTTAAGTTTTGTCCCCACAGAGAATTTGTATCACTTTAGTTTAAATCAGATAAGAAAACAGTGGAGACTCTCTGTAGTTAAAGTGTTCAAGTAGATCCCAAAGGATTACTTTGCCCTGTGTGTTTTCAGGTGTAGAATAAATTCATATACATATTTCAACCTGTATGTGCCTATTTGTGGAAATGGACTGTCCTGGCTGAACCACCTCACCACCCCACCTTTGGAGAAATCGTAGTAGGGAACATCAGAACAATAGGAATGGAAGAGGGGGAGGCAGGCAAAGATATTTTGAAGTGAAAAGCAGAATGAGAGATGGGATGGGGATTACAGAGATGAAAAGCGGACCATTAAACCCAGGACTGTGATCCCGTCCCCTGCTAGGAATTAATAGCAGCTCTTACATGTATCTTACGTGAGGATATGGAATTGTGTCTGCATTGCAAAGGATGAATTTGGGGAGGATAACCAGCAGCAAAAGCAATAGCTTGAAGGGCTTCTTTGCTGACCATGCCTTTGGTTTCAGTCACTTTATGCACTAATCCAGTCAAATATGTGCTTGTCTGTGAGCGTGTGAGCCGTTTCACTGATTGCAAAGGCACTACTCAGTTGTCATAAATGTAAGTTGAAGCTTGAGTGCTTTGCTTGCTCCATCAAGCTTTCCACGAGCTGGTTATGCAGCTTCTAAACCATCACCTTAAACAATACCCCGGGACTGAAAAGCAGCCACTGAGAATTAGAATAGAGGGAAATCAGAGACATACAGAGTGGATGTTTTTTAAGAAAATTGAATAGGTTGAAGGCGAACTTCCTGTGTATTAACAATGTATTGCGAGGTTTTAGGGGTGGGTTGTTCCCCTAAAGTTGCAGGGTAGTTGCTATTCCCTCAACCCAAAGTCACTAGTGGCACCCAGTGGCTAGAAGGGTTAGTCAAAAATGTACCTTTCTCCCTCACGGTTTTCCTTTTGCACTGAAGTCAGCATTTAAATGCAAATACCACTGTCTTGGTATTACATGTATCAAATCCAGACGTAGCTATTTTTGAGTGAGGTTTCATCTGGAAGGTATCTCCTGAGTAATGATCGCAATTTCTGTTCACAGAGGCATTTAGTCTGCAAGGTAAAATGCTCAGGCTTCTAGTGCAGCACACGACAGGCTACAAACAGACTGCATTTTGGCACAGTTGTGGGATAGTTAATGCTTATTTATTCTGTGAGAGCACTAAACCTGCACAGATGAAAATTATGCCTGTTGTAAGAGTTCCAGGACTTTCCTCCAGAGAACACTTTCCAAAATTTGCTGACTTTCAGTACTTATGGAATTTCAAGAGCCAACTGATCCGTAGGAAAGTTAAAATCTAGCTAGTAAATGAAACGAGCAATTAACCAAACTGATGAGAGGGAACGCCAAAACTCCACAGCCGTAGTTTCTGGATCTTTAGCCTCGACTTGGAGCATATATAATGAAAAAATGTGTCTTCTAAGAGACAAGTAAAAGCCACCTGGTTTATTCCTGAATGATACGTTAAAAAAGGCTTAAGGTACATGCCTGGTCCTGTGGGCTGTGGCAGTGATTTCAGTAGGACCAATCGTCTGACTTGAGTCTGTAGGGTTTTATGCATTACATGGTTATGGTGCCACCACAGGCAGAGGTTTGTTACCCCCATTCACTCCATGGTCTGTGCGGAGGTAAAGCCCTTTCACACTGTGTTGTGCTCCTCTGCCATCCTTTTCTCCAGCCAGTGGCTTGGAGCAGGTCAGAGCCACCTTGTCCCCACATGACCCTTACTACTATCAGGGTGATGACAACTCCTATCAAAACTCACAGCTCTATCTTTACACCATTTTCTACTCCCCCATCTCCCTGTCTGTCAAAACCTGGCATAGCGAGAGAGGGAGAACATGCTAATCTCATCCCTGCTCTGTTTTAGAGACAGGAATCCTGTGTGTGTGGTAGGAGGATAATGCCAGAAGCCCCAGTCACTGGGTTTGCTGTAGCTCCCTGCAGTGGTGCAGGAATAGAGAAGGGGCAGCAAAGCTATTTCACCAGGTCTTGGGGAATGGAGCAGCTGAGCAGAAAGCACATCTACCAAACTCCCCCACAGCACTGGAACAAGGGCCATGGCAGGGACTAACGCGCCATATCCACGATACTACTGCAGTCTTGTTATACCCAGCCTCCAGAGCAGCCTTTCAGGCACAAGGGACAGTCCCACCCAAGCCCAAGCAGTCCTGCAGCAGCTACTGTTCAGAACTACTGCCAGCTACTGAACATGAGGTGAAGATCAGCACTCCCTTTCCTCTGACACCAGACAGCTGGCTTCTGCTAGGGTCTTCTGGGCCATTAACAGCTGGTTTTCCCTGTAGTGTGATGTCTTGTGGGCTGCTATGGCTTTGGGGAAGCACAGATTTAGTTTTAGATGCTGTCCATGCAGGACATCTCCCATAAGATGTACTTGCAACACTCGGAGCTCACTGGACCAGCAGCAAGAGGCAGTCTTCATTTCTGGCTCAGTCATTTTGCACATTCCCTGCTATCACAAGGACCCCGACCACCAGCCATGCCTCTTCCAGCTGCTTTTTATGGAATATAGCACTTCTGGCTGCAATTTGTGTTGAGTTGCAGGGAAGTGTTGGTGACCCTAGTGTGTGGTGTGGATGTTTTACAGATCCTTTTTATGCCTCTATTCATGGCTTTTGCAACACTGCAATAACAAGTAGAAATCTAAGTCTTTTGGGCAAGAACCTCCTGGCCATCATGGTTAGATCTCTGCAAACACAGGTGTTACCTGTCTTTCCCTAATGTAAATTGATTTCTCCTTGCAGAAACTGGATAAATTCTCTGTGCCTCGGTGTTCCTGCCTGTAAAGTGGGTATGTCATCAGACAGGAGTTTGGTAACGAGGGCAGTGCTATTGCTTGCCAAGCACTTTACAATCCACTGGGATGTACCAGGAAAGTGCATGTTAGCTTTTAAGACTTACATAGCTTTCCAAATGGTCTCCCTGAAAAGTTTTTATGTTGCCTTCATCACTCTCATCTCTCAGCATATTCCTTAACTGAACCGTGTGGTGCTGCCTTCATTCATCCCCTTGTCCCCTCACCCTTCCCTGCCTTCTCCCAAGGCGGGTGTGAAGTGTGTGTGCAGCAGAGTGCTCTGCCATGGTTCATTGATTTCCCTTATTTGTTGCTTTCTTTTCTTTGATTGCTTTCTTTTCTTTCTCCCCAAAGAAAGGAGTGAGTGGAAACGCAACAGGTGATGTAAAATTTGCAAGCCAAATAGAGCACACATTCATTGCCATGTGTGCTGCTTAACAGGAGTCTGAAAACTGTTCACTGGCTCCTCTTGGCTGTGCAAGAAGAGCTCGTCGTGTGAGTATGGAGTTTAACCCATGTGGGCATACTGGTATAACAGGGTTCAACTACCCTTTCTGACACGTCAGCACATCCTACTTCAGCCTCAATTATAGACTTGCCAGCTTTTCATTAAGAAGTCACAGTCCTGTGTGATGTCTCGTGTTTGGAGGTGGCTACAAAAACCTGCCGGGTGCTGGCTGCTTTCTTAATGCAGTAATCAAATGCAGAAGTGCCAAACCATTAATTCTAGAGAATCTTTTTTTTTTTTTTTTTTAAACCCCAAGAGTATAAAATCCAAAGAAGACTTAATACAATTATTCCTAGGGGATGGTGTTCATGAGTGTTGTGACCATCTGGGCCTACAGCTGGCTAAACATAGCCTCTACTCCATCTCTTCCAGGAGGAATCCCTAAAAGGGGCAGAAAAGGGCTAAAACATTACAAAAGCCGACCTCTTTTCAGTAAGATCATCCTCCCTGTTTTGGAAGTGTTGATTGCTTGGCCTCCCTCAGCCACCGAGGCTGCTTTATTGTGTATTTATTACTCAGATGAAGGCTGGAGCCAGAGTTCTTTGGCCCATTTATAAAGCAATTTAAATGAGACGGCTGCTCTGGGCGGCAGTGCCGGGGACCAGGCTGAGCCGCCACAGCAGGCGTGCCAGCAGGAACTGCCCTCAGCTTTAGGCGCGGGGATTTACGGTTCACATGCAGTTCAAGCACGGCTCCTGCCCCGGGATTATGTACGTGGCCAGCACCGGGGCATGCGAGACAAGCTGCTGGGCAGTCCCAAATCCCTCAGCCAGGGAGGGGGGCTGCTGGCATGCCGAAATCCAGGAGGTACTGTTTTGTTGCCTCAGCCCTTGGCCCTCCCTGCTCCATCCCCGGTGGCTGCTGGCCCTGGGGAGCTGCCAGCGTGTGCTGCCCAGGCTGGCTGGGCTAATGGACCACCCACAGCCCGCGTGGGAAGGGAGCACTGTTTCACAAGAGGCCCACAGTTTGGTAGCCAAGCGGCACAAAGGGACCTGCGCTCTCCTTGATAGTGCTGCTCTTATGCCAGAGACAACCAGGTGATGCCAGGTTTTGAGGCAGACACCTCTAACTCTGGGGTTTCACTGCTGCATCATGCAGCATCACAGGTGAGAGAGAAGCCCTGATGGGACTGGTGCTGGCCCTCCTCCCTGCTGTTCCAGCCCACCCTAGCGCCAGGATCAGTCAGCTGTTCCATCCCATCCACCCATGCAAAACTGTGCAATCTCTGCACGTTGGCTGCACTGTTTTGGCACAGGGCCTTTGGTGGGTCTAAATCACCAACAAAGACTAATTGACACCACAGAAAGATTGACATATATGCTTAAGCCAGGAAAGCCCAATTATTTAAAGAAAAAAAAAATCCAATCTGTTCCTGCTTACAGAAACACCTTTCTTATCAGGGCAATCCTTCAACATCTTGCAATCACCAGCAAAGCCCGAATTCACTATCGATCCACCCTCGGCTCTCACACACCTTCTATACTGATATCATGCTGCCTTCAAAGGCTCCAGACCTCCTCTTCCCCAGCCTTGCTGCTAGCATCTGCAGCCTGGTGTGAAGACCAAGCTCCTGATCCCAGCCACTGGCACAGCCACGCAGGCAGGCGCCTGGCACATGGGGCAGCAGCGGTACCATCACTGTGTTTTTCACAGATAGGAGTTCAGGAAATTTCACAGCTTTCCAATGCATTTAAAAAGCACTGGGCAGGCACCTTGTGTACTGTAATATACCTAAACTTTGAGGGACTGGGTTTGGCAGATAACATATTAGAAAATGAGACCCGTTGTGTCAGGTTGTATCAGAGATCCATCTGAATTGGTCAGGCAGTTGGACTAGATGGTCATTGCAAGTCCCTTCCAACTGAAATACGCTATTCTATTCTGTGCCATTCTAACCCATTGTCTTGTCTCCATCAGCAGCTGGCCACAGCTGCACAGGGAGGATTACAAGCACAGGATATGCATGCAGTGATCCCACATTTGGAAATATTTGCTCAGCCTCAGCAGACTTTGGCTCAGCACCTCCTGCCTTACAGGTATTGTCTTGGCATACCTGGCTTTAGGCTACAGGAGAGAGGTGTCACGGCAAACAGAGGATGAGAGTCAGGCACTGGTGCAGAATACAAAGGTCAGATTTGTCTTAAACGAGAGAACTCACTGGTGGACAATCTCACCTCCACTGCAGAGGTCACTGCTAAGGACACCAGCCCCACAGTGCTGCCAGAGCACAGTGGGCCATGGCCACACGTCAGAGGAGTCCTGCCTTCCTGGCTGTGCTGCCACATTCCCAGGGTTTTGGGACTCTTAGGCCAAGACTGGTTTCAGAAGCACACCATACCTTGGCTTCGTGTGTAGAAGGTGGATTTCATAACCTTTTGCAAGAAAGTCTGGTTATTCTTACAGTTCATTAGAGCCCTTTTTCCTCCTTTCTCCTCCTCTGCCCCTTTTCCCTTCCCTTCCCTTCCCTTCCCTTCCCTTCCCTTCCCTTCCCTTCCCAAACCTTCCCAAACCTTCCCAAACCTTCCCAAACCTTCCCAAACCTTC
>VZRE01003060.1:0-24637 GCA_013396775.1 Cephalopterus ornatus
AGGAGGGTCTAAAATTAAAACCACTACATAAGGGTATCACATCCCCTCTGCTTATATATAAATACAATGGAAGTAAACCACATGGAACGACTTCTAGAGAGTTCTACAATGACGTTGAGTTATAAGATATTTAAGCTAACTACTTAGAAGCAACTGAAGTTGGAAGTCAGATATAAACTAAATAAAATGGTTATTTTGTCTCCTTTTTGGGAATCCTTCTGATTGCCCTGTTGCTGTTGTATACAAGTAGTTGTGTACAAGTAGTCTGTTCCTACTTAGACCTTGGGCACCTGTCTCAGTGCCTTCAGTTACAATACTGATCTCCTTAGGTTCTCTATACAATCAACAGTGATAGACAGGACATCAAAGGTTAGTCATGTTTCAAGTCAATGTTTGGCAAAATGCAATTTTTTGAACTAAGTCCTTCAGTCTAAGTTTTAAAGTATTTTTCTTTTGCTATGTGGATTACTATTTAGTAAAGTGATGGAGAAATTATGATACAAACAAAACACCCCTCTATGCTGAAAGAGGTTTCAGTCCTGTTGCACCTGATTTGGAATTGTCAAAATTGGAGAAATACGGGAGTAACTTTGTGATTGAGTCTGAGCTGAACTGACTTCTGTTAAAAAGTTGAGCATTTTGCTTTTCTTGTACTAATAATTCATGAGTATGGCTTTCTCCTTCAGATGTGCCTTCACTAATCTAATGTTTTACTCTTCACATTTTTCAGAAGTGTGATTTTTGGTATCGTTCTTTGGCTTTAATTTTATACCTTAATAAGTGACTTGTACAAAACTGACTTAGATTCTTAAAGACAACTCAGACATTGCATGCTAATTTTGAGTCTGGTTACCACGCTGAAAAAAATCTGGGAAAAAAATTATCTCCCATCAAAGTCAGAAGACTTTGCTGTCTCAAAAGCCATTTGATTTGCATAAAGAGTTCTCACTCTAAAGAAAAATTGTTCATGGACTCTTGGCTGAGATTTCAGTGAGACCAGATTTCACTCCCATGTCTCCACATAGCTTAAGAAAGCGGTAGATGCAAAAATTAACTGACATAAATCCTGATTCAAAGTTGGCATAAAGATCCCAGGAAACAAACCATAGAAGTTCTAGAAAAAAAGAGATATAATGCCTCAAACCAGAACCATGGACATCAGGTACATTGCTTATTTAGCCATGATTCCTGGGTCATGAAGTTTGGATGGGTTCAATGCTCTTTCAGGCTGGAATTTAAAAGTTTTTCATGCAAATTGCACTCATGTAATAGCATGAGTACAAAGATAATTAGGGAATTACTGGACTTAGTTAGACATTTGTGTATATATTTTTGATCTAGTCGATGGCAATTAGAAACTATGATTTATAAACCACATACTGAGTGGAAACTTGAGTAAATTGGACAGCTACCATCTAATCTGGATAGATTTAGATGGCTGTCTGAAAATCACATTATTCAGCTCATCAAGACAAGAGAGGTCATGACGTTACTAGAAGTGACATCTTCTGAAAAGGTTATAAAACACTTCTCTTTAAAAGGCTATGTGGCATTTTCCACTGAAACAGTACAGAAATCCGCTATTAAAATAAAGTAATTCCAATTTTTTTTTCTCTAATATTTTCACAAACACCTTCCTTCTTAGTATCTGTACTCTCTGACTCCTAGCCTTAAAGAGTAGGCAGCAATTGCATTTGGTATGGCTCTGAGCACATTATTGGTACCTAGTGTACAGTAAAAAATGTGAATGAGTGACCATAATCAACCACTGATAGAACATTTTTTATCTGTCTATTTACCAAAATCTTGTCTGGATATCAATATCCCACATGACTATTTTTCTCCCCTCTGGTCTATGCTGAAGATGTAATTTTTAATTCAGCTGCATAGAAAAATAGCAAACAGCATCATTCATTCTAGGGCAAAATGTGCTTTAGAATCCTCTTCGGGTGGGAGATGGCTTGGCAGTGGGAAGCTATTTAAATTAGCTACTGTTCTCACTTCCATTTATAACACCTGCACTATTTGAAATTGGCATGTTGGCTCCTCAGTGATGTATTTTCATAAAAATTGGTCATCCCTGCAGCATTTGTAAGCACACACGCTCAGAAATCCATGTATGGAATTACAAGGGCTCAATAAACAAAATGCCTACTTCCACACTGCATGAATTCTACAAACAAGAGGATAAGACCTATATATAAAAAGATAAGAGTAAAGACATAGTATATGCCACTAAAAATAGATAAACATCATTACAATATGTCAAATAGTGAATCTCAGGGACTACTGTTCTACTTAGTCATTTTACCTGTTGATCCTTTTCCAATTATAGAACACCATTTAGACCCAGCAGGTGAAACTCTTGAGTCCTAGATCCACCAATAAAAGCAAATCCCATTATAAAAGACTTCTATCAAAATTCAGCACTTTTCAACCTCGTTGATTTTCATTTTTGATTAACTGTCCTAAATACGGTAACTGTATGAGAAGGAAGGGCATACCTCTCCCTGGTAAATGTAGGGGGAAAATTATATGCTCAAGAATAAATGTGTCTTTCAGAAAAAGAAAATGTGAAGTTCAAAACCTGCTTTAATGCATAATTGCACCAAGATGATTTTTCTTTCCTGAAATATGCTTTATTACAGGGTCAGCCTCTTCAAGCGGGCTAGAGGTGAGGACTCTATTATTGTTGATTGTTATTACTACGATAATAATTATTATTTTAGTGGAAATAAGATTAAATCTTGAGCAAAGCACAGACAAGTTAGACATCAGCTACTACTATCAGGTAAGAGAACTAGAGAACACCTTGGGCCAGCAGAGATGATGTTAGTTACTCTGACACAGATACCAGTTTTTCTAAATTAGGATCTTATGACTTAAGATCATTACTGCTGCATATAGCACTGCAGCTTTTACTACAGTATTCAGTGCATGTCTTAACAATCGTGCATAAACTGGGAACATCTCTGGACTTGCTGATCAACTTGATTTACTGAGGGGTCATTTAATTCGTTAATGGATCCTCAGCCACACGGGAATCTGGGATAGATATGAAAAGAGAATGACATATGCATCAGCCTGCTTAATCAATCATGAAAACCTAAAGCAACATGCCTTTGGTAGAAGAGCACGCAAAAGTGAGTCCAGATTCATGATTCTGAATCCAGTGGGTCTGTGGGTCTCATAATACAGGCCAGGAAAATTCATCCACACAATTATTTTAATATACCACCTCAACAGTATAACAGAAGATAAATTTTAAATATTTTCAGCTGGCTCAGAAGAAAGCTATCATTAACTATGGTGCCTAAAAGATAACTCACATGGAAAATTGTATAATGTAAAGTTTTATTTCAGTCTGAAGCTCAACTCTAATTAAATAATATTTTAATTCTTGCATAAGCATTAGAATGACTATAAAAATTACTGGGTTTAATATTATTACTGTTATATTTTAAAAATAAAAATAACTTTTAAATATACAATATATGACCATTCCTATATGTGTTTATACGTACACATAAAAACTTGCATGAAAGTGTGTCTTTTTACAAAAATGTAGCAATCTGCTAGGAAAAAGAAAACTGCTGTATAATAATGTACTATGTTCAGAAACAATTTTCTCTGCAGAAATGCAGACACTGTTACATAATGTCCTTGATTAGAAACTTTTCTAGTACAGGCCCCACTAATTAGGCAAAGGCATCATTAGCGGTGCTTTGATGGTTTGGTCTGAGACTGAAGAGGGGGAACTGGCAAATTAAATAGATTGCTCTATGAAATACATGCAGCATTACATGTTTTATATGAAAGAAAAGACGCTAATACATTTCGAAGACTACACATCCAAAAAAGTTGGCATATGCTAGTAAGAGTTTCTATGGAAGTGCTAAACAATGTGTTGCTTACTTTAGAGGGAGCGGTTGTAGTTCAATAAATACATATTATACTCCTTAATGAGCATTATAAAGTATGTATGTGTATCAAATTTCTAAATCAGTTCCAGAAATATTGGCTTTTGCATTTGCTAAGGTATAGCATTGTTGCTTTACTTGATATTCATACAGGTTTTTCAATAGCATTTACCCAATAAGAAAAAGCTTGTACATACTGATATTAGGTTTTAATTCCAACTTTTAGAACCCATATGTTAGAAATCACTCATGTGAAGTACTCCTATTCCTGCACAGCCGGAGTCTTCACTGACAGGAGTAGAACAGTTATAATGTGGAAAAAAATCAATTAATAACAAACGTCAGGATTTCCAGAGAACTGTAGAAGAAAACAGCTAAAGGCAGAGAGTTTATATTCCACCTTCTCTGCTCCTGTTTCTCCCTTCTCAAGCATTCCTAGCTTTGTATATCTTTAAATACTGACTGGAAGTCTTGCATTCTGTCAGTTTTTTTAATGTACAACTCATGAAACAGCTCCACGCTGCCCCACAAGTTAAGAACTCTTTGTATCTTTATTTCATGCTTTGTCAGAAAGCAGGAATAATTACACAATACTAAAGGAAATCTTGGCAAGTTGCAAAAGAAAATTCTCAAAAGGGAGATCTTGCTTATGTTTTTACTGCTCAAATTGTGCCTACTCTTTGAGATGACCCAAAAACTGTGGTTCAATAAACACTGAAAGTACAAAGAATTCTTTCTCTCCTCCTCTCCCATGTGCCTTTACACACATTAATGTAGGAGGCTCATAAAAGTGAAGCACCAGGGATGAGGGCCTTAATTTAGATGAGGCATAATAATTTAATACAAGTGTAATGCACATAATGTGTTGACTTGCAAATGGAATAACCTCAGATCTTCAAATGCACGGTTTCAATAAAACAGTATTTTAAGAACACTCTTTTAAACTAACGTGTTCAGACAATTTATGCCTTGTCTATTATCTATTCATGAACCTGCTTCTCCCTCATACACTTGAAATAAATGTTGAATTGACTTTCTAACTAATTATAGAACAGTGTTAAGCAAGCCTCCGTATAGTAACTTCAGATGTAGTATCCAAGATGATTTATGTATATACTAGAGGTACTTGGATTTCTTGGAAATAAGAAGCTATGTGAGATGAACTGCTTGTCTTGTATTTGTAGTGAACTATTTCAGCAGCCAAACATAAGCAGTGCTCTTCCTAGGTCACTCCTTCACATGAGAGAAAGGGGAATGAGGTTTGCTAACTGAAATTTTACATTCATCTGCACAGTCTTTTCAATTCTGAAAATATCCTGTATTTTTTCACACTGAAAGTGCTTTCCTCTCATCAACTAAATGGATACCAAAATAGCAGAAATCCTTCTAAAAATATGTTCTTACATGTATTCTGCCATACACTACATAGTCATTCTTCAAAGTGTAAATTATGTAAATGAAAATAACTTCAGTTAATTAATTTGATTATTTTAAACTAATGCACATCAAAATAATATTTAATATATATAGCTGTTTTTCAGGCATAAATTCTCAGGAACTAAAAGCTATCAACATCACTCTCTCAGCATCCATTTGGCTAAGAATTTTCATTTCATTAGACATTCCAGTCCCTATAGCTAAGGTGTTCATCAGGTTTAATAAATAAAAAAAAAAAAAGGTCTGACTCTTACTGTAAAAGGGTAAACAGCCTTCAGTAATTCTGTCATGAGAAACCTATAATGTAAAGTCCAGGCCCTAGATAAACCTGCAGGTTTTCCTTCTCATAATCTGCAGCAGCCAATTAGAGTTTGGTTTATTCATCCTCCTCACCTACTTTCAGCCAGCCCTTTTGATGGCTCTGGTCTAAGTAGAGACATCACTGCTAGTGCTGTTGACTGAAAGGAAGAGAGAATAAAGCCCCCATATGCAATTTACTCTTGCATTTAGGGTTGCTTTATCAGAGATTAATGAAATTCTTGCTCTCTCTGATGTTGCAGGTCAATGTTAATTTCAGTTTATTCCTCACACTTCATCTTGTAACAGTCATGAGCAGTCAAAATGTTTTGATGTATGTTTTTATGTTCTTTCACTGAAATACTACATTTTTTTTAGAATTATGTTTGCTCTGAAATTCACAGCATTTTGAATTAGATACACACTTGGGGTATGTCTCAAGGACCTTTTACTTGGCTGCAGCCCATCACCATGTTCCCCATAAAGACTTCATCCATCCACTTCAATGTAACGTGCATAAAACATGGAGGGATGGGGTTGAGGGAGACATGGGACAACAAGCCGACAAGAGAAGCAATTTCTGAGAAAACTAGCCCATAAAAGAGGTCTTAAACAAAATTCCCGCTAGCCATTGCAGGAACATATCCCGTCAGCTTGTTTCAGGAGTGCTATTTTTCAGCCTAAAAGTCAAGGTTTTATTGAAGTAAAAGATTGTGCTGCAATCCTGCCCCATTTTACAGCCACACTGTGGATTCTTTCAATCCATTTTCCTTCTTTAGAGTTGGCTCAGTATAAATGATACGAGCACCTGGTCTTTCTGAGCTTCTAATATGGCCTAGATTATTTCCTGGCCACAGCAAAATACTTCTGAGTTTTTGTTGGCTTTTTTTTTTTCTTAGCCAGAGACAGAAAGATGTATGTCCTGGAGATAGGCTGATCCATCCTAGGATTAGAAGAACTGCTGTTCGCCCTGGCTGTCCTTTCTATCTCATTTCTCTATTATTTCTGTGCTATTATTTAGGTGCTAAAATGGTGCTTGTTCCTGTGTTGTTTTTTTTAATTAGTGCGGAGAACAACTGGGGGAGAGGAGAGAGATTGAATGAGCATGGAAGTCATCTTAATCTCCGTGAGTCCTTGAGCCATAGTGATTCCTACATATAATTAGGACTTCACGTAACTGTAAATGACTATCGACACCATTCACCTTGTGACCTTTTTGGGGTTTTTTACTTCAAATCCACAATCAATGAATTTACATTTATTTATTATGAAAAGCACTTTTGATTTCAGGGTATTTCAGTATTAAGTGACACTGAAGAAGAAATGCATTCAGTTAAAAATAACCTCCAGAGACTTTCCTGTTTGGGGACGGAAATAAATGGTGACAGTGTGAGCAAGATAAATATACAGAGGATATCAGATTTGACTGTTATTGTACAGAAAAAGGCCTGCTGAAGAATTTTTTAGCCAATAAATTTTAGTCCTTACTCTCGGCAAGTCTTTCTTTAAATTATATAATAAATGTTGTGGATGTTTAATGTCCAAAGAGAAGAGAAGGGATATCCATTTTCAGAATTAGTCATAAAGGCCTCATATAATTTTATAATGCCTAGCTGTTGATGCCTTTCAAGATTAATGTTTAATGCCATGTTGTAAAAATGCAGAATAAAAATCAGTCCTTACACAAGAGAGTTACAGCCTATGCACATTTATCTCAGAAGGTCTAAGCTGACTTGCTTAGTAACTTGAGCTCTATTTTAGTGGCGTGTAGGTGTTTAAAAAGTGTTTATGCCACAAAGCTGCCCCCTCCAGACAACAAACTAGCTACATTCACAGTATGCTGACAGATAAACAGAGAACAACTCCCCCACTAAATACATTAAACAATAATGGCATAAGATTAATGAAGGACAATAATTTTAACATCAATTAAAACTACTAATGAAAGTAACAATCTGCTTGTGTAATGCATTTCAGCTTGCTAGTCTTTTGCAATGACATTAGAAAGAATTATAAAACAACAAAATTTTTCTTAAATAGAAAATTGTGTTTCTGGAAAGGACAAAATGAGAAGAAAGAGAATTTTTAGGTGGAGGGTTATGTTGTTTTTTTTCCTAAATTTATTGTGGTTTTTGCAGGTGGGCATTTTATTGTGACAGAATGTGAAAGGACTACTATACAAAACATACATTTATCTTCCCTTTTATATTCAAGACTTCACTCAATCTGCTACTGCCATGGAGAAATCATCTAGCCACTAACACATCCTGGCGATTTGATTCTATAGTGATTCTAGGTTTCATCTAAACTTAAACATAGGGTGAATCTGAGCTGGAGTCATGACAGCATTAAATTAACCTGGTTACAATACAATGGGAAAATACTTATTCAAAGGAACTTACTTAATTGTGTATTTTACCCCAGTATTATCTTTTCACTACTGCACTATTATGAGACAATAAAATGTAAAATGTACAGATTCTTAGAAAGATATAACCAAATATTTTTAAAATGTAGAATGTTTATTTTCAAGATGAAGAAGCAACTCTATATACAATGTAATAGTGAAAGTAAAAACAAAAAAAGTGTGATACATGTCATTAAAGACTATTGAAATTTTTTTAAAATTAAATTTTAAAAAATTGATTTTTGTCGTATTTCTTACAAGTAGCTAGTTGCAATGAGTAGAACTCTTCAAACATATTATTATTTGTGATATTAAGAAATCTATTAATTAAATTCCATACGAGTGAATTGATTGGTGCTTCAGGGTCTAAGATTTCAAACTGGCCAACATTTTGATGCCATGTCAAAACTGCACCATCACTTTTCCTTCTCATTTGGCTCACTTAGTTTGTAAACCACAGAGTCTGAAACATACTCTAGGAGCCTGGCTTTTAGCTTTGAATCACAGAAGCAAAAAGCACATCTCCAGCTACTTCCACCTATTGATAGCTTCCTATTGTGCTGAAATACTTCTTGAAGACAGTGTAGCTGGATATTAAACAAAATGATGCAACCTCTTCAGAAATCAGTGTCAAGATCCTTGAAGAGGAGGTGGAATCAGTGCTTTAAAACTTTACTTGTTCTTTGGGTCATGCATTCCTGCGTAACACCTGAACTGCTGTTCACAGAGAAATTCAAGTTGGTACCAGAGGGAAGATCCTTAAAGGTGAGGGTGATCAACCCCTGAAAATTTTACTAGGGTGTTTTACAGAACTCTCCATCACTGACTACTTCAAAGTCAGGATGAGTTGTTCTTTCACAACAACAACAACAAAAAAAAAAAAACAACGGAAAAAAACCAACAGTGCAACATTNGGGGGGCAACAGAAAACAAAACAAAAGGAAAACAAAATCTGAATGTCTTTTTAAAAGGTATTTCTCCTGGACATCTTGGCTTCAGTATGCCCAGGAGATGATCCCCATAGGATAATTGACATCAAGCTGTACCTTGGTGCTCCTCTACAAACTGACAAAATAGTTTTATCTTGCACCTAGTAGTGCTACCTCAAATAAACACGCAAAGGGAGATTATAGATTCTGCTTTACAGGTAAAAATGAAAATTATTTTGTTGAAGTCAAAGATGGTTCAAGTTTGAAAGACATGTGATGGCTAACACAGCTGAGAAAAGAAACTTTTTGACTGCACAAGTCTTTTTTTTTTACTGTTATGAGTTACTCAAGTAGTATAGCTCTGTCCAGATCATGCCCTGCCATTGTGACTACAAGGAATTTTAGAATTCCATTTCTCAGAAAAAGCCAGTTGAGCGCCTCTGAACATACCACTGAGTACTGCAGTTGGGAGCTAAATCTTCTCTTTTGGTGTAGGTTTGGGAAACTGATTTCTTTCTTCACAGTTTCTGAGACAGATGGAAGGGGAAAAAAAGATAAAAATATGCTTTTCCACAACTTCTTCCCAATACACTGATATGATTCTCTTCCCTATTAGTGATAACCTCTTTCTATTACAAAGACCTATCTTCCAGTGATTACATGCAGTATATTTCACATCTGGTACTGCCAGAACTGTTTAAAATGGCATCTGACAGACTGCATGACAAAATAAATATGACAGAAATCCGTCCATCACTGAAGAGTCAACCAGGGCACTAAACATAGTCATGGTCAAAATTTTCAGTCACCAGCTGTAAATGCAATAATCCGAGAAATGTTTTGAAAACAGCA
Organism: Cephalopterus ornatus; assembly: GCA_013396775.1. NCBI lineage: Eukaryota > Metazoa > Chordata > Aves > Passeriformes > Cotingidae > Cephalopterus > Cephalopterus ornatus. Next base: position 9,843 of record VZRE01003060.1, read on the forward strand.
TTAATCCTGGTAGGAATGGCTGAATAAACCCTGTTTGGGTTTTCCTTCACGGAAGAGTTGAGAAGTGACGATAATAGAGAGTCTGCCTTCAAGAAGAAATAATACATGATTAGTTAAGATCACAACAAAAATAAAGAGGGATTTGCAATTATTTTAAAATATCAGAATGTTGTAGTATCACAAAGAGAAGTGACCCTAACAAATAAATTACAGAGATATTACTTACTCCTAACAACTCAAAATGAGTTTGACTTGCTGTTTGATTTGCTCTTCATTCTTATTTGAAAACCAGTTTTGTTTACCTGGGTTCATTTATCATTCTTACTTCTGCAGAAAAAGCAATTATGCCAAAAAATCCCATTACACTGCAATAGCTATAGTCTTTAGAGTTAATCCTCACTATTGTCCATCCACAATATGTAGTATTGCCCACCTCACATACAGGCAAGAAAACCTTTGGAAAGAAATGTAACTTTATGGCTTTTCTTCCAAACCACAACAAACTGGGAAAAAATACTTCATTATAATAAATTTCTCTTTCTAAATGTGCTCAACAGAAAGATTTCATCCTTCTTGAACTAGAACAAATTATATAAGATTTTTCTTTTATTTTGACTCCTAGAATAGGTTATTACTAGGATCAGGAGAATATGACTTTAGTTTTCTCTTAGGAAAGAAATGGGAGCCCATTATTAAATATCAGTGCTATAGGCATGTTTGAAAAAAAAAAAAAATGTCTTTCTCAGGTCTAGCTCCCCATTCCTAATTTGGTTTTGATAATTGGATCTAGCTTAGTACTTCCATACTGGCACAAGTCCTGTTTCTGATACTTATTTTTTTCCAGATGGATAGCAATATAAAAATTAACTTCATCAAAATAAATCTCTATCCATACACCTTCTAACAGGAAAAAACATTTTTTTATACTGCAATGAAACTTTTGTACATGTCTTGCCCAGATAGGTATATGAAGTTATATTATTTTCCTATTTTTCTTATTCTAAGTTGTATTTAAACTATACAATGTAGCTTCCCCTTCATATTTATCACAGCTTCTCTTTAAATCTCTTAAATTTTATCTTTTCCCTCCTCCTAAAGTTACATTGTATTGGCATTTAAATCAAGAAGATTAACATTTCTCTATTACCGTGTAGCAACAAAATGCAGCCCTTTGATAGCAAGCACTTTCATGTCCCATTAACCCATATCTTCTCAGGAGTTTGTTATAGCAACATGGGAGGTTATTTAATCAAGTTGATTCATTGCATACTTTGAAGAACTGGCAGAAATCACTACGAGTTGTCAGTGGTGCCGCTCCACTGCTGAGCTGATCACAGTAAAAGGTGATGTGGATGGCATGAGGACACCTCTCTAGAGCAGAGATTTCTATCACCATGATGCCATTACAAAAACAAGTAGCTCATAGAGCCTAAGCAGATGAAAGTGGAGAACACACAGTCTCCCTTTTCTTTTGCCAGCTTTGCCCCCCCAACAAGAACAACAAAAGTGTTTTGAATTTTTTGTGGGTCTTAGCAGCTTATCAGCTCTTTAAGCCTGTTCTGCACCCCATTTTTTGACTATATAAGAACAGAAACACCTTCAGCTCAACAAGTAGTAGGGAAGCTTTCAATTCTGAAACTGGTATTTCTCATGTGTAATAACAGGGCTACCGCATCTCTTTCTTCTGTGATTCAAGCATCTTCAAAGAGACACAATCACCTTCTTGCAACTCATAAGTTGACATGAGATCTTATATAAAAAGTTATTAGGATCTTTTTCCTAGCCTACATTCCTTTTTTCACCTCACACCAGACTTTGAAGTGACTGAAGGAAGAATGTGACACACACAACACAGACTTCCAAGGGAATTTTGAATTTTACAAATTCTTCATGTTAAAAAAAAAAAAGAAAAATAACACATTCCAAAAACCCCCAGACCACCCACCAACTGCACCACAAACAACATGGAACAGCAGGTTGTTACTGAAGGCCAAAAATAAGTCAGACCAAATACTGATTAAATATTTATTAATAAAAAATCTTAGCATAAAAAAAGCTCATTCTGTACACTTAAAGGACAAAGATGAAACTATACAATAGCAGTAAAGTAAGGTACATAACAAGTCAATTTAAAGACTCTTGAAATTATGTTTTCAGAATTGTGTTCTTGTCTGTTGTCACCTCCCATGCATTTTTTGTCTTCACTGAGAATGTAAGCTTCCTGAAGCAGTCAATTGATACACTTTGGAGTTATGCATAGCCATGACAACCATTAACCCATAGTAAAAAGATGTTGGTTACATTAATATTTGCTACTGTTAGTTCATCCAGTGATGGAAAAACATCAGGCAGGTTTACTGATAATACATCAAAAAGTTGCATAGATAGTCGACGCAAATTTTGTCATCCAGCCAAATATTTGTTATTTGCCATATTCTCTGATTCATTTCAGTCATACCCAGCAGAATAAATAATCTAATGTAGTCATTAGCTTCATTTGGTCTTCAGCATTGCAATATTACAGTGTCTTTCAAGAGCATGAATCACAACAAAGGTAGACTTCGATAATAACAGTGTCATTACCTTGAGTGGAACATTTTGCCAGATCTAGCATATAACTAAGCTGACAGACAGAGCATTGATAGAATTAGTCACCTAAGAACAAGTAGCTCTTCAAGCCACAAAAAAGCAGGTGAGAGAAATCTAAAACAGAGCTGGGAGTATGAACTCTGATTAAGGTTGCTTTTCTCCTTGGAAAATGTCAGTGCCCACTAGGATTACTGATTTCTTGTCCATTTCCTATATTCTGTCCTCAAAAACCAACATGCATAGATATGAATGAAAGCTGTGCCTGGGTATTTGAGGTTAGGATCTATGCACCCTGCTCGATCAAAGAGACCAAACTGAATACTGTTTCTTCATGTAACTGGGCTTTCTAAAAGCAAAGCAATTGGCAATCGTTCTTGTAAACTTACTCCCTGTAACTGGTACACAAACACTTGATGGAAGACATGTACCATTACAGCAGTCCTACTCCAGACTATAGATCTGAATCTTTGTATCAGTGTGACTGCCTATAGAGCTGATATCTTAAAGGTAACTTAACCCATTGCAAAGTCATCCAATACAGATTCTTCTCCTAAACCTACAATATCTTGCCTTTGCTGTAATTTTTTCTCTAATTATTCAGTTCATCTGGATATTTAATCCTGGTTACTTCCATTAGAGAGACATCTCAAATTATGCAATTCTGTAAAGAACACGGTGGGCCATGGACATATCCGTTAAGCAATATCATTTAAGCTACTGACGAATATTTTGAAAACACACTTTTCCAGTTTCCTAAAGGTTTTGTTTTCTTCTTGCAGCTGAACCCAGACATTAGGAAGATCCCAAGCCTCTTGGAAAAACAGGTCTGTACATAGCATCTCAGTCAGTAAGGCCATCATGCTGTTCTTTTCAACTGTTGGTACTGCAGAAATACATATAAAAGTGTTATGAGTAGAATTTTCATTGTATTTCCCTCAAAGATTTCTGTTTAAGTATTTTCGAGTGCATTCATATCAGCTTTTTAACATAAAGTAAAATGGGTAAACTGTATAAATGGTGTGCAAGTTCTATAGGTAGAAGTTTAAATAAATAGCACCATAAATGTGAAACAGTAATAGACTTTAACACCTGCATAATGTGAAGCAGCATATGATTCCATTTATTAAAATGAAAACACAGGAAGCTTCTATAGCCCTAAACAAAAGATACTCCAAATGTAAGTCATGAAAATAGCATTGCACCCCCCAAACGGTTTTAGTGGGTTATGACTTGTTTAGTAACACTTTGAGCAAAAGGAAAATGCATCAAGTAAGGCATCCCCACCATTGTAAAAACAGAACTCACCTGCTTGCTGATAGTGTTTTTCTGCCAACTGGTGGTGGAGATGGTTCACTATGGAAGAAGTTTTTTATCCACCAATATTTATCAATTAAGTCAGGTAACCCTGCCAAAGGAGGAAAAGACCACATTATTAGATACTGTCTGAATAACGAACAGGCAAAACTGAAGACTGTTTCAAAGAAGGGAACAATACCATGAAATATTTTTTCCTGATCTGTAACATTCACAGCATCTGAACAGCAGGAGGAGCTGGAAGAAACACTGGATTCAGAGTTCAGTCTCGCTGTTCATGGAAAACAGAGACATACATAATTAAAAAAGTGCTTTGAGAGCATACACTATTTCTATGTCAAGAGTTTTTCAGACCTGCTGCTGTGTAGGAGGAATCAAGTTTACTGAGCTACAGAGTATAACTTCTATATTATATACACCATTCTACTGCACTTGTTTCTATAAAAACTTTTGTATCAGTTGATCTCTAGTCTACTTATGCTTCACTTAAAAACATACTGAGATTTATCTGGATAACTTTCACCAAAATTACTGAAAAAACTTATGATCCTGCACACATTGCTATCAAAACAATCCTGCACACATTGCTATCAAAACAAAATACTTGAACATTCAAGTCCAAAACAACCTAATTGCTATAGTTTCCATAGTAATACAACTACATACTACGCTCACACAACATTGTCCATCCTGTACAATGGAATCCTAATACACCACACATACTCTCAAATCAGTGATTATTTCACATATTTAGAAACAAAATGTGAATTGATTTTGTGTTGCTTGCAAAGTAAACATGAAGCACAGCTAGATGCTGTGAATAGGCAAATAACCACAAGTAAATGCTCATTAATACTAAGTTCCTTGGTATGAAAATCTCTCCAAGAAATTAGAAACTACTGCTCAAAGACATGCCTTTGCCTCTAGCTCATCCAGACATCATTTGAAACACTTTCTGACCTTTCCCGAGTGCCAACAACTCGGGCACCTCCTCGGGAGAGGTTCGGTGAGCTCAGCCTCCCTCTTCGAGAAGAGCACCCTAGTCCGAGAGAAGGGAACAGGGGGAGAAGAACGGGAGGGTGTGTTTGGGGACGACAGGCAGCTCCCGGCCCCCCTGAGCACTCACTTCTGTAGTACTGGTTCTTGGCCAGGAGGCAGCCGGCGGAGGGTACCGAGGCCATGGCAGCGGCGCAGTGGGGAATCCGCCTCTTTTCCGAGAGGAGCCCGCGGGTGGCAGGATGCGCTGTGCCGCCGGCAACCCGAGCCGCCCCTATATGGGCCGCGGCGGGCGGCCCGCCCAGGGGGCGGTGGGGCGGGACGGAAGAGCGGGAGGGAAGGAGAGAGAGGGAGAGAGAGAGGGAGAGAGGAAGGGAGGAGGAGAGCCCCTGGCTGCAGTCGCCTAGCCCTTGCCCAGGTGGTCCCGGGACTGTCTGCAGCGGGCCCCGCGTCCCCGCCCCGGTCCCCTCGGTCTCTCTTGCTGCCTGTCGTCTCTGAGTACTTCTCTGGAGTGCCACAGGCGGGGACTAAGAGCTGCAGCTTCAGTTACTCTCTGTGGGGAATGGGAAGAGCGGGATGAGCAGACAGGCACCTGTTTCGGTAGAGATTTTTGGCTACGCGAAAACATGGCTCTTTAGAACATGACTGTGCATATACACTAGGGAAAATGAAGCCAGAGGAATGATCTCCACTCTCACGGTAATGAGCAAAACCCGTGATCACCTAGTCTTAGTAAAAACCGTGGTAACCCAAAATAGATAACAAAATAACTTTTACTTTCCCACAGACAAATGCTCCTTTACATTGTTGCAATGTGGCAAAACTTGTCCGACAGTGTGATCAACCTTTCAGAATGATCAACAGAAAAGTAACAAACAGCTTTGGCTATTTGACTTGCTCCTGCTCCACAACAAAATGTTTGTTCTTTTTTTTTTTTTTTACCTAGCAGGAGCTGTGGGTAAGAACACAGCCGTATGTGGTGTGAGATACCACGTCTCTGCCATGTATCTGTTTCAATACTGCGTTCTATTTCAAATGATAAGGACATAGTTCATAATAGCTCCTAGCATATTTGTAAGGGTATAAACCATATCACTGGGAAACTGCCTGTAAAATAATATTCATACAGATAAGCACTGTGTGGTTTCCTAGGCCTTTTTATTGACCTTCTCTCATGACAACGTTGTGGTCTTTCCCAAGCAAAGCTCGAAGGCTCATGTTTGTGAAATCTGCAAGATTGACACAGAAAATACTTTGCAGATGGTTTGGTACCAAGCACTAGCACCAGTTACCACATATGTTTATCATGTTATGTCAAAAACCACCGTAAGAGTAGGAAGTTACATCCCTACTTCTTGGTAATGGACACCTAAATGTAACTGAACTATTAGCTTCTCATATAGCAGTCACCTCTTTTCCTGTCTTAATAATGAATTTCCTGTTTGAAATGGACAACATTTCTTGTTCTATTTGTGGGCACTAAACATTTGCACCACCATAAATGCCCTCACACTGAGCACTCTGTATAATTATCAGATCTGTTCCTAAAAGAAGGGAAGCTTCTCCCGCAAGAGCCATAGGAAGTGCTCCTCTCAGGCAGTGGCAGTGGGCATTTGTAGTGATAGCACTGTGTTCTAGACAGAGCTAGTAACATTATCAAGAATAGCATCTGCCATTCTCTTTTCAGCTCCAAAATCCTGTTTTAATCTACTCACACGTTTGTCAAGGACACTACTAGAAAAGCTGTTTAGGTTTTAACATACCCATGGTCTAGGCACTGCATTTGGCAAGAACACACAATTAAGTAGTTCTCTTGCAAACACTACAAATATCCATCCATTTTGGAACCATGCCAAAATGCTCAAAAGCTGGGGAACACCAGGTCTGTGAAACTTTTAATTGCTTCCCTGCCGCATGCATATTATTCTAGTATATAGTTTAACATATGTGGCCATTTACCAGTTTTGTTCCGGAGACCTGTTTCATGCATTGCACTGGAATAGAAAGTACTTATTTAATGAGAAATTTTCTACCACTTCTCTCCCTTGCTCTGGCATTATGTTCTATCTCTTAGATTTTCTTCAAGTAAGAATGCAGAATTTTCTGAGTGTAGAACTACAGATTTCACCAGTGTTTCTTCTTACACGGTCATTCTGGCAGAGTGTTTCTAAAACATTGGCACATTTATTTTGAAGCACTGCCACAAAACCAAGGCATGCTATTATCTTCAGTTACCAAGTGGGAATTCTGAGATCCAAAGGAGCTAAGATAAAAGAATCCAGAAATCTTAGGTGTCTCATATGAGACCTGTGCAGGCCTTTATTTTTTCATAACTATTTAGCACTATGGCATACTTAATTTACACACTTATAACTGTCATTCACTTCAGATCCAGATTTAAGTACTCAGTGTGTTGATAAATCAGATTCTCATCAGACATTGAAAAAATTGGTCAGTAGCTACCCATGATAAATGTAAATAACTCACATATCATCAATTACAAACTCAGGGGCAAGGTTACAATTCTGTTCTTTTCTCCCTGGAAGCCTTTGCTGCATCACTACTCAAATTCTGTCACAAATATGGATGAAATCCTGCTAAATGCATACCATAATCTCTTTAACATCACAAACTCAGTTCATATCCATGTTTTATGCAAAAAGAGGGAAGGGCCCTATGAAATAAATAGTACATAATCTGCAATTTTCTAAAAATGCATTTACAGAATGTATACATTTCCAGCCTTTTGGCTGACTAATATTGTGACCTTAACAGCAGTGTTCATTTTACATTTGTGTATGCTTAACTATAAAATGGACACAACACTGAATTATATGTGATCCCATGAAACACGGATACTTATCATAACAGTAACTTAAATTTAAAAATTAAATCAGTATGACCCATTACATAAGTAAATCTCCCACCTAATTCTGCCAGGATTACCTGGTATAACCCTTTATTAGATGTTGAAAGTAAAATATCACAGTCACAACAACAAAATCAAACAAACAGTTTATATTAAGCTTGACCTTGAAGCTGACCTGTTAATTATTCACTAGACAAGGTTTTTCTAATAAAATTGCCTACTCTTTCACTTCCTGGAAGCATGATGCCAATCTTTCCATGGACTTGTTTTGAGTGTTTTCTTTTCATGCACTTTTTTGACAATTTCTTACTTTTCCTTGTTACTTAACCTTCTATGAGAGTAGTGTGGCATCAGAAACTGTGGAGTGTTGCTTTATGGCTGTGTTCTTTCAAGGACTGTATAGGTACTCTGATAATGCTAAGAGATGTGAACAATTTGAGTGAAAGTATCTTTCCACATGGATATGCAGAAAGATAGAGTTTTGGAACATGAAGATTGAGTATTCCCACACAACAAGCTTCCGGAAGAGTAGATTTTGCATCTTTTTATTAGTAAGTCTTATTACCCATCTGCAATTAGCATTTCAATCAATTTTTTTAAAGAAATTATAAATCATTCTTATTTTAAGGGAATTGTGTCGTAATTTGACACTATGACTCTCCATCAGAAGACTGAATTTTCCTGGGTAGTATTTTGTAATGGGTGTATTAACATTTTTAGAGAATTTTCAGAAATGTTTCCTTCATGGATCTTTCAGTAACTCTAATTATTTGCTATCTCAACAAATTATTTTGCATACTTGTTCTGTGCAATTTTGGAAGGAGTCTGTAAAAGAGGCTTGTATTAAGAAATTAAGTACTTCCACTATATAAAGTAGTAAAACTTTGCTGTGCAAAAATTATTATTGAAACCTGTTTGGTTTGTTAGCTACTTCCAAGGACCAGTGCCATCACTTACCATTTTCATTATTTTGTTTTTCTCCTCAAATATTCCGCCAAGCCAAACAGCTCAGCAGAAATGCAGGACTCATCTATCAAAACCAAGAAGATTTGCAGTATTGATGAAGAATTAAATGGCAGAGTAAGAGTTGGGAGGGGAATGGAAATTTATATTGCATGTAGCCTGCGAAAGAGACACAGGGCCATAAAGTGGCTTGGGAGAATCTGAGCATAGAAGGGACAAAAAAGGCCTTTTTCTTCACCACTGCAGTGTGTAGCACCACTGTAAATCATCAGCTTTGTAGTAATGGCCACTCCTCCTAGTGAAAGTGATTCCTTACTGGGAGTTCTGGCACTTTCATTCATTGTTACTTTAGGAGTTTACTCTGCTGCAGTGAATGGGAGCTCACACCTATGAACAAGAAAATGATAGTTATCTTAGCCCACATATGTCACAAATGTCTGTTGATTTAATGAAAGCCATGTTATCAGGAGAACCAAATAGCCCGGCATAGATGGCTCATTCTTTTATCCTCTTGTTCTCCTTTTGTCTCCTCCAAAGCCACTATACAGTAAAACACACAGTATGTCCTTGTATGTCTCCATCTTTTTTATTGCATTAAACACATCCAGCATGTCATTCATATGTCTCAGATACTTGCTCCACTTTCTCTTGGGACATCTGAAGAAACATGCAGGTGTTAATCCACTCCCAAATCCCATCAGCATGCAGAGGAGGATTGCTGGCTGTGTAGGGCTTATCACACAACAACGTCAGATCAGATCTTCAGTTCATTATACTTGTTATTTCCTTCTTCTACTACAATTTAACCAGTTGGCCTCAGAAGTGCAAACACCATTAGGACTGACCCAGGGATTCTGCCATTTTTTCTACAGTTTCACACACTTAAAATTTGTCTGAACTAGTAGTTTAAAGAGGCTTGGTACCATTCTTTGGCCCTGAAGACAACTGGTATAGAATGGTCTCTAGCCACACTGTTTTATACTGCAAAGCAATATGTTTAAATCCAAAATTGTTTGTGAAGAATTGTCTCTTGCTTGTGTTAAATCCCAAGCTGCTTGGGAATTTTTTGGGAAGAAGCCAGGGAAAACCCTAAGCCATTACAGGCCCTTTCTAATATTTTAATAGCATGGACAATCATGTTCTGTTCCCTGACAAGGGTACCCTGGCACTAATTATAGAGTTAGTTAATTTAATGTGATGTCACTGCTGCCTAGTGTAAGAGATCCAGAGCCCGATAAGCTGGCAAACAAATGAGTCTCTCCTGGGCATCCATTTGCAAACATACCATGTTTAACACTTCTGTGTAGATGCCTAATTAGGGTCCAGTTATTGTATTTCGTTAGATCTTAATCTAATACAGTTTCCATCTCCACAAATGCTGCTGGTGGAAAGTCTTTTGCTCAGGTTGCTACAGTGCCAAGTCTTAGTCCAGTGAAAGCTGGAGCACAGTCCCATTCAGACAACTGGGAGGGTTTTCTGCCTTCAATATGCAACATGTCAACAATAAAAAAGTGGAGAACAGCCAACATCAATCTCTGCTTCTGTGACAATTTAGAAGAAAAAAAAAATAAAAAAGAGAGAAAGAAAAGAACCAGAAAAGCCACTTCTTTGGGAAACCATTCTTCCCAGTCTCAATCCTAAGTGACACCAGTGCTGAGCCTCTAAGCATGATGTAGTGATACTGCACTTTAACTTGCCTTCATGAGAAAAGAAAGGTAGCCAAGCTGAGCACTTCACAAGATAAAAGTGCCCAGCATCCCAGCAGAGTTTACTCTAACTACAGTCTCATCTCACTGGCAATGAAGACTTAGTTGGCAGCATTTCCCGGAGCTGAGGGAAGATGATGAGAGACTTCTTCATATCCCCTTGTCTACACATCCTCATGTTTATCTCTGGAAGCTCTCGTTGACATGATTTGTTTGTTATGTGATGTACTGAGCTTCTTATCTGCATGCTCTTGTTTTCCTATCTTGTTTTGCTGTCCTAAGTTTGTAATTGGTCTTTGACCTAGCTTTCCTTTATCCTATTTGGATAAACATGTTTGAACTGTTAAAGGTCTGTTGATCTATCTTGTCTTTCAAAGTAATTCTAGGGTTCCTAAGGCTTCATCTCCTTGCATGATCAGCTGCTACAAGGCAGCACAACCATCTCCCATGAAATTCGGGGTCCAAAAATAGAAGGCAGCATAAAAACAGAGTGAGGAACTCCAAAAGGATGAGAAAGGCTTTCAGAAAAGGTGAAAGCAATATAGCCCAGATAGAGACTGCATTTTTTAACTGGAAACTTAGTTTTAACAGTTAGAGGTATCTTGTTCAGGTATGCCAGAACCCAAGATCTGAAGGTCACAACCCTTGGTCAGACTAGTGATAATTACTCTCTTTCCATTCAAGACAGGAAAAATTTTATATTTCATAGAATCATAGAATAGGTTGGGGGCATACATAGCCATGAGGGAAGATTCCTAATTGAAGATCTTATCTTTCTTTTCAGCAAATCCAGAATAACCATAGAGAACAGGGCCTCTTCTTTTCAATGTGCTTCATGGCTTCAGGATGTGAATGAGGCAGACAGGTTTAAATAAACAAACATACTACAAATTCTGCAATGAAAACCCACAAACATTCCACTCAAGTTGGGCTATAATGTGGGTGCAGTTGGTTGGTCTGTGTCAGGATGTATTGTTCATATGCAATTGGGAAAATGAGGTCATATTGACTACTACTAAACCAGTACAGATAAGGTTCAAAACACTGTAAGTCCAGGTTTAAAGTCCTAGAAGCATGGAAGAGGAAATAAAAGATGGCAAGGGATCCATTAATCCAGGGTTTCTCTAGAACTTAGTAGATCATACATGTCCAAAAAAAACCAGTGCCGCAATTCAAACTGTAGCCTTTCATAACATGCACTGCTCAGCACTAATAATTCACAAATCTTGTGATACATATTTCTCAGAGGCTTTGTTATAGAAGTTTATCCTCTGCAACACAGGCATCAGGAGGGAGAAAATGGGGGATGACCGTGGGCTTTAGGTCACATTCAGAGGGTAGTGGTAAATGGCTAAGACTCCCAATGGACATTAGTGACAAGTGATGTCCCTTAGAGGTCTATGTTTGGACCAGTGTTATTTAATATCTTCATTAATGACATAGGCAAAGGGATCAAGTGCACCCTTGGCAAATTTGCAGATGACACCAAGCTGAGTGGTGTGGTTGACACATCTGAAGGACAGGATGCCATCCAGAGACACATGAAACTTAGGGGTGACCTAATTCTGGCCTTCTAGTACCTGAAGGGAGCCTACAAAAAAGATGGAGAGGGACTTTTCAGAAGAACATGTCGTGACAGGACAGGGGAGAATGGCTTCAAACTGAGAGTAGGTTTAGATTAGATATTAGGAAGAAATTCTTTGCTGGGAAGGTGGTGAGACACTGGAACAGGCTGCCCAGAAAAGTTGTGGATATTCCATCCCTGGAACTGTCCAAGGCCAGGCTGGATGTTGCTCTGAACAACCTGGTATAGTGGAAAGTGTCAGAATATTCTGTGATACTCTGTCTATGAAAAGAAGGTCATCAGAGACTTTTATGTGGAAATAGATATACTCTTTTTAAACATTTGCCTTTCTTTGACACCTGCAATTATCTACAAATCCCATTAAATGCTTAAAGATCTCATTATTATCCACAAATGAGCCATACAGAGTCTTGACCTACTCTGGGCTTCCAGAAGGCAAGCTCTCTTCAGGACAGAAAAACTATGTGATCAAATCCTGCATTGTCTGCCCCGACAAATTCTGTAAATTCTCAGTCAATATAAAGTGTCAAGCTCAAATGATTGAGGCTTCTTCTCTGCATCATTATGGGTTATGTTTTGATTCTCATTTTGTAACCAATTTTGCTTCTGTTTTTGTAGTGCTTCACTTGCTTGTATAACCAGAGAAAAGTGGGAGCAAAAGAAGCTGGTAGAAGTGCTGGATAAATTTTACATATCATTGTAAGAACAAATGCAGATAATAGATTATTTGAAAACAGCAAGAGAATCTAGAAATATCTAGAATAGGGTTATTCAACTCTGAAAAAAGCAAGTCTGCTTGGTTCACTTGCCTCCATTAGATTTTCCAGCAGCTTAGATCCTCCATATCAATCAAAAGGGAAGATCTTATAATTGGCTAAAAGTGTTCATATTCACTCCTTCACTTTGGAGAGAATGAACTACTGTCAGCAGTTTAGGGTTGTAATCAATCCTGCAGCCACTAGTCACAGGCTGTCCTCACTTGTTACTGCAATAACTACTGCTAATCTGAGAAAGAACAGCTGCCACATGATATTTGACCAATCCACTTGAAGCTCTTTCAGGACAGCCAGAAAGCTGCTGGCCTGCAGTTTGGGAAATAATTGTTAAAAAGAACAGCTTGCCGTTATAGCTACAGTTTTCTTACACATCACCTTTGGGAAAAAGTAGTTCTGTGTGTCTGAAAGAGCTTTGGTATTGGAGCTGGGTCATGCACAGCAAGGTTGAAGTTAGGCAAGCTGCCAGAACAAAGTCGTTTTGCTCAGCATTGGCTTCAGCTCTCACACATCTGCTCCATAACTCACCAGCTTGGTGCTGTCAGCCTTTGGAAGGACCAGCGCCTGAACAGAATACAAGAGGAGTATTTCTAAATACTTCTGAGGATCTGGATACAGGTATTTTTTGGTTTAACAACAGAGCTCTAGCTGTATAATCTCATCTGGTCGACTCAAACACCAGATGTTAAAGCTTTTTTTGTGAATATTGTTGGAGATGCTCATTCTCAAAAACCCACCTTTGTATTTTATTTCCTAAAACCTGTAACTTTTTTAAAGAGTGTTTCCTAATTAGCTTATTAAAGAAAATATTCACAAATAAGTGCAGTTCAAATTCAGTTATTTACATCTTTAAGCATAATCTTTTATGCACAATTTACAATATGAAGAATTTCAGGCAAATGCAGACAAGTTAGTTGTGCAAGAATCAGAAGAGGCATATAGAGCAGTAACGGCTAGTCAGAGATAAATTAAAAGCCAACAAGTGTGAACAAGTCCTGTGCTCAGACACTTAAATTTTGCATGTAATTTCTGTGATTTTGTCTGCATATCAGACTTACAGTTTTATAGTTTTTTTTATTTGTCTGGAAGTGTAGTATTTATAATAGAGACAGAAAATATGATCTGAACCAAACAGCATTTCTGAGTATGAAAGCAGTGATTCAGATACAGTTCACTGACCTAATTAATTTTAATTGTAACCCAGTCCAAAATTATATCATTTTGTATTACACCATAATGACTTCTTTAATTTGCCAAAAGTACAAAAAATGAACAAAAGTAAGATAAAAAAATCTTACTGGAGAACTTCGCAGTTTTATCACAAAATATAGTTGCAAAATATTGTTCTAACAGTGATTTGTATCAAAGTGTAAGTGATTTTATGACTTTGAAGTTGATAGGAACTTTGATAGTTCTGAAATTGATAGCATTCTGATATTTTTAAAAGCACTGTGTCCTTTCTCTTGACTCATTTAAGGTTTCTCAAACAAATTGTTTAAACTCAAGCACTTAGTCCATGTCAAACCTTTCATTTGTGTTTCACATAAGTAAGCTTAGAAATTAGGAGCTAATTGTGTCATTTTGTCCTGTCACCCCCTCACTACAAACACTGGAGCTCAAAAATAGGAGGTTGAACTAGTGCAGGCATCTGCCCAAGGAGGAGGGTTAACAAGACTGACCAAGGTGGCCCTGGCAGCAGCTCAGGAGCACAAGAGTGTCTGTGAAGCAACTTGTTCCCAGTGAGCAAACTCCTCTCCCTGTGATTTCCCTACTGTACTATTCCAGGTACTAAATGAAATTTGACTCACCCTTTTCTCTGAACTGGCAGCAGGCTCAGCTTGGAAAGGAGCATCTCTTGGGTGCCTTATGGCTCCAAATTCCATCTTCGGCAAATTTGCATCCTGCCAAAGGATCATTATAGTAATTTGTGTCATTTTGGGCTTGTAGGAGGAAAAAGACAGCCTTAATAGGCACCTAAAAAAATCTCACCTTTTTTTTTT
>VZRE01003067.1:0-27414 GCA_013396775.1 Cephalopterus ornatus
TCTCAGGGTCGGTAGGCAGATTCCCTACACTTTTCTAACCTAGCATGGAAACATTTTTTTTCTTATTTTTACCATGTACTTACTGCCAGAAAACAGTCATTCAGTTTACAAACCACAGGCAGTGTTGCCCAACTCTTCCATGATAAACTACTCCAACTATCTCATGCTTCCTTTTTAATTTTTTTTTTTTTAGGGAATAAATTTCTCATCCATACGACTTGTTGTGCCCCACAGCATGTCCAAGGCAAGACCAAAGAGGCTCTGGATCTCAAAATATGTCACAATTCTCTCAATTCAAATGGCTAAACTCTTTCTGCCAGTAAAAGTGTTGTCTATGAAGCCTCAATGAGAACAGAATAAATAACTCCAATGTGTAATTGGGTTTTATTTTGGACTAAAATATATTTATGCAATTAATTTGGCTGTCTCAGTAAAAATTTCTGAAGCACACTGGAACTCTGTAAAAATGCAAGAGTGGCTGTCATGTTTGCAGTTGCTGCCAACAAGCAGAAGAAATGTAAGCAATTGCACTGCTCTCTGAAATCTTTTATTCCTTTTCTGTACTCTCAAGGGTGTCCCAAGTATACTCCAAAAGCCTTTCACTCGCAGCATTGGACTATTTACCACCATCCAACTACTTGAATTAAAGAAGAATATCTCTTAACTAGTAGCAAACCGAACTGTGCCGTTGTCTTTTTTTCCACAAGACAACAAGCCCGTTACACATTACACAGCACTTTAACAAAGCACTTGATTCTGAACATCTAAACTCAAACAGCAACAGCAAAATAATGTGTATATTTAGAAAGGGCTCACAGGTACAGAAAAACACGTTTATGCCTGGCACATTAAGTCAGGTAGTACAAATTATTTACAGCATTTATAACACATTGTTCACAGATAGTTTTTGTCAATGAACAGAAAGAAGATATAACTGCAAGAAGTTTTGTTGATAATATAAAGAGCTTAGTGTTGTCTAATTGTCAGCCATCAGTACTGAGTCAATGATGTTATAAGTCTGCTGAGATCAAAGAATCTGTACGGTATTACAGCAAAGCATAATCCATCTGGGATTCAGAAGTGAGGACTGCACATGTGAACTGTGGGACCACACCTTAAAAAAGCAGTGATTTCCAAAAAGGTCATGACAGGTATATGGAGATAACAAACTGACCACGAAATTGATCCAAAGAAGAGCCAAGACCTGCCAGCTGCTCTATGCATCCAAAATTCTCTCCTAGAACCTGAAAAAATAATTTAATGAGAATCTGAAAAAAAATCCAGTCTACATTTACTTAGTTACAGACAGTGTAATTGGATCTTGATACAATAATACTGACCGAAGAAGATATCAGGAACATGCATGTCCTTTTCATGCTGTATCATTAAAGACAGAAGAAAATCCCAAGTCTGAAAGCTGAAGCAAACAACAGTCAATGAAAAGTAAGTTGTTCATTTTTAGTAATAGAAGAATTAAAAACTAGGGCAATTTTACCAATGAACTTTCCATATTTAGGAATTCTTTGAAGAAGACAAGTTATCTTTTTAGAAGTTATGAATTTGGTATGAAGTTATTGGTTCTAATAAAAAGTGAAGGGTGTATTCTGTCTCCTGTGTAATGCAGGTGATCAGGAAGGTCTCTTTTCCCTTAAAATTGATTAATGCGTTACTTGGAGGCTAGATCTTAACTAGCTTGGGTCTTTTAATGAAATTCTTCTGATCTCAGAACAGGATTCATGTGAAAGAAAACACATGGAGATTTGGAATTCCTTACATTAGCCTTAAGCAATCACCGTTATCTGCATCTATTTTTCCAGGCATTCAACGATTATCACTGGATTTTTCAAAACCATGTCAATTTTAGGCACCCAAATGCCTTTCAGTTTACAGTCTGTATACTGACTACAGACCTCAACAACACAAAATGAACCTCTAGCTGGACCATGGCTGTTCTTTTGAAGTGTTAACTGCAGCAAATTGGTTACATAATTAGAGTTACAACTTGCCTCATTACAAACAAGCAATGAAAACTTTAATCCTCCTTCATCCAAAGAATCAAAGTGTGGAAGCTCTAAATCTTGTCTGAAATGGCAGATAAGAACAGATCTTGACAGTGCTAAATGGAGACAGGGAACTATTTTGGAAGACTTGTAAGACAAATTGATCATGCATGACTCCGTTTCTGCCTTAGGGGCAACGTTGATGAACATTGGAAATGCTGCTGTACAAAAAAAAAAAAAAAAAAAAAAAAAAAAAAAAGAGAAAGACAAATGGATATTTCTCTGCTTTAATTTATTCTAGACTTCCTGTAATTAGAAGAAATTATTGTTGTGTGATAATCGTTCATCTCATTAGGCAGTTTAAGAAGAAACAAATTCATCCTTTCTGAAGAGAATGATGCTTTTCTAGAGGTGGCAAAAAATTCTCAGCCTCCATTTTAAAAATTAAACCAAGTGTTTACATTCTCTTTTTTTCTTGAAGCTTCTAGTCAGTCTATTATAAAACCACACCTGAAGAATATATAAGATGCAATTGTGGGGCTTTTGGCTGTTTCAGTCCCCTTTCTACACAAAAGCTCACTTCTTTCTGAATGATGATTGCTTAGCAAAATACATGGGATTTGCCCCTATGCAGCCTGCCTAGTAACTAGGAGGGAGAAAAATAAACCTTACTCCCTCCTCACTCATGTTACTGAGGATGCCACTACCATTCCACGTGGTATATACTGCTAAAAGAAAAATATGAATGGCTGATTCAAAGATCTCAGTCTACAGAGAAAATTATTCTGTCTGAAAGAGAAGCTGGCCCTCAGATGTCAGTTCCTGTGGTCTTCGATGTCCACTTATTGCAAAAGAGAGATGTCAACCTGCAAACGAAGTCAAGCTAAGCTAGAATTACAGACCACCATGCACAGTGTTGGGGTTTGCATTCACTGATTTGAGGAAGGGGAGATGTCCTCTGGAGATGTGTTATCCAAGGCAGTTAAATAACCAATCATTCAAAGGAAGGCTCTGTACTTCTTGAGGGTTGGGACAGCTCCAGGCAGGTGAGAAACAGAAGACCTTCATCAGGTTAGATATCTGTATCCTTCAGTTGTTCCAGGGGAGGTATCTCTGTTTGGACAGCCCATCTCCTCTAGAGGAGGAGTATGGAGTAGTAGGATCCTTTCCATCCATCCTGCAAGAGAAAACCCTGGAAACCTCTCTCCCTTTTCAGAGTGGGCTCTGTTTTGGTCAGCTGGTTTGCAGTGCTTTATTATAAAGTAGGATTCAACACCTTTCCAAGTTTCTAAATGTGTCACACAACCAGTGAAAACAGGGTGTTGTGTTTTGCTATGGTTTGGTTTGAGGCTTTTTACTCTGAATAAACAGGAAAGCAAGGATTATGTTTCAGATGAGTTGTAAAGAACATTTTCATAATCCAGAGGCAAGGAAAACAAATTAACAAAAAAACATCTGCAGTGCAGGGAGCATTTGATGGCGAAGTGGTACCCAAGCCATTGAAAACTCTGTTTGTGTGTGTGTGTCTTACAATTAGAGTTGAAGCAGGCTGTTCTCCCAGGTGTGAATCCCTTATCTACTACTGTCCCCCGTTTGGCTGACTTCTCATCTCAAGCCAGAATTGAATCACATGGCTTGGGATAAAGAGTGCTTAGATAGATGCGAAAAACCATGCCTCTTAGACGTTATGAAACTGTCTCTTTTTTGCAGAGAAAGAGCCAGAGTAAGATCAGATTAGTGTACTGTTATGATCCCCCTGTCTTTTATTCTCTTGCTCTGATGTAAACGTAAAGCCAGGCTGATGATTGTTTCAAAAGCATGGGCCTTCTGCCTTATCACAAGTCTTTCTTTGTTTTTTCTGTGCATGCATGGCTCTGTGTGTGTGTCAGTGTCTGCCCAAACATCTATTTTTTCCTTCTTGGCTGTTCCAAAACGAACTGTATATGGCATACAAAACATATTTCAAACTAGTTCTAAACCTCACTTATATGCAAACTACCTGACGGAAAGCAACAAAGATGCTTAAGTATTACATACACTTAAAGAATCACTTTTTCAACAGAGATTCAATAATCTCATAGACAAATTAGAGAAAGTCATCTGGTCATGGGGCAGAACTCCTAGTTCTGATCTATCATGAAGCTTACATCTGAAGCAGTCCCTGTTATTCCCAGCAAAAACCTGATCTCTTTTTCAGTTCAACAACCATATGATTAATACTTATCTACTCTGTTCCATCTTTCCCTTTTCCCTTTTTCCTTACTCCAAAGGTATTCCTGCCTCACGATCAAACCTACTAAGCCTTCTTATTTGCCTGATTTTGAGAGTATTTCTGTCAATAGATCTAGAAAACTTGAGAATTTCTGAAAAACGAAGGTTAACAAAACAGGTGGTCAGAAAGGAACTAAACAGGAGACAGTTCTAAATATCTTTGCTCACAACCTTGTAGTACTGTTCTGTAATTGAGACATTTAACAGCTTAAAATCAAAGTAAGTCATTATAGGTTTCTTTCAGAGCCAACAGAAAGAAATATTTCCCATCCTAAAATTACTCTCTAAGAGAATTGAGATTAATCAGCTTCCAGTAATGTTGATTCCTCTCCACTAACTATAAAATACGTCTTGCCTAGACCCAAACAACCTATTTTTTGGTATCTGATCTTAGGGAAGCCAAAACCTATCCTAACTATACTCCACTAATACTCTTGGACTGCACATCAATAATGTCCATACAGACAGCCTCATGCCTACTGCAACTGTATTTTAACATGGCTAAAGGCCCATGGACCACCTGTGCTCAGCCAGGCTGCAGATGACACCTGGCTGCATGCAGGTGCCTGCTCATTCCCTGCAACCAAATATCCTGGCAAACAGCCTGAGCAATAACCCCTGTTTAGATGAAAATGCAAAAGCAGACAGATAAAACACACAACATTCTCTGGAGTGTGTTTGCCAAAACCCGTCATAGTAAATAAATAACCACTGGCTGGACATTGAGCGGGGAATTTCGAAGTTACTTTTGAAATACAACAGTCAACCTGAAAGAGCACACTGACGTAGCATGAAATTTTCAAACAGCAGAGAGCAATATTGGAGCAAGAGAGGCAGCAGTTTGAGTCTGGTTTGGGGCTGCCAGAAGCTGCCTCATGGCATCACTGCTCTGCCCAGTCTGGGCTGAGCATCCCCTGGAACGCTGCAGGGAAACAGCAGCCAGCCAGCAAGGGACAGCCAGGGCAGCATGCAGGGACCCTGGAACGAGCATGGGTGTATGTGTTTGAGGGTTTTTTCTTTTTTTTTTTTTAATAGGATTACAAGTTTCTTTCTAATTTCTTTTACTCTTGGCTAACTTTTTACCTTCACTTTCTAGATTTTTTTTTTCTGTTTTAAATGTGTTATTGTCTTTAGCTGGAGACACTATGAAAAATCGTCACCAAGACATCTGGTTTTGCCTTCAAGCTATATCATATTTCATCCATGTATATCAAAAAGGGGAGAATGTTTACAAGAGAAGACAACTTCCAAATCTAGCTGAGAGGTTTAATCTCACTGACAGATATAATGAGAACCAGGGACTGGAAGATGGAAAACAGAAAATTCAAAGTGGAAATAAAGGTGCTCATTTTTAATGATTCTGGCAAATAATTGCCAAATCATATGCTATAGACCTCCTGTCTCTGGAAACCTTAAAAAATCAATATTTTCCTGTGACACATAGTTTAGTTCATCTTCAGGTTATTTGGCTTGACACAGGAATTAGGAAGTCAAATTAATGGTTCAGTGTTTTGGAGGCTGTTAGACTGGGTGGTCACAGTTTCTTTTTAAGACCTGTGAAACATCAGAGCTTATTTAAAAATAGTTAAAATCTGGTTATTATGAAAATATTTTGGTTTTCTTTTCCTTTTTTTTCTTTTTTTTTTACATTACTATATCTCAGTTTTCCATGAAGTTCCTTTTTATTATTAATATTTTAAAAAGAAGCTAATTTATGCTAAAATCAGGAGGGAGAGTTTATTTGTATTTTTATTTGAATTTTGAAAATTTCAATTGGATTTCCTCAGATTCTGCACTGCAATTTCTGTTTCCTCATGTTAAAAAAACTGTACAAAATTTATTAGTTTTAGCATGTATTTTATCCAAGTGTTGCTCTCCTGTGACAGAAACAGAAATACTTTTTGTTCAGAAGTGAGTACAAACTAAAGGATGAAGAATGAAGTCTGGGATTTTGCAAAGCAAATCCTGGGTTGGTTTCTATCTCAGTTTCATTTCATCTCAAAGTAGTAAATCCTTGTGCATTAGTCAGTAGGAAATACAAGCTGTTGGACTCTACCGTGTGTCTGTGCCGATGCTGTTCATGAGTCCAATAAAGTGTAGCAAACAGTGAGCAAGACATGAAATAAGGACAGGATAAAGACACTAATGCAGAAATATGATGAGATACAGAAAACATTGCTGCATCAGAATAAAATTCCAGACCTCAAATAAATGGAAAGGATTACTTATTTATTTTTAGAAGTGACTGATTTTCAGTCTATAGTTGAACATGAATAACCAGACAGGACAGCTGCCTGATGCTCTATTTGTTTCAGGAACAATAGTCTAGAAGTTTAGAGAAAGATAATTGGTAGTGAGTAACTGTTTGTCAGAAATATTAGATGCATCTGCAAAGCACTATTAACCCAAGAGGAGATTTTTGAGTTGTGTGCGTGTGTCTGCATACATGCAGGTTACCTATTTGTTTCCCTTGTTACTCTATGTTTTTGTTAGATTTTATAAATCTCCCCGACTTTTCCCTCCATAGGTTTTTTTTTATATTCTGGGGGGTTTTTCCCTCTGAATCTATATTTCCTTCTTTCTTTCATTGTGTTTAAAATTATGTGATCGCTAATATCAGACATAGCATTATAGGTGTTTAATTTAAAGTTTGCTTTATATCCCCAGAAAAAAACAACCTGTGATGGGTGAGAATGTGCATGTGAGACAGAATGCAGACTAGCTGGGGATGTGACAAGTTAGATAATTAATTAGTCCCTTTCATGTCAACAGGGGGGTGCACATATTTTGATTTTGTGCATATATTCTCATTCACACTTCTCTTTTTTTTTGATGCCTAAAAAAGTGAAGCCTTTAGCTTCATCCTGGTTTCAATAATGTGTCTGGTCTGATTACATGGATCTGAATGACGTGTGTTAGCACCCTGCTTATTAACCACTCTTCATCTGCAGCAGGTCTGTGGTAGACACCTGTCTCAATTTCCCCGTCACATGCCTTCTGTGCAGCACTGTCACAGGAACAGCAGACAGACACCAACCCATATTTTTCAGGGATCTTTATTAAAGGAGCTAAACGTAGACAAAAGGCGCTCTATTGGCTTTTAATCTTACCCTCATCTTTCTTTCCCCTGTAAATAAAGGTGTATATGAATTTCCTAAAATCCAACTTTGACTTTTAGATCAGTTCTAAATACTTTGAGAACGCTTATAAGGCCATCAGACATGATAATACTCTGGTGCCCATTCCTTGATTCTATAAAGCCTCAGCAGGCAAGAGAACTGACTTGTTCAATACATTTCCATTGTGAAGATGCCTGTTGTGACCTCTGTTTAGAAGGCACTTCTTCTGAAGTTATGCCATCAGATAGCATGTTTAGAGACATCATTTGAAGTCATGATGATAAAATCAGGAGGAATTTATAAATATGTAAAAGGACGTTATAGCTTAATGGATGGATATAGATTTGGGACTTAGGAGATTTGAGCATGGTACTTTGCTGTCCTGTCCCATAGGTAAGATTCAATTCACCTAATTTTGCTGTCTAAAAGTAGTTTTGGAAAAAAAGGTAAGTACCTGCAAGGTACTATTTACCTTCTCTTAAAATAAGATCCTATCACCTTCAATGTTTCTGTCTTATTCTTCCAACAGAGATTTGACTAAATCATGTATTTACTTTTTTATAGTTGTTATCTCATTTCTCTGTTTTCCAATGCTACATCTAAGATTTATCAAGTCATTCCCACACACAACTGGTCTCCAAAACCTTTATTGTATGTTTTTTCAGTCTTTCCCAACAAGCCTTGTAATCCTCATTGCTCTTGCTTGGAACAAAAACAGTAACAAACTCCACCGCAGTGTGGGCCACAAAAAAATTTTTACTTTGCTATTTTTTCCTGATGCTTTTCGTTAAACCACATTCTTCTCTTGGACTTCAGTTACTAACCCTACTGGGCCATGGCTCTGTGTACAGCAGCAGCTACGAAACCAAGCAGCAAGGCTGCTGAAGCCCGTCTGCTCCTCACAGCACCAGAGACAGGAACGTTTTTCAGATTTTTTTGCTACTTCCCTACCTTTGTGTGGCTCTCACCCACATGATGTTTTCTGAACTCTCACAAATTCTATTTGTCTCTCTCTGTGCTCTTTTTCCTAACAGCGAAGTTGAGACATTATTTATTTATTTAGATTTACTTTAACCCTCTTTCTCTCAGGGTGGTCCAGAGAAAAGTTGAAGAAAAAAATACCAAGACTCAATCTCTCCAAAAATGTATTCACCTTCACACACAGACTCTCCACAAGATTTCCACAATTACCCTCATTTTCCAGACACTTTATAATGTGCTGAGCATGTAAAGGACAGACAGACCAAGTTTGGGGGTCATATCTCCTTTTCCTCTATCTGGTAACTGATAGGATGCCTGAGTGTCATGAAGTGAGAAGTCCTCCTGTCTGTGCAAATCATTTGTAGCAGAGTCTAAAGATTTGTATTCCTGGAACTGTGTTGCAAAGTACAGGAGGAGTGTGTCCATTTCAGAAAAGATATACGGAGGAACAAATGAGACTTACCGACTTGTCCAGTATTATACAGTTTGTGGATGTGCCAAGAATTGAGTGTAGC
Source organism: Cephalopterus ornatus (assembly GCA_013396775.1). Classification (NCBI taxonomy): domain Eukaryota; kingdom Metazoa; phylum Chordata; class Aves; order Passeriformes; family Cotingidae; genus Cephalopterus; species Cephalopterus ornatus. The sequence goes on from VZRE01003067.1 coordinate 8,887, forward strand.
TCCTCAGCTCTACCCTAGTTCTCCAGAGTATCACTGGGATTATTGGCTCAGCTCTCCGTCAGCTGAAGTACTGAATCACTGAACAGGAGTTAGTCCTTTGTTCAGCCCTCTTTTTCCACCGATTTATAATTGCAACAAGCTGAACTTGGATATTTTTTTTTTCAGTGTTAAAAAACCCTCTCTGGTAGGTTGATTTTAAATTCCATAGAGCCCACAAAACCTTCAGGCTACCACAGTTCTGAGGTATTTATAACACGATATTGATGTTGTGAAGTACTTCACCTCCACCCCTGTCTGCCTTGAGACATCTTGTTTTCAGAGGGAAGTGAATACAAGTTCAAGGTTACAGGAGAACATTTCCCTGGCTTGTCAGCTCCCTCTCTTTCAGCTTGACTAGAGAAGTGCTTCACGCTCTCATACTTTATTCCTGTGATCGGGCTGCAGGAGGCAAATGAGAGCTATGGTTGTGGCATTTGTGGTTTATTTTAACAGTGGTTTATTCTTAGGAAAAAAAAATAAAAGCATTGTGAAAATCTCATGTGGAAAAATGATCTGGGCTGTGTCATGCTGGGTAGCTCTGGAGGTGGGTTGTAGCTATTCGCCCTTTCCTCCTCTGACAGGTTTCTGCTTATGTTTGGCAACAAGTGACATTATTAGTGCTGATAGCCGGGCCTTGAACTCACTGTGTTGATTGCCTGAATGCTTCTGTTTCTCAGTGTAATGAAAGAACAATCAGTGCCTCTGTGATATCCTCATGCAGCACTAACTGCTATTAGAATTTATTATCATTTGTTTGTAAGTATATATTATATGTTCTGACAAGGGGCTCTACAGGCTCCAACTGAAGTGACGTTGTATAAGGCATTGTGTGGCTTCACTGAAACATGTTAAGAACTTAGAACCTATATAAATGAGAAGGAATGGAGAAAAGGGACATGAAGTAGAAAATTGCCTTCCCTAGCAGTCACTTCAGTAGCTACCATGCAGTGCCTCAGTCCCTATGCATTCCATCATGCTTCCTATCTCATTAGAAGAGTCAAAAATTTCTGTCCTTCATTCTGAGGCTTCAGCTAGGAGCATAATGACATGTAACTTTGGACAACAACAGTGCTCTGAATACAAAAAAAAATTACAAGAAAGTGCAAAGAGAAGGAAAGAAATGTATAATTAGTTTGCATGCTATGTCACTCCCCATCCCCCATTTATAAACAATGCCCCTACCAAGAATAAGAACATCAATTTTCCTATAATAAGAAATATTGAGATCAGGTTGTTATTTCTTTTATTTTCTACAGAAAACTTTGCTCCCTGAAAACTATGCCAATGAGAGAACTAACAGGAGCATTTTGGGGAGAATAAACATATGATACCAGAACAGCACTTAGAGAAAGAAAATCTGTTAATTAAATGGGAGCCTTTGGTTCTCTCTTGGTCTTGGGATAGTGCTGGAGAGACCTGCACCAGGCTGACTGACATGACATAGCACCATGGAGAGTTCTGTAACCTCCTGGCACAAGAGTCAGAGCCCAGGTGGAATACATTATGGCAAAAAAAAAAGGCACCTGCGCCTTGTATTGGAAAGTCAGAATAAATAAACAAATAAAATTTTAAAAATAGCCAAGCACTGAAAGGCTCTCACCTGCCTGGTGCAATTACTCCTGAGAATGGAGGAGCAGTTGCAGACAGGGCCTGAGGTTGCTTCAAGCATTTATCCTAAAATATTTGCTTCATCTTTTACTCCTGTGTTTCAGTGGAGCAGCAGAAAGATAATCCCTCCTTAGAGGAATCTGGACATATTTTTCTAAAGTAAAACAAGTGTTTTTTTTTTAAAAAAACAAAACTCAAAACCACAACACAGCAAAACAAAACAGGGACATATTAATTCAAATGGAAAAAAGTGGTTCTTTTGCTATTCAGCTTAACAAATAGTAGGAGACAAATTTCTGCCAGGAAATGTGGTCTATACCTCTAAGTTAATTAGCAGTAAGTGCATATTTAGTTAGTGGGAGGGGTGGAAATAAAGAACCTTGTTATTTCTATTTCTCAGTTCCTGTGCATTTAAATTCACAATTACGCTTCTAGAGGAAGCTGCCTCTCCAGCAGAGAGGTCTGTGCTGATCAAGGGAGCTGCCTGTTTCAGATACACTTAAGAAGGTATCTGTTGCCAAGGGGCCTCAGAGTTGTAACTGTTCACTGTTCTGATTTTCTCTTCTGCCAATTATCCAAACACGTTGCCCATTCACTTCATAATAATGATAATAATACGTTCATTAGATAATCTCAAGGCAATTTCTTCTATAAAGCAAATTGAGGTTATTTCACCCTGTCAACAAGAAGCAGGAGAGGTCACTTAGCCTTTGGCTGAAGCTAAATGCCCAAGCAAAATAACCAGATTTTACCAGTTTCTTTACTGTGAAAAACACTGGAAAAAATCTGCTGCTACTACCACTGCAAGGAAGCCAGTTGCTTGAATACCTGTAGCTTTTTTTTGTGCCTAAAGAAATCAAAGATTATTCCGGACTGATGGACATCCTTGGCTAACTCCTCATTGTTTGTGCCTTTGGCTAAGCCATGAGGATGAGTAACCTTAAATAGAGCAGTGTTGCGAGGGCACAACCTCACAAAGAGAGTTTGATCCTTCTCTTTCATCACTTCTCAGATGCAGAGCTACAGTTCATTTTTTGAACAAGGCGTCAGCCTGTCCTTAATGCATCACTGAATTCATCAGTGTCTTCTCTTGTGAGAACCCTTTAATATTCCGAAAGCTTGAGATTGAGATGCTGTGACTGAAGGTGGCTGAAACAACAATGAACCTCTGCTGCCGGCAGAGAAGACTTTGCCAGTAACTGTTGTATCAAATTCCAGGTAGATTGGTGAAATTGGTAGATTGCTAAAATAACCTATGCTAAGCTAGCAATCATGCACAGCTTGTGACTTTTCATGACAGTGCTGTAACATACACAAAACAGAATTCCACCTTGTTGTGATTGTAGATGAGCTCAAGAAACAAAATTCTCTTCCAACTCTAATCTTGCAAAAATGCACAAAGAAAACAGCCATTGGTCTAAGCTCATCTCCAGTAATGACACTTGGTCTATTTTTATGCAAAACTAGATGTTTACATTATGAGAATGGCAATGTGACCTCAGTTCTTTTCACAGAGACCCTTATTACTGAAGCCATAATGATCTGAAGGTATAGGACTAGAAAATTTTGGAAATGGAGGCCTTATTAAGGTAATTAATACAAGTAGGGGAAAAAATAGTCAAGTTTTGGCAGCAAAATCTGTGCTCCTGACACCTCCTCTACTTTCTCCAACAGTTGGTTTAATAAAAGCTGTTACCTCTGCCTGCAAACCTTGGCTTGCTACAGGTTTCAGATCAGGAACCAGTCACACTATCCAGAGACATCCACCTCCCAGTGTCAGAACATGGTCCATAGTAATAAGCCAATGAGTCCTTGAGATAAAAAGCCACATTTTAATTTGTGCCTCAAATTTGTGCTGCAGATTGCTAGACATATGGAGCTCATTAAAGGCTTTCAAAGATAACAGCTCCATTGTCATTGGACTCTTGTTTCAAGTGCATGTGGTTGCTTATGTACATGACAGTAGCAAAATACACAGCTTATCTCACAGTCTCTTCCAGTACCTGAACAACAAAAATTGTTATAAACAGAGATACTGAAGGATTTCTTCTACAAGTGTGCCCTTCCATCACTGCCCTCAGGTCAGAGATCAAGAGAACCCACAAAGAGTTGGAGACAAGATCTGGCACAAGAGCTGTGTTCCATGGGGCGTATTGAGCCCTAGTTACACAAGGAAAGCACATCATGTTGCAAATCTATCAGATAAGGGGGAAGCAGGGTAGTGAACGTAACTTGGACAGTGTAGGACAGTTGTTTGAAACTTCATGAGTTCTTCCTAATCTGCCCTGCATAAAGTTATGTTTTAGAAAGTACTCAACTTTTAGGAACAATTCAGAGGCTTTGAAAAATATTTATGAAGGCAATGATATAATGAGCCAATCTCAAAAATCTTTATAGTTATTATCATTATTTTTTTAATATAAAAAATATTTTTTGACCTTATGAGTGCCTGGAAGCCAACCATCCTGAGCTACCCTAAAATGGGCACTCTAAGGACTAGTGGCAGAAGTGACAGATGTGATAGACTCTTATGAGACTTTCAATGGCATGGTTAATTGTTGACTCATGACACTAACTCTAGTTTTCACTGTCCTGGATACTGTCATGACAGTTCAATGAATTCTACATCAGGAAAAAAAGAGAGAGTGTTCACCTGCCTTCCTTCCTTTTGCTTCCTTCCTTCCTTCTCTTTAACCATCTCTCTACTGACTGTTGTTACATTTTTTTTCTATTTTTAGAAGAACTTGGCCAATAAATCTGAAAGGAACAGGGCGTGGGAAGTTAAAATTAAACCAATCTAGCAGAGAGTAATAACAGGATCAGTGGATGGGAGTTAAACCCAGACGAATTTAAATGAGAAATAAAGTACAGAGAGTGTGATTAGCCATTGGAACAGAATATGAAGTGTACCAGATTTACACCTCTTGTTTCCTTTGTGGAAAGTATGCTTTGAAGGTGGTTTAAACTGGTAGCTCCTGGATTCAATCGTGAAAAACTTGGCTGAAATGCAACTGTAATACGGAAGTCAGACCAAGGTTATTTACCCTTAATATATACAAATAGTGTTAAGAGCTCTTCTGTTGATCTCCATTCTCTATTCATTCTATTTTCTCTGGATTGCTGAAATTTTGCTTTGATTTCACTATCCAGTGGGCACCAGAAAGAGTGATGCCAGCACACAAAGCCAGACACAATGAGCTCCCAGCTCCGTGTTTATAGCCAAGACCCAAATAATTCAACTTTATTTCTCCACTGGGCTCTCTCTTCCTCTGTAAGTCCAGAATCTTCAACCACCAAAGACAGACAGACACGTTCATCATGTGAGATTTTACTCTGTGCCATTCTGCAAGTCGTAAAATCATTATTGGATGAATGAAAACCTACTCCTATTCAAAAGCTGAAGGAGAAACTGGCTGCATTACAAAAGTCTAATTAATGAACAGACATAAATAAATGTGTTCTGTTTACATCACGCTTGGATAGCATTATGCTGCTTTCTTGTTCTGTTCTGTGAGGGGTAGTGACAGAAATATTAAATCTCATTAAATCTAGTGAGTACAGATAGTCAGGGAGGAAAGAGGATCAAGGTTATTTTGCTGTATTTGGGGCACTTTTTCAAGAATGATTATGACAATTTCAGTGTGAAGGGGTGGTTGATGATTTTCCCTTTTACAAACTGCAACAAGAGGACCAGCAAGAGGAGCAACTCAGTACAGACCACACAGGAAGCGCCAGCCATCTCCCAGCCTGCATGTGCAATACTGACTCAAAACCATGTTCCCACCTGCAATGGGACATACGGTCTGTAGAAAGTGAGGGACAGCATTTCAAGACCTCAGAAGCGAAGACAGCAGTAAACTGTAGTTAGGCAAGATGCAACTCACCTGAAATCCCAGACTCTCTAAAGAAACGTTCTGTGCCAGTGTCTAGTATCTGCAGGGTCCAAGTACTGCCTTACCAACAGCGTGCCATTGACAAGGCATTCACCCCACCTTCTGCCTTCCCACATCAACTTTCCCAATCAGTTCTGTCCCTCATTACTACAACTCACTTGCCTTTTCTTCCCAATTAAACTACCATGTGGTGTGATAACCCACTGATGGTTATCAAATGATAACCATTAACAACCACTGAGGTAGTGGTCTAACTTGAAAAGCCTTGCAGAACACAGAAAGGGTCTAATGAAGAGGTGTAACAATAGTGAAGGCTGGTTTAGTGATAAATGCAGATAAAGAGAGTGTAGGTTATTTTAGCTGTTTGTATCGCATAGATGCAAGCTAATGCCGAGTGCTGAGCTATCCAATTCCTGCTCAGCCACTGGATAGACTGATTTTTTTTTTTTCTGTACTCTTGTAGGTCTGCCTCTTCTGCCATGCCCACTCCATTGCTGCTGCAGTGGCCCTGTTATTAACTATCTTGGACCTGACTTTTGTCTCATCAGCAGGAGCTGCTGAAATATCACTGACAGGTGCCATGAATGGTGAGCATAATCCCAGCCATCACAAGGGTATTCTACTGAAGAAATCTTTGGCAATGACAATACACATAGTAGGAGCCCTGATTATGTCTTGGACATACATATATCACTACAGAGCAGTTTTATTAGGACTGCAGTGCAGCAGCTGCTGTGGCAGGAAAGGAACTGATGATTAAGTAAGTCTCAGCACTATTTCAAGGGCTAGCCATGACAAAGGGGTCACCCCCATGCTCATAGACCAAGGTGACACCAGGAGAAATCATCAAAAACAAAGAGTGTAAATCACACCATGGCAGCAATTGCTTCCATTGCCAGTTAGTGCTTTAGCACCACACTAGCAAGGAATATCTTCCCTGCAGGTTCCATGCCTCCTGCCAGTAGCAATGGTGAAGCAACTAGTGGAAGCATGAGGACAGGAAAGGAGAATTACATCTAACTGTAGGTGGAAGCAAGAGCTGACTTCTACCAGCAAAGACACAAATCTGTGTGAGTACATTTGAACCTGAGTTTCTGAAAAATGACTGCCAAAGGATCTGGCTGAAGAGCCCCCTAATGACTGTATGGAGGAACAGTGACCCTCGGCAGATGCTGACCACACCTCTTACCATTTTGAGAGCAGCAACAGTGAGAAGCCACAAACTCACACGTCACTCATCTTCCACCAAAAAATGTCGTTGGATAGTTCAGGTGTTAACAGAGAAGGAGTTCCCATGCATACTAGAAAACAGTCTGGAAATAATACTGATATGACAACACAGAGCTCAGAGGGTGAACCTGAGATGCTGCAGAAACCTTAATGTTCTAGGCAAACAGGCCAAAATTACCTTCCACCTTCCCTTTGGGAGGATGGCATCCTCCTCCACACCACACACTTAATGGATTATATTTTTCTGTCTCATGTGCTCTCACTCCACAAAAAAGGACAGTGAATGAGGCCAAGAAACCTTCCTCTCCATTCTGTATCTAAGGCTACCTCGAGCAGAGTACATACAGAGCAGCTCCTGTGCTATGCTGAGTTGTGACAGGCCATGACAGATAAGAGGTCTCTCTGATTTGCCCTGACCTATTGATGCCTAGCATCCCCATCACCTCTGCTGTGGTCAGGTGAGTCTTCATAGACCAGTTCAGAATGAAGTCTTTTCCCACTCCTTTGCCACAGAACTTTCCTAGTATATCTGCTTTGCTTCCTTGTTTTTTTATGAAAATAATTGGGTTTCCCTATACTCCAAAGAGCTACCTAAAAAGTGTATTGGTTTTCAGCTGTGGAAAAAGTTATTTCCTCTCTCCCTTTTGCTTCTAAACTATAGTCTGAAAAATACATTTGTTTTCTAATTTGTAGAAGTCAATTGTTCCCTTTGGGATCTTAAGCCATGCACAGCTGCCTATAAAATATTTTTTTCCCTTTGCTTTGCAAAATGTATTTTCCCCATTGGAGCTCTTAAATACTGGTTGTAGGAATCAGGTAGATGTGTTATTCAAAACTCTATTGTTTGTGGCCCAACCATAACCTCATTTTTACCCCACGTCCGCTGGCACTGCAGGGCAGCAGGCAGTTGCACGAGGAATTTCTTTCAGTGGGCTGCAAATATGCCAAAGGAACCATTTTCACAAGATTTCAGGCTATGAGGGAAGAAGCACCAGCTTTTTGTAATTTGGTAATGACAGAGTCTCAAGGAGCAGAGATGCTCAGCATCAGTGTGAGGAAAAGGATATTCTCTACTCCAGCAGCCGGACAGGCAGATCCTGCAGTTTTCTCTGGCTTCTAACTCCCACGTTAATTAACAGAAACTGGCACCCCACAGGATCTCCATAAATCCTGCCCTGAATGGATTATCCATGGCACAGATATTTTCAAATTAAGGCTTCATACTCAGAGGGAAGACAGTCAAATAGCAAAGTATATAAGCAGTACCTACTTCCAAAGCAATGGGTGGGTCTGACGTTATTAGCAACATAGCACCATTTTCTAAAATCATCAGTAATGAAATAAGCTGTCAAACAAAGTAGTGGATCCTACACTGTCTGATGTCTCCAAATAAATTCAACATGTATTTCTGAAAGCTTTACCTTAGTCCAGCACATGTTACTGGTACTTTTACATGGATAACACCATGTCCTGAACTTTGCAGGAGGACAAACTAAAGGGTCAAAATCATCCCTCATAGATTTGAAATATCTTTTCTGAATCTGAAAAAAGAGGTTTCCCAATTTTTAACTCTTTTTAATATATAATTCCAGTTTGCTTCTGTGAAAAGAAAAAAGCGCTCTGAGGAAAAATGAGGAGAAAGGGAAATTAAAGGACTTTTATCAAGGCATTCTTGCTTTTCTGTTGTGTGTGTGCTTCTAGCAGAAATCTCAGCAGTTATTCACAGAGACATATAGAACAGACTGTAAATTCTCTCTGATGCCTTCTATAAGCAATGTAATTTTAAAAAGGCAAAAAAACAAAGGAATATTTTAGAAATGCGTTCTCCCCCTATTATGCATTTCTGCCCAAAGCTGGCATTGACTTGCTGGGATCACTGGTGAATGTTAGAGGAGGTCTCCATGCCTTAGAGAGAACTCTACTCACATCAGTAGCAACCATCCCACTGAGTTAGTAGGATGGGAGCTTGCCCACCCATTCCTCTGCAGAGCTGGTTTTCACCTTCTCTCCTTGCCCCTGGCCCCATGAAGAAGAGAGGGAAAAGTAAATAAGGACTCGTGGGAAAAAATATTTTCTAACATCTAATATTTCAAAAACATCAGTAGGTAAATTTAGGATGTATGCCTTGTTCAGGGCTCAAAAATTTTTCTACAGAGATTAAAGTGAAAAAGACTCAACTTCTTTACAGGCACATACATGAAATTTCCATCTCTCTAAAGCACAGTGACACTATTACACCAATCATCAAACGACTGGAAAACAACAATGCCAATAGTAATGATAAAATTTAATTTGTAGGCGATTAAAAGTCTATATACACTTAATTCTACAGTTATGTCTCTAAGGCAATGGGCATGCCAAAAAAAAATCTCACAAGAGCTAAATCCTTAATGACTCAAACTGAATTACTCCAGGAATTAATTTGGCTGAGATAACACTATCCACACTCAGATTTTCAAAAAGACCTGCCAAAAATTACAATTCTGAGATCTTACTTAAATACCCTGAAAAAAAGCCTGAAAATTCAAAAACATGTGTTGATTCCTAGGCAGGATTTCAGCATTTAATTAAAAATAATAGTCATTTAAAGAGAATGCCTACTGTACAATAGATATTTGAAGTTATAAAACTTAAAGAACTAGAATTTTAAAGGAAGAAAACATCAACAGTAAAACTTTACCTTAAAGACTGCCCAGGAAGCATATGCATTTGATAGCATTTCTTTCTAGGTTTATATTCAGTTCATCTACTACAATTGCTTACAATTAAGGTTTCTGGCCATTAGGGACTGTTAGGTATCTATTGAAAAAGATGTAAGGAAGTTGTCCATTTTTACTCCAAAGAAAGGAGTAGATGGCAGTACCACCAAGCAGAAAAAGTGAAAGAGCTGAAAGGTGACAAAGACATTTTCCAGCAGTTTCTTCAACATTTAACAGGTTCTCCACACTTGCCTGAGACTCCTTTCAGCAAGTTTTAAATCATGTCAGCCAGTAATCTTCCATCCAGCTCATTCTCAGATGTTTCTGAGACACTAACATTTATCCCCAAGAGATCCTCATACTCTCTGTATATCCCTCCCTCTGCTCAGAACAGTCTCCGCATTACCCATCAACCACCTTCTGTGGATTTCCATGGTTATTCCTTACCTCCACTGGATGCATTGGCCAGTATTTCCAGCTTACAGTATGCATGAGTGTGAATATGTGTGCTCATTTGATAAACAGTGTACTTCACTCCAGGCAAGACACAGAACTTGGCATGTCTGCTTCTGGCAGATCCAGTGCTGCACTGTGTTGACTATACAATTAGGCATATGGTTGCTCCTGAAATTAAAAGAAGCCCTCCTGCTCCTTGCAGGACTTCACTGCTGTGACTTAAATCTGGCAGCCTGCTACAGCTAACTCCTTGCTTGCTTACCTGTTTTTATCTTTGATTTTTGCTTTTAGTCATTGTTTCAAAAGTAGACTACTGAACAGTTCTGCCTCAAACTGTTCAAGCGCAAATATTTATTCCCTTTAGAAAACACCAAAGCAGATGACCCAACAGCGAGATTTGAGTGGTGCCTATCAAGATCTTCCTTCCTGTCTGTCAGGTCACTGAGGGTGCCAAAATGAGTTTCTGGATTTTGTAAGGAAATGTTTACCTAGGTGTCCTTGGCTTTTACCAAGGTCCTTTTCCCATACAAATAGAGAACAAGCCTAAAACTTCTCAGCGTCTGTGGACAGGTGCATTCAGCATGATATCTCCAAGTCATAAGTGAAAGTCATTTGGTCTTTAATTAGCTTTCCTAACTAAGTTGCTTTGCCAAAAGTATAACTCATAGAAATTTAAGACCAGAGCAGACAATACAGAACCATGCCACAAACAAACTTATAATAGTAGAGATCTATTGATGTGCACCTGGTCAGTTTACACCAACTAAAAATATGTCCTGCAGCTTTAACTCTGAACACCTGAACAATCTCATTGAACAGCAACATATTATCAGCAACACTGCAGTTGGAAGCAGCAACGCCAGTGGATTTTGTGAGTAGCATAACAGCCTGGCCCATACCAGTGACATTGTGCCTTCTGTCTCCCAACCCTGGATAGGCAACAGAGCCATATCTATTGTGCTATATTCACACATCCCCTGGAAGTTCAAGGACTCTTGCGTTCATCTTTAATATCAGTCTTCCTGATGCAATAGTTGTAGTCATGGTCATCATGGCTAGGCTTCGCGAATGAAGATTTGTGAAGGACTCTACCCACACTTGCTACAAGCGCGCTGATGGCTAAAAAGGCCAATGAGAGATAGATGCGTCCGGTTGCAAAAGGCACAGCAGAATGATTCCCCAGGTGGTACCGACAGGACACGGTTCTTTCTGCGTTGCCTTTTCTCCTCTAGAGTGATCCTGCGTGTATTCTCAAAAGAAGCAGCAGCGTTGTGGATAGTGTGTCTCCAGGCCTCCCGATTGGAGGCCGGAGCAGACCAGTGATGGTGATCGATATGGCCAAGGCTGAGATGTTGTTTCAGGGAGTCCTTATATCTCCTCTTCGGGGCTCCTCTCCTGCGGCAGGCAGTGGCAAGTTCACCATAGAGCACAATCTTAGGGAGGCGGTAGTCCTTCATCCTGGAGATGTGCCCTGCCCAACGCAGCTGCGCTCGCAGCAACATGGCCTCAATACTCGTAACTGCTGCCTGTTCAAGAACAGACGTATTGGTCACAATAGTTGTAGTAGTGTTACAAAAGAGATTATCACTCTTCCACTCTGCTAGTGACTGTCCTGCAAAAGAAAAGAGATGAGTGACTGTTCACTGTGACTCAGGCTTCCATGCTTTACTATTCAGCTGAGGATTTCTTAGGCAGGCAGCATTTAAGTCTGTCCCTCTGGAAACCAAAGACACTTTAGTAATTCAGTCATGGAGTTCACAGCTCTGGTTTAACAGGCAACAGCAGAGCAGAGATAGTCAAGCACGCTCAAGTCTCTACAGCAACAAACCATACTCAGAATAAGTGATTTTGCAAATTATTTTTCAGACAAATGTTATTTCTGTCAGTACAATGTAAGAGCACACATTTGCATATGCACTGTCTACTGGGCAATGAACTGATAACACAATTGTTAAGTGACCAAATGACTTCAAGAGAAGAAAAAAGCTGTTCTATGTGAGCATCTAAGTCTCCCCTACCAATAATATAAGATTTCTGAAGTCCCCCTCATGAATTACATAGATTAGGGAACCTTTGTATTTTAAACTCCTATTAAAACAAACAGACAAACAACAGCAAACAGTGAAAGGTTTCTGCACGTGTTCATCACTTCCTTGCTAAAGCCACTAGGCTCTGGGCTCACTTATACCAAGAGCAGTTAGAAACTATCTTACCCCGATGAGCCTACGACCTGTAGCACATAAAAAGGAAATCAAGTCTCCTCATACGGGATTTGTTCTGCACAACTGTTGATTTTACTGAGAGAAATAATTTCCATCAAAAATGTGCTAAAAAGCAATCTGCAGATACTTGTTAATGGAGGAATATTGAGACAATCAAAATAATGTTTTGTTTAATTGGCTTAGACCAGGAGTGAGTAACATGTGGCTCTTGAGCCGTATGCAGCTCTTGAGCTGTTGGAGTAAGGTTTCCATGCCAGGGCTAAATCACATCACAGGAAGAGGAGTAATGGGCCATGCTGGCACAGGGACCGGGGGTATAATCAGACTCTCCTGCTAACAGCAAGTTCCAAGCCAGAAGGGGCTAATGAAGCTGATAGATACCACTGGGTGACCTTGAAAGACCGTATGCACAGCCCCACCAATTCCCAAAATAGGATCCATGATGAGCCATTGTCATCTCCTGTCTGTGAATTGCTCTTCAATCATCTCTCCCATTGATTCACCATGTGTCCCATGGTTTACAGACATATGAAAGCACACAGGATTGGCCACTCCTCTGCTACCCTGAAACTAGTATTTGATATTTTAAGTCGAGAAGAGGTTTTAAAAATCCATCTCTAACAAAGATAGATAATTATGTAAAATGCAAAATCAGGAAATCCTTCTTTACTTTCCAGTGCCAGAGTTTTAGACCATGATGTTTGATTATCTTACAAAATTATTAACTGAAACTGAGTTATGATTGCTTGGTAAACGCTTTTAATTTTAATTTCAAAAGGAATTTAAATTTTTATGCCATTTGAAACTGTAGTCTTAAATTATCATGGAGGTTCCTTAGATCAAATGATTCTTAGCAGTGAGATTGGAAGAATGGTACACAGGGAATTAGGCAAATTATGACATTTATCATTTCAAGCAATATTACTGAAGAACTGTATTCACCCATGAGTCATTATCTCTTTTCCTTCATTAAAACAAACCTTATCAGAGACAGAGTGCAGTGTGTATATAGATACAGCTGATGGTGAATTCTCTGAAAACAAGTGAATGGCAAGGAGTGTGCAAAAGTTTTCACAACTCTCTTCATTTCAACTCAGAAGACAATCAAGAAAATAGATGAAAAATATCCCACCTCTTCTCTTAAGAAAATGTCCATTCTTTGGAATCAAGCTTTTTTTAAAATTTTTTTGTTTTAATTTCAAAAAAACTCGATTTCCAAACACAAGCATTAAAAAAACCTACACAACATCAGGGACATATTTTCCAGAAAGCGTGCCTGTAATTTGTCTTTCATGCAGCAGGGAGTTGGCGTTACCATGCTGCGTACTCAGGTGTTCACGTGGTTCTGTGCGGGCAGTTACTTTTTGTGCTGTTGATCAAAATGCCTCCATTGTGATGGCCCTCATTTTATCTACCCTGAGGAATTTGTCACAGATAGGATATAGTGAGGCCCTGATCCTGCAATATAGCAGTGAACAAGCTGTTGAGGCCACACAGACCCCCTACCAATTTTCTGCTCTTGCACAAAGTTCCCCTAAAATCAGTGTACCCTTTCGTGAGATTATGTGTGCAGATCACACTCTGTCCAGTTGCTCTCAGCTACCGAATCAAAATTCTATTATTGGTTCCTCCATGCTTTAATTGGGGGAATGACTCTGAACATATCTCAGAAACATTGTTTGAAGCCCTGCTGGACATAACAAAGATAAAAATTTGCCAGAATTTCACCCAGGGAAAAATAATATGCATCTACCCTAAAAGAAGTACCAGACCTGTTGTTTGTGATGCCCTTCATCCAGCACTGTAATTTGTAAGTGAATCAGCCTAAAATTTGGGAGGTCATTGGAAATTTCTAGCTATATTATTACTTTAGAAATGTAATATACTGTATGATATGTTAGTATCACTAGATAGCATGGATAGACCAACCTGGCCCAGGTCTCATTGATTTTAATAACACTGTGCCATTTTACATTAGCTGAGCAACTGAGCCAGAGGCTGTGATTTTTCTTTCTTCTTAAAAACAACTGAAACGGTGTTTTTCTAGTTCTTCACACAGAAGAGCTAAGCTGAGGGCTGTTCAGCATATTTGCTACAGAACAACAACCAAAGACCACGTGATAAAAAAAGGTGGCTGTTCCCGACACATTTAACAAAGACATATTTTATCATAACAGACATGGTATCTTTTAAACATTGAAAAGCTATGATAATATTTATGCTATGCTTAAGGTGCAGCAAGGGACAATAAAACCGTGATTAAAATGCAACAGAAAACATAGTTATAGAGGACTCTTGATAAAATTCATACAAATAAAATCAGTAACCAAAAGGGAAAAGAGAAAAAAAAGGACCAGCTGAGGTTGGAAGGGGTGATAATTATGAAGTGTCTCAGAGACCAGTATATTCAACAGAAAGAAAAAATAAAGCAACCTATCTTGACACTGAAGAGGAGGAAAGAAAATCTCTCCCTGTGCTCTCCTGACTAAAGTGGGTAGAGGGAGAGCTTAATAGGATAATTAAAAGCAGTGATGCCAGGGGCACAGATGTGAAGCCTTTAAAAGGCAAATGCAGCCAGACTGCCAGTGCCCTCAGTGAGCACCCACCATCCCCAGGGGTGGCTCTCACCTTTCTGCCTCTACAAACCCTGCTGTGCTGTAAGGAAGGGCAAGAGCTAGTTTTCCTCAGCATCAGGGGACATGCCTAGGCTCATACACAGCTATGTTTGCACTGCAGTGCGGGTATGAGACTAATGAAGCACCTCTCCAGGACTTCAGGTGCTTTCTAGGTAACACAGCCAAGTCACAGGTTTCCACTTCAGCCTCTGAAGATACTCTCCTAAAATACAGCTCCTGCAAAGTCCATCTTTTCTCTTGCTGGAAACAGCTTTGTCCCACAGCAAAGAGTTTTTAAGGCTGATGTAAAGATAATTTTCACAACCCCTCAGATTTACCCACGCCCTGTTCACTCCCTTCTTTTTCATCCCACTTTTCTTTTTAACTCCTTCAATATTGCATCCAATAACACCTAATTGTTTCCATTTTCAAAGTACACTTGCCTCCTGGCCATCATATTGAAATGACAAAGTGTCTATTTTGATCAGCTCCTCAAACCAATTTCCATCATCTCCTGGAGCTGGATTTTAAGCATGATATCTATTATTTTCATGCTTAAGAGGAATTCCCCATAAACAGTGCTGTTTCATTACCTTCCTTTAAATCTATGCTTATAACTCACCCTTGCTCTGATCTCTATGAAAACAGTTGCAATAATTAAGATTTTGATTTACCAAGATCCTATGATGTTAGCCAGAATTTTTTAATATATTTTTCTGCTCACTCGTCCTTTACAGTTCTCATCTGATATATGGCCTGTAAGCTTAGAGACAAAGACTTAATTTTGTTCTTTGTTTGTACAGCTCATAGTACAATAACTGCTAGGTCTTTTTCTGGTCCGTGTCTAGATCTTCTAGGTATTGCCGTAGCTGAAATCATAATAACAGCAGCACTACAATATAAAGGAAATCTACCTGGAGGTTAAAATTCAGCCAAAATTTGTGCAGCTGTATCTTCTGCCCTGTATTCAAAGAACTGTTTGCAAAAGGCATAGTTTCAGGAAAGTAATTTCAGAAGTACCTGGAAATTCACTGTCAGGAAATTGTAGCCATTGGGGAAGTCTGTCTTTTAAACCTATGACTACGAAACACCCTCTGTGAAGCAGTAAAAAAAAAACCCAAACTGACTAGTGAGATCAATTGGAGAGAGAAATAAGACTTCTTGCACTATTTTTATTTATAAGCCTCAAACAAGTCACCTGTGGTTTGAAGGTTGGGGCTGCCACCCATGTAACCAACCCAATCAAACAGCCCATAAAATCCTGCAACATCTGAATATCAGAAAGCAGTTGATCCTGCAACATGTTAAATCTCTAAACACAATCCCATGGCTACAAAACCATGCTAAAAAGTATTAACTGGCTTACTGAATTCAGTGTTAATGAAACACCCCAGTTTTCTCCATCAGAAAAAAAATATCATAGTGAGTTTAGAAATTTACAGTGGGATATGTCCTAGACTGTGAGTAGGCAGAGTTTTTGTATACGCTCATGCTAAGATACAGTTGGCCTTTGATTATATGTATATGTTGTGATTGTGGATATATGTTTATATGTATGGCAGTGGGGGCTTTGAATATGAGTGTTTCAGTGTCAGGACATCAACATATTATTTATTCTTCTAGACACTGTGAAGATCAGGTGATGCCTGTGACACAGCTCTAGTAGTTTCCTTTTTGTAGAGTCAGTAAAAAGATAAACCATTCTAGCTTTGATTTGTATTTGAACTATTTCATACAACTCTCTCACTCATAACATCCCTGTTTATCCTCAGTACCCACTGCAGAGCATGAAGCTAGATCCATAGATTAAACGTGCTATCCATCAGCTGCCTGTAGTTGTGGATAATTATTTCAACTGCCATTTAAAAAAAAAAAAAAATCTGAATGGTGCCAAATTGAAAAATCTGTTCCTCACTTCTCCTGGTGCATGAGGTCCCTTGTTGGGTTATTGAAATTGCTAGGCTGTTCTCGTAGCCAAGGAAAAGAGAGAAGACAGATGGAGCCATGCATTTTTGTAAAAATTCTTAAGAACTGTCCTCGTGACAGCCCCTTCTCTGTCTCCAAGGCAGTGGGTAAATCTCGTTATGTGTCCTGCTCTGTACTAAAGATATTCCAAGCAATGCCTGACAATTGCTGGCATGTTTTCTGTGGGGATTTACTTGTACTGCATCATTAAGGAAAGCTATTTTTCATATGATCAGCTCAATACCCCCCCTCAAAACAGAACAAAAACAAAAATCCAAATATTAATATACCTATATATATATATATAATAGATATAAAAATTCTAATGTCCTGATGGAAGATTCAACTAAGCATTTATTTGAGAAAGGATGCTTGCATTTTAATTGTTTTGGTAATATACTAAAATCATGCATGGGCTTAAAAATCCCAAGGCAAGGCATATCACTTTCTACTATGTCCCAGGTGTTAGAAATGCAATGCATTTAATTTCATACAGAACAAAATCCCATTCAGAAGTCCTATACAAGAAGCGAGGCTGTTTCAACACTGCATTTTAAATCATCTAAGTATTCTCTTTTACTTTGCCTCTGCTCAAAAGAAAAAAAGGTGCCCACTGTAAAGCCATTTCAGCATTGCCCTTCCTATTTTTGAGTTCATTTATTTTACTTTACCTTTCTGACTTCTTATTAACCTATTCTCTCTCTTCTCCCCAGTGTCTCAAAATCTTTGTTTCCTCTGTATATGACATTGATACCTCTAAATATTTTGTGTGTACAGATAAGAGTACATGAGGAGGAGACAGGAAAAGCAGCCTTTCACATACACTGTCTCAATATCTAGAAAGATATCTCTCCCTCTCTCTCTTTCTCTCTCTCTCTCTCTCTCACACACACACACACAGAGTGCTTTCAAGTCAATGCAAATGATGTATTTCTATATTTTCAATTTCTACAACACCTGCCATCAAAAGCCTTACAAATATTAGTGAATTCATAACACCGATGAGAGGTAGGGAAATATAAATAACCTTACTGAAAGATGGTAAGGGTTGTTCAGGATGGCCATATTTTTAGATGTATTGAACATGCACAGCTGTCTTTAACTTCAAGAAGAAAATGGAAGGTGTACATCACTTTGGTGAAGAGGATTCAAATCCTTGGCCCCTTCTGCCTGAGATTTAAGTGCCTAATTTTCTGCAGTTCAAGTACAATATAGGCTTGAAGTAGAAATCCCTGAAAAAGTTATTTGCCTATGTTATATAGAAGATTGGATGAGATGATCATAAAAGTGATCCAAACTTAATGTCTATGAACTTTGAAGATAGTAGCTTAGGTAATATTCCTCCAGTAAATCTTCAGTAGGATCAGAAATAGAGCCCAGGTCCTCTGACTGATGTTATTTTTGATGTTTTACCACAAATTTGTGATTGTTTTTTAAAGTATTCTAAAAAGTCTTGAATTAATAAAACAGGGAATTCATAGAATAAGCAGATTCGTAATGTTGTCAACATTATCCTCCTTAAGGTTTACGAAGTCTATACAGTACATGATTCAATGATATCCTGTCTTGAAAATAGACTATTTCTAGCAGAGTCCTTTATTTTTCACCAGTTTGTTGTGCTATATCACAGCACAATGTCCTACTTATGAGAGAGGGAGGCCATAACTTATTATTAGGACTTGCATTAGGACACATTGTCCCTGGAAATCAAATTTGCTGATTAAGTAATAAATGTAAATTTCTCTTCTCTTCTTTTGCCTGTCATTTGAAATAAAAAGGGAAGGGAAGGGAAGGGAAGGGA
>VZRE01003070.1:0-10928 GCA_013396775.1 Cephalopterus ornatus
CCCAGATGTTCATATAGACTGGGGAATGAATGCTGCAAGCAGTGCCATGGAAAGGGACCGGAGGGTCCTAGTCGATGTCAAGTTGAATATGAGTCAGCAGTGCCCTGGCAGCCAGGAGGGCCAACTGTGTCCTGGGGGGCATCAGGCAAAGCATCACCAGCAGGTCGAGGGAGGGGATTGTCCAGCTTTGCTCTGCACTGGGGTGGCCTCACCTTGAAAACTGTGTGCAGTTTGGGGCACTAAAGTATAAGAAAGATATAAAGCTGTTAGAGAGCGTCTAAAGGAGGGCAAAGAAGATGGTGAAGGGCCTTGAGGGGAAGCCGTATGAGGAGTGGCTGAGGTCACTTGGTGTGTTCAGCCTGGAGAAGAGGAAACCTCATTTCAGTTACAACTTTCTCATGAAGGGAAGTGGAAGGGCAGACACTGACCTCTTCTCTGTGGTGACCAGTGACAGGACCTGTGGGAATGGCCTGAAGTTGTGTCAGGAAAGGTTCAGATTAGATATGGGAAAAGAGTTCTTTACCCAGCGGGTGTTTAGGCACTGAAACAGGCTCCCCAGGGACGTGGTCACAGCACCAAGCCTGACAGAGTTCATGAAGCATTTGGACAATATTCTTAGGGACATGGTGTGATTCTTGGGGATGGTCCTGTGCAGGGCCAAGACTTGGACTTGATGATCCTTGTGGGTCCCTTCCAACTCAAAATAGTCTGTGATTCTGGGATACAGTTCCTGGAGTAGAAACTAATTTAAAGCAGCTCTTACAGGTGAACATGCTTCTCTGGATGGGACATGGGGATTAATAAAGGAAGCAACCTTTGGGTAAGCCCAGCTGTGTAAGTGGGCAGCTCATCACCTCTCAAAGCTAAAGAGAGCTCATCTGTCTCATCCCTGCCTATGGCACCCCTGCTGAATTCACAAAATAGCCTTACTGCCTATTCTGGCTGTGGCATTGTTCCTCTGATCACAGAGAGCTGCCTGTTTCCTTGAGAATGTTTTTTTAATGCCTTAACAACTGTCTGGTAAGAGATTTCTGGCCCTGAGGAACAATCCTGTTACCTTACTGGTTAGCGGCAGTCGTGACTGGCTTCCTCGTTGCCTTCCAAGAGTTCACAGCGTTCTCCCTGGAGAAGGCCATCTCACTCTTTCCCTTTCTGTTGCTTGCTACTGTAGCCTCCTTTAATGTAACTCTACAGGATCAATCAGAGTAATGTCAAGTAGGTAAGGTGAATCACAGACACTAATCCTGCAAAATAAAAAAGGCATCAACTACGCTGCGTAATGGTGTGTCTCTCACCTCCAGCCACCTCACCTGAAGCCCATGAAGTGGTCAACCTGGGGCTGTTCAGCCTCTGGATTTACTAAGCAAAAAGCAATTTCTATTTATTTTTAAACTAAATGAACTTGCACAGTGAAATATTTTTAACTCATCCCAGAATTGCTTCTGTCCAGACACAGGGTGAACAAACACAGTGCCAGATGGTGACAGCTTCATGGAAAGATAATTTTAAACTCAGAAAAATACCTATCATAAGGAATTCACACAGTTATCTTTAAAAAAAAATTCATTGTTCATATAAGGCAACTTTGCAGTTTGCTGCTCAAAAAGAGAGCAAAAGGTCCTCTGAGAACTTGCCGGGCGAGTGTCTCCAGCCCATCATGCTTCCTAACCTCCTGTCATCCTTCTCAACCATCAGCCCCTACCTCAGTCTTATGCGCTTTGAAAATAAGCACTGGGATCCATCAAATGATAGCTCTGTTTGAGTGAGCACAAAGTCTAACAGTATGCCATGTGATGTCAGTATTTGACTTGACTACAGAGTTCAGTCTTGAAAAACTCTGTAAAGATGAACATGGAATTTCAGTACACTTTTTTAAACCTTAGTATTACAGAGAAGTACAGAAAATACTATTCTGTGAAGGCTGCACTCACCACAGGTGTAAGCATTTCCAGGAAGGTCATGCATGTATTATCTTTTGCATGTTCACTGGTGGAGTCTATTTTTCCCTCTAGTTTTGCCTGAAAATACTCTCTCACATAAATGTATCAGCTGTCTTCTGACAGCCTGTACACCCAGTAGTCCGTGTCAAGGTTTGCACTGGACTCAACTGTATCAAAGGCAGCAACCCATCAATTGTGTATGAAGAGAGCCCCTTTGCAGAGGACTGAATTTTGCCTTTGAGATTTTAGATAGGAAGGACAAGTTGACTTTCATAAGGGCAAATCTTGGGAGACTTCTAAAGGAAAGTGAAACTCAGTAAGTGAGGAATGAATGGGAAGTTTAAAAAATACCTATTTTCATGAGGAAGAAAGTAATGTTTGACATCTCTATTGAAGCCTCTCTTGCTCTGTGACACAGAAAATAATTTCACTCATTACAGGCCTTGCAGGCATGCCTTCAGAGGGCTGTGAGGAACTGTGTTAGTCTGTGGAGCCTCTGAAGGCCACCTCTGGCCACATGGTCTTTCCATTTTCCAGCAAGGAACTTCCTCATTACTGCAGGGGAGAAAGGGGAGGAGAGCTCAGGGAAATCTGCTTTCTCAAGCAACTGACCTCAAACAGACAGGTCAAGCAGCCTTTGCAAGGGGGACTCCAGGCTGGAAGACAGGGAGGTAGAATTAATACTAAATGAAATCCCTCGTCCTATGTATGTAAGTATTAATGCTTGCATAGATTATTGCAAATTGCCAACAAAATGTTTGTGGTGGGAGATACACAGCTCAATTTTCATCTTTTGCCTGTAAATGACCCACTACCCATTCAGACTTTGCAAATCTGAATGGAGAAACCACTATTATAGGCTAAAGGAATATCTCTCTTCAGTCATGGATCCTTTTAGATGTCTAGTGCATCTCAGTCATTGTCAGGTTTGCATTGAGGATACTGTCCAATAGGAATTGAGTTATGCTGTCAATATGTAATGTAAACCAGCAAGGAAATGACAAATAGTAGTAATTCTTGTCTGTACCCTTTTGCATTTGTATCTCTGTAGCTCTATCTTGCAATTTTTTACTAAACCTCTGAATCTGCTGATTGGGGCTTACAGTGGTCATGGCCAAACACTTCAGCAAACTGTCCCTCAATGTGGTAGTCACTGAAATCCTGATGTGAAAGAGGAGTGAATTACGGCTAACTTATGTATACAGTCCTTTCTTCTGTGTCATTTGTGGACTCATACAACAGCTTTGGAAGAAAACTGTCTATAGTGAGAGTTAAAGTTTGGTTTGGGCTTGGAACATACCCTGTCCCAAGATCAGCACTGTGCTCTTGCTAGCTGACATGCTTCGGTAGAATTTCACTGGATCTCAAAACTCCTGTCCAAAGTACCCCAAGGTTTTAAAAAGAAAATTTCAAGGATATAGGAGAAATGGGAAAAAAAGAAAATTTGTAAAAATGCTAGAAAAACCAATCACTTAGAATCTTTACTGAAAGACATTAAAAATGTAAGTTGCTACAACTGGAAATAGCAATATTTACACACATGTATAAACCCCATTACTGAATCATCCTGCTTCACCCTGGATACCAGATTTGCATCCTTTCCTTCCCTCTGTTTATATTTTTGCTAAATGCCATGCAACTTAATTTCCCTTCTCAGGCTTCCATGAATTTTTACAGCTCTCAAAATTTTGACTGATTATTCTTATTGACCTCCTTCCCTCCAAATCATTAGAAGGCAGTTGCTTCAATATGATGCTATGTCAGGTTTTTCTAAGTGGCCAGAAATCCTTTGCTGCTACAACTCCACACAGACACGACACAGAATGTTGTGTTTTTCATTGGAACAGAAATAAAGCTTATTCTGTGATATACACACTGGGAAGAAAAAAATAAAACAAACAAAAAATCCAAAACCAAGCAAATAAGTCCACGAAACCAACAAAACCAAACGAAACCAACCCAGAGAAAGAAATATAGCAGAACTTCCAGAAACATTTATGCAGTGAACATTAGGACATGCAAACTAAGAGGCACAAGATGCTAGAAAAGATATTTGCCTTTTGCTTTAGAAGCACTTAATTGGAAGTTTAGAACAGTAGTAAAAAATTCTGCTTTCTCAGTTGTTAGCTTCAATATTTTGCTTATGTTTCTTTGCTTTCCACTGTATAAAATACAACAGAATGGAATAGAATAGAATAAAATAGAATACTTCAGCTGGAAGGGACCTACAACAGTCGTCTCACCCAACTGCCTGAGCATTTCAGGGCTGACCAAAAGTTAAAGCATTTTCTTAAGGACATCATCCAAATGCTCCTTAAACAGCAACAGGGTCAGCGCATCAACCTCGCTATCCAGGAGGCCTGTTCCAGGGGATCCTTCTGGTAAAAAAATGCATTTATTTCTTCTCTAAACTTTAATAGACCAAGGAAGAGAAAACCTTTCTCCAAGAATCTCTGTACACCACTGGTATATCTCAAGCCTGATGGGAATCTCTGGATAATATCAAAATGCAAAAATTACCAAAGAATATTAATTTAAGCAAGCAAACAAAAAAAAATCCTTTAGGTATATAAGTACTTAGCTTTCTTGGGTTTCAGTGGGAGAAATATGCTTTGCAGTAATATTCCCTTAAGCAGTCCATCACCTTCTTGGTTTTATGATAGAGATGAGCCTGAGTTTAAGCTCATACATAGCCGTGGAGTATATTTATGCCATTTCAGGACATGGGAAACACAGCCCAAATTTTGGTATGTTACAACAACAAAAAACATTAACAAAGTTACAAGAAGAATGTCTAAAACAATGACTACTGCATGAGGATTGAATTTGATTAATCACTAGGTACTTCAGGCTCTTTAAATTATTTTTTTCTCCTTGTAAATTAATGCATCTGGAACATATTACTGGTAGAAATTTAGTCATAATTTGAAGTCTCTGAAACAATCTTTTTGAAACAAACCCATTTCTGGGTGGTAGCTGTATGTACCAACTTTACATCTCTCTGAGCAAATGGACTGTGTAGATGCAAATTGCTGTTCAACAGGTATGAAGAGCTGGGTTTTTTTTAAACATCAGTTTTTAGAACCTGCTTCCTTATTGTCATGAATACAGTGCCTGTTTCCAGGGAAATGAACTTTTAGCAGAGAGCAAAAGCCAGAAGTATCAAAACCCTAATTAGGATGGAGGTGTAGAAGTCGCCAGCATCAATGTATGGATAAAAATAAATTTAGGGGCTCTTAATTGCAGATTTTTCAGCTCAAGTTAGTCCTGGTCTGGTCCTGACTACTTTCTTTCTTCTCTCTGTTTCTTGTTGTCGAGTCTGGAAGGAAAAGGTTTTCTCACTGGGATCTTTTTTTTCACTGGCAAGACAGCAATAGTAATCAAAGTGCAAAGCCAGCCTGTGAAATATATTTAATTCTTAACCCAAATAGAAACGTCACTGATGTCTCGTTGATGCAGACTTCTTCCTTTTACCTTGTAGCATACAGAATGCAAACCTTGACTTTGTTTCCAAGAAACTCAAAGCCACTTTACTGTATCAATAAAAGAATTTAAAAATAATTTCTTTTCCTACTTGCAGGTCAAAACAAGCTGAAATATTTCTTCCATGACAGAATTCACGGTTGACCAACGACCAGCACAGCAAGGCTGACCACTGTAACCTATGGATCTTTTGAACGTTTATTGGAACAGAAATCTGAAATCTCAGACAAGAAAGGGAAAGACAACCTTTTTCTGCTTCTGCTTTTTCTGCTCACATTTTCCAAAGACTGTAAGCAGATAAAGTCCCTGAGGACATCCCTGCCCAGGACCAGCAGCCTACACGTGGATGTGGGTCACCACCTGCCCTGGAGTCTCACCCCATGTGACTTGGTACAGTCTGTTGAATCCTATGATGGGATCCCACTGTGTTCAGCAGGATCTTCATTCTGCCTGTGTCTTAATTAGTTGGCATAATAAAGTTAGCTGACATTCAGATCTTGGAAGAGCCTGCTCAGGCTGAAAGAAGTTCCTTCCTGTCCAATTGACCTGGAGTCTGGAAAGAAGTAGATCTGCTGTTTCCTTTTTCTTTTCTGGCTACAGCAAGTCATTGAAATAAAGTGCTTTGTTTGTGGCAGTATTTTTGTCCCTTAGTGCCAACTGAAGCCTTTCTGGGAGGTCTGTAAGTTTTCGCCTGTATAAAGTTGTCTTTCTTGAATATTTATGCTTATAGCTGTACACATAAACTAAGAAAATAAATTAAGTCCATACAAACTTGTTCTGTTAGGAGCCATGATAGTCCTGAATTTTCGCTATGTGTTTCTGCCCAAGTTTGGTCAGAGGGCTTGGTTTTGTTTTTTGTATGAGTTCAGCTGAATTGTTTAATCAGGCATTATGTGTAGGTGTCTTTCTCTCTCCTTTTGTTCCCCTTATGCTTTCTTGCAGCTTTGGGAATTAACCCATTTAGTTTGGCATCTTTGGTCAGCATCACAGCCTAGGGCCAAGCAGGCTTAGTGCTAAGTCCCTGGAGCATACACTAAACATCACCATCAGACTGTGACCCATTGAAAGGCACCGTTGCGTACAGGCCCCTTGTCGGTCTTGTAAGAGGGAATTATACCTCTAGTGCAGTGAATTTTCAGACAGCCTTGCTTTTGCCATATCCCCATGTTTAGGCATTTTCATTCTTAGCACAGATCTTAAAATTTTCTTTCCTTGCCATATAGAGGAGCTAGTAGCGTCTGAAAGAATGCTTTTTTAGCAGTTAAAGAATTAAACAGCAGGAGTATCCAGTCCATACTCCCTTCCTGGCACTTCACCAAGCTTTTCTGTACCTATTCAATATGGTTTAGTAAGGAATTGCATTCCCACTAGAATTGCATATGATGGTTCAGTAACCTACAGCATCCTGTTGAGCTTCTGGTTTCTGTGTCCGATGGGGCTTTCTTTAAGGAAGTGGTAGTTCTTTTCTGATGATCAGGGCATGCAAGCTGGAGGAAGGATAACTGTTAAAGGAATTTCATCTCCAAGTTAAGCAGTAATTTTGGTCAGTTGAAAAAAGTAAAACTAAAATTTAGCCCCTATGTCAAGAGTGTCTGACTGATCAGATGTCATGCCCTGTATGCAGAGGTGCCTCTGTCCCAGAGTCCAGACCATATGCCACATGGATGCCTTAATTCTTCTAACTGCTCTATCTGTAATCCAATTTTTATTAAATCTATTGTTCTTTCTAGTCTGCAGTCAATCAGATTTAATAAAAATGCTGAGTTTATTGTGGAATGTGATCTCAAGGAACCCTACACTGTCTCTATGGCAAAGTTAAGCCAAATAAATCCTAGAGTTGTTGTTTGAATGCAGATGACAAAGAGGTTCAGAAGATTCAAAGAGGCTGTAGCTGTCATGAGCATTACAAGACTCACATGAAGAGATTGACTTCTAAGAAAAATGGATTGCTGCATGTCATTCTGCAACCATTGAAGAGCTTGGATGTCAATAAATGCAACTAATGGAGGGAGCCAACTGAGAGCAGCGGTTTGTGCAGAAAAACACAAGAGCTTTTTTCAGAACAGCATAACTGAACAGCAACAACACAACAACAGCAGGGACACCAACATGAGCCCACGTCTATGAAGTAGCAGGCAACACTTTCTCCCAGAGAAAGTGTTCTTTATCTACTGTATTTTTTTGCAGCAGACTCAATGTTGAAGACATTTCCAATGTAAGAATAAACAACAGCTTCTCTACACAGGTAATCAACAAGACACAGAGCAGAGGCGTTCACCTGGATCTGATACTTAGAAGTCAAGAGGAATTGGTCAGGCATGTGAAGATCAGAGACAAGCTTGGCTGCAGGGACCATGAGATGATGGAGATTAGGATCCTGAGAAGATGGAATAGGGCAAACAGCAGAACCATCTTGGACTTGTGAAGAGCAAATTCTCTCCTTTTCAGAGATTTGCTTGGAAGAATTCCATGAGATAGCAGTGTGGAGAGAGGAGGTGTCCAGGAGAGCTAGTGGATAGTCAAGGGTCATGTCCTCCCAGAACGGTCCATGCCAACAAGCAGAAACCAAGCAAAGAGGGCAGGAGGCCACATGGTTGAGCAAGGAGCTCCCAACTAGATAGATATAAAAAGGAGGTATATAGGAGGTGGAAGCAGGCACAAGTGACCTAGGAAGACTATACAGGTATTGTCTGACTGTGGAGGGATGGATTCAGGAAAGCCAAAGCTCACCTGGAAGTGAATATGGCAACACATGTGAACAGCAAGATGAAAGGTTTTCACAAGGACATCAGCAGCAAAAAAAAGACCACAGAAAATGTGGCCCCAATGCCATGAACAGGGAGCCTTGTGAACTAGGACACAGAAGTACTCAATGCCTTCTTCATCACCTTGTTTACTGGTATGGCTTGTCCTCAGTAATCTCAGGGACCACTGGAAAAGTCCAGGGCAAAGTACTTTTACTCCTGGTGGAGGATGATCATGTTACGGAATATGTAAATAAACTGTATCTACAGACTTCCATGGGCCTATACAATGGACCCACAAGTGGTGAGGGCACTGGCCTATGTCATTATGGGCAGCTTGCCATCATCCTTAAAGGGTGTGGAGGAGGGATTTGTGATTAAGAGAGATCTTGAGGACTAGAAGGAAGCAAGGGTCTCTCTGTCTCCAAGAAAGAGAAGGGGAATCTGAGGAACTACAGCCTGTGAAGTCTCACCTCAGTACCTTGGAAGAGAGTGGAGCAGCTAATCCTGGAAACCATTTCTGGGACAAGAAGGAGTCTGTAAGTAGTCAGTATGGGCTTGTGAAGGGAAAAACACGGCTGAGCAACCTGAGGTCCTTTCACAGTGAGGCAACTGGCTTGGAGTGTGTATGTACCATAGGAAAGAAAGACTGGGAAATAGTTACTCAGAGCAACAGCCATAAAAAAACTAGGTTCCTGCTGTATGTAATAGATTGAAGAAATGTTTATGTAGCATAAATTTGGATGCCTGTTGGGTAACTTTTATATTAGCGCTGACAGCTGCTTTCTGTAGCAGATGAAAGTACAGCGCTGCTGCCCTCTTTGTGTTTCTTTCTTATTCTGGTGCTGGGTCTCCATTAGCATTTCTGGAGGAGTAGATACATTGATTGGTAAAAGATGACTTTCTTTTAAACATTTGACACGGGCATGTTATCAAGACATCAAGAAGAAAATGCGAAGATAAAGGAGGTGCTGTTTGTCACTGTCTGCATCTTCAGACACCCACCACTACAACAAATCTGCTTTATTTTTAGGAAGAAGGATAATAGAGCTGACTGCCACCAAGTGACATCTCTTTTATGAGTGGACTGTGTTCAGCAACTGAGGTGAATTTTACTGTAAGAATTGACAAAATGTTCCTCATCTTTGACCACCTCCTCCTTTTCTTCTTTGGTCATTGTCCCTGCCAGACAAAGAAAGGCATAAACACGTGTAAAAACTAGCCACAGACAGCCAGACTGGGACCTGTTCCGCTTCTATGTTTCTGACTAAAGCTAGTATTAGATATATTAGAAGAAAAGCTGTCACTAACAACTCAGCACCAAAGAAAAGCCTTTTATTATTTTTATCATTCTCATGGTGATAGCACAACGATTTTTTGGCTAGTAATTACTCTTTGACAGCCATCTGTAGCAGGATGTCATGCTGCCAATATCTGTTATCCAGTACTTCCATAATCGTCCTAAATTACTGATTTCACTTTCAATTTGTGGCAACGCATTCCACATGGATTTGTTACCTGCATGAAACAATTTCCTGATATTAATATGAAATGCTTTTCTTTTCTGTTTGTTCATGTTCTATTATTACAAAGGCCAAATAAAGAAAGAGCTTTTCCCAGACTTGTCACTCTTATTTTACCTTTCTGTGGATCCCTCTTGTTCATCTTGGGTGAAATCCAGCCTTAAAGAAAATTACTGTCTATTCAAACAGTAACTATATCTTTGGCCTCAGCTGACACCAATAAATCACCGTTTCTACTGTGACTAACTTGAAGTCTCCATGCAGCTCTTCCTCTCCTCTTATGAAGAGCAGTTGTAGAGAAGACATTTGGCAGACAGAGGACCACAGCTACAAAAGAAATGAAGTTCAGTAAACATCTGAGAGCAAGACCGTGTTACACAGTATGGAGGATGACCATTTTCTATGAGGTAGGCTTTTTAATGAGGATACACTATGTCCCTCAGGCTACAAGTTAAAGAAAAAGAAGGAAGGATCTCCTGTGTGTGTGCTGCTTGAAAAGCCTTTGTCCCGTCTGATGTGAGTGATGCTCTCTTTGCTCTGATAATGATAATCTAACGAGGGGGGATCAGGAGCACAGTGTTCCAGGATTAAAAGGCTATGTGTTGTAGCAGGGACATTGGTGGGAAGGTTGTAAAATGAACAAATTGAAAGTGATTGCCAATGTGTATCTTTATTTACAGCTTTGTTTCCTAGACTGCTTCCTTTCTTGAGAATTAATCTCATAAACCACATACAAGTCATGGTCATCTTAGACACCACATTCTTTTGGAATCTATTTTTTTGTTGATCAGATGCAAAGAACAGTAGTAGTTTTAGTTTTGGTGTGGTTTTCTGTTTTGGTTTTGGTTTTGGTTTTGTTTGGCTTTTTTTTTTGTTGTGGTTTTTTTTTTAATTTAGGGAAAATGCCACTCCAAAGGGATTTCATCCTGTCTAGTATAATACAGCTGGATTTTTTTACCTGCTATTGTTAAATCCTAACCTCAGAACGTACTGCTACATCACTTACAGTGTGTTTTTGCTTGATGCACACCCTACAGTTCTGAACAGCTATTCTCTATGGAGTCCTGCAGTTTGTCTCTAATGAAAGCATTGCCTTGAGCAAAAAAAAAAACATCATAAAAATCCATTCTTCACCAGCAGAGAGCAAGAATTAAAGGACCCACCATTTCTTAAGTGTTGATTCAGACATTTAACCTTTGCACTAATTGCAGCACCGAATCTCTAATGGTGATATGGGG
>VZRE01003075.1:0-24784 GCA_013396775.1 Cephalopterus ornatus
AAAGAAGAAATTTTACCCTTCTTCACTTCTGTTTATACACAGAGAGCTTGTGGAAAAAAGAGATGCTGACAGACTTGATGCTCTCTGATAAAGGGAATACTTGCAAGAGGGATGTTACCAGCTCATGTCCTGGGCCTTTGGGAGCTTTTTAGCTCTTCGGGAGCTAAAAAAGCCAGCTGAGGGGGTTTGAAATAAACATAAATATACATTCTGATTTTTCTAACCGAATTTCTGACCAACTCTGGCACTCCCATTCCTCTTTGTGAACAGATCACTGGATAAAGAGCAGACACACAGGTAGTGTGCTCAAACAAGAATCACATTTGGGTTTTGTGACATGATGCTGAGGTCCTTCCTCCCTCATTCCTGCATTAGGGGACTATGAGGAGGCCAAAGCACATTGTGCTCCTGGAAGCTCTCTCAGGAGACACTCAAAGTAGGGCAGAAACGAGGAGCCACAGCTCTCCTTTTGTTTCCAGCTTTGTCAGGCTCTCCCACCCTCAAGGCCCGTGCTGGTGCCACCTTCTCTGCCACTGAAGGAGAAGTGCAGTGGGCACAGCTCCCTTAGAGAAATTTAAATTAAAGTTTGGTTTTGTTCCCTATAAAACCTTCATGATGAGGTGGGCTGGTTAAAGCAGATCCAGTGGGAATCATGAGGCTCTCCAGCTACCAGTGATGGGCTTGTCTTTCCCATGCTCATACTGCAAGATGAAATACTTATTGGTGACACAGCTTAGAGATTGTGGAAACACAACCAGATTTTCTCTCCCCTGCTTCTTTTCCACAAATACTCAATTTTTCATGACTTGTCACAGATGTGGCATTTAACAGTTGAGATTTGTCTGACATCTCGGAGAATTTCTGTACCAGCTAGAGAAAAACACAGGTTTCAAATGTTTTCACTGAAATACCCTCCTTGCAATTTTTTCTTCTTTTCACCGAGAGATTACACACATATTTAATTATGTAGAACTCAACTCAGAAAAATGTGAATGCCAAAATGCTCAGCGAGCCTACAAATGTTCTCTATTTGTAAATAACAATTATTATAGAAAAGTGGGGGTTCTCATTTTATTGGATCAGAAACCTTTCATAACTGAGCCTTTGCAACTCCTTTTAAAAGCAGCCACGAACTGACACAGAGACCAACTGTTAAATCAGTGGAGTTACAGATCTATGTTGGAAAAGTAGTTTACAATCCAAATGCGAAATATCAGAGAAAGAATAGATCAGACTTCACTGTGAAACAGTAATTTTAATGCTTTACAGATTCCTGTGTGCCTATTAAGCTGACAATTACATGTGACCTGCTGTTTATGAAACACTGATTATGGAGGAGGCCCAACTAATGATGTTAATTATTTAAGAGAGAAACTCAAGAGATAAGACATTTTAGATTTTGAAATATTTATGATTCTTTCCACAGTGGTAAGGATGTAACATTGAGACTTTTAAATGGACTAGTCTTTGGCTTTGTTTTAGGAATATAAAAATATAAATTATATTTTTCAATATAAATTTGCATTGGCCACTCACAAGTGATTTTGACATTTTGAGAATCTCTATTAATAAAGAAATGTACAACCTGGACTTAAACTAAAGGTGCATTAAAAAAAACCAAAACAAAATACCAAAAAGTGAGGGAGATTTTCTCCATCTTGGAATAAGCACAGTCTTGGCACTTTCATTTGAATTTACAAAACAAATCACTTGGTAGAAAATCTTTGTTCTGGAGTCTGAAATTCCCGTAACTGTCAGTTCAACTGTTTTATAAACAAGGTGTAAATTCTAGTTCATTTTGCTGATGCTTCTGTCATTCTGAGAATAATTATTTTCAAATTTGAGCATAAACTATTCTAAATATTCTTTCCTCCTCTGCACGGAAGAGATCCTTTAGTGAGAATTTTCAGTGTGTTTAACGAATTTTATATCTTTTGGATTTTCAAGGCAGTTTGCGCTGCAACTCTGGCAATTTTATAGGAAATTTCTGAAATAATCCACTGCTGAAGACAAGGAGTTCCACTTGACTTTGGAATTACAGCTTTAAAAACCTGGATTAGTTCTAATGCAACATGTGCTCCTACTATTAATTCAATCCAAGCGCTGGGTGTTATTTTTATACTGAGGTTTGTTAGCAGATAGATAAAATCTTCCATGCCAGACTAAAAAAGTCTTATCTAAGCAGTTATTTTCCCTTTTTAATCCTACAATGGGACAGGTTTTGGGTGGAAACGGCAGGAAAGATTTTTATGAGCTATGAAAATGCAGCTCTTGGTCGTTATCTCTGTAGGGAGCTTCACTTGACACAATTTCTGGAACGCTCCCAGAGGTTCACACTTCTTCCACAGACCTACTTCTCAGACAAAACACTGCAAAAGCCAGTTTGAAAAAATGTGCTCAGGGAGGGACTAACTAAGAAATAGAAGTCAAAGCAGTCGTGTGTACCCCTGTGTGCCATCACTTGGCTCTAACAGAATTATGATGTATCTGTGACCAAACGGACCTGTTTTGGATTGGTTTTCTCTGCCAGCATTCCCTTATAAAGGATTCCCTCAATAAATCACTCAGCTCAGCACAGCAAAGGCTGCTAAATACTTACAGCAAGTGACATGCAGCATTTTGGTAAGAAGCTACAGGCAGAGAGTTTGGGAGGGGAGATTTAAGGCTGCTACGTGGTTTACGGCAGCAGTGATGTCTGGTGAAGTCAGGACCA
Source organism: Cephalopterus ornatus (assembly GCA_013396775.1). NCBI lineage: Eukaryota > Metazoa > Chordata > Aves > Passeriformes > Cotingidae > Cephalopterus > Cephalopterus ornatus. Next base: position 2,714 of record VZRE01003075.1, read on the forward strand.
GGTCCCTGTTTTCAGTTTGCTGCTTTGGGGGCTGTGTGGCAGCTTTAGGATGCATGTTTCACAGTAAAGGGGTTTTTTTTGCATTTATTAATAAAGAGCAGTGATGAAGAAACAGCAAAACCATGAGTATCTTTGTTCACCAGTGCTGCCTGGAGATCGCGAGGAAACGAAAAGCAAATGCTGACTTTCATCACCTACATTCTCCTAAAGCATCTAGCCTTCCGGAAGCTGGTTGTACTTTGAGCAGCACAGAGAATCAGACGTAGGCACAACCAAACCTTGTGGAATGAAGGGTGTGGGGGGTAATTACAGCCCGGCACTCGTGCAGGACGCTCTGCACCCCGGGTTGGTACGTACCGATCGTCATCGTCTGCGTGAGCGTTGGTGCCAGACGTGCTCTGGAGTGTGGGCAGCCCCTCTGTAACCCCCTCATCTATGGAGCCTAGGAGAGAAAAGGGCAAGTTAATGCAAATACCTGTTCAAAAAGGGATGGGGGGCATGGAAATACACACCAAGCTTGCTTTCCCAATCTCTGACAGATGCTGCTGGTGATAACTGAATGAAATTGCCTTGGGAGAGTTGTTTAGAACACTCAGAAGAAAAGTGCTCCCAGTCAGCTTCTCCTCTACTCAGATTAGCTACTAAAGTGACAACTCAACAAAGGACACGTATTTGGCACACCTAGAAAACAGAAATTACTAAATACAGCCAGTTTTCAAAACACATCCAGTACTAGAAATGTAAAGCAGAAAAGTTATATTCACCTAAAGGGACTACTTCATCAATATTCAAGACTTCATGAGCAATAAAGACTTCAAACCTGCTACACTACATGGCTTTTGGGATCAAAATATTCCATAAATATATCAATTGATAAAGCCTTCATTTACTGATAAGCTGCTGAGACAGGAAGAACCCTCTGAGAAATTAGAAATGCAACACAAAAGAGACCAAACACCTGTTTGTAAGAGAAATGTACCCACAAAACCACCCCAGAGCTCTGTTCAGTGCACCAACACTTGAGAAAATGTAGTTCAAGGAGTTTGGGAACAGAATCCAAGGGAAAAGAAGCACTAAAACAAAACCACAACCTCATTCATCTCATGTTGCTGTTGCTCAGCTGGGCCCTCCCTCATCACCACCAGGAATTTGGCGAAGCAGCCCCTGGATCTCTTCCACTGAATCCATAGGAAACAAGACAGGAAAGATTTCTCTCCCTACACCACCGTCCTGAGAACAAGCAAAGCTTAGGACAGTGGTGGGAGATGCTCTTGCTGCTGCGTAAAAATAATTCTGCTTCCTAAGAGAGTGGTATGTGAGCAATCTGAATTTGGGAACCCTAAAGCTCACTAGGAAAATCAAGCAGCACTGGGTTTACAGTGGTCAGATCGAATGGAAAACCAAAGAGAAGGAACAAAGACACGGAAAGTGAGGCAGAAAATGCGCATATTCTGCCAAAAAGAATGAAAGATCTTTCCTGAAGTGAAAGATTCTTGTCTTAATGTGATGCCATGTTATGGGGACAGTGACAGGAGGAAAATGGCATCTCTGGAAGTTTCATGAATCAAAATTTTTAATTTTGTTAAGAGCTGACAACCTATATTTGGGAAATTCATCAACTGTGCAATCTATAAAGTTAAAGTAGTTAATCCCATTTTGATTTATCCTTCCTTCTCATGAAATGCTTAACTTGAAGTCTACTGAAAAATAAGCCCAACTGCTCTTAGGTTTAATTTTATGCCTTCACCTCTCATATGCCAACAGTGCTAATGAGTTATGAAAACATCTTCTCAGACATAGCTATTGTTGCAACCATAATAACTTATTTATCAAGGCCCTGCTCCATGTCTCCTTTCATATCATAAAGTGCTTCCAAATATAATAAATTGCAAATGAACATTTCTTGAAATTGCCCAAAGAGTGAATAAGAGCTTTTTGCGATATTAGAGAGGGAGGAAGGAATGCTTTTATAAATGCACTATAAAACACTGAGGTAAATATATGCAATTATACGAGGAAAATACATTCAAGGAAGAGAAAGCTGTACTTTAACATATCTTGCTGCCTCCATTTACTATTCTTACACTACTGCATGAAGAAAGACATTCTTTGAGAGGTAAAAAGTGCTTTCTGGCTACCAAGTGTGCTCTATCACATATTAGGTATGTGTCTACTGTGCTAAAAAGCAAGCTGTTTCTCTTTAGAGCAAAAACGTGAACAAAAACCATTCTGAGGGTGGTTATTATACAAAGGCCACTAAATATTCATTCAAACATATTCAAAGAGCAGATTTGTACTCTAAAGATTTTGCCCCGGCACATTTTTCTGCTCTCTGCAGCTGTTTTGAGGCAGAACATGCTGTACTAACACCAGTGACAGATTTAAGTTTAATACTCTAATCACTAAAGCCTGAGATTCCCTACCCTACCTGCGACTTCTCAAAGTATTTTTTGTTTAACACTGATTGTGCTAGAAGTTGAGATTTCATGGCATTCAGTCGCACCTACAACTGTCTCCAACTCAGCCCCAGTCTCACATTTCCATTTCCCAATTCAAGCTGCTTTTGAAATACAATTTCTCTGATATTTCTAACTCCGAGAGATGCCCTCCAAAAACTTCTACAGGTCATTTACTACCCGTCTGTAATGCTGAGTACACACTCAGTTTGTGCTTTTAAGCTATCTGGGTAGGATGTATGTCATAAATGTATAAATAAATATCACTGATATGGTATTTTTAACTTTCCCTAATCATTACTTTTACTTGTCCTATTTTGCCTGTGCTGATACAATTCTGTTGATGAGATAATTTGCATGTCTTATCACACGGCCCTGACAAGGCCTTTCTGAAGTTCTGACTATAATGAGTTACAAACTGAATCAAACAAAACCTGCTCTTGAACAAGGACCACTCTTCCTGGCAAACTACCAGCAAACAAAGCTTTTTTTCTTTTTTTTTAAATATATTTTTAATTTATCCACTATTTTGGCGAACTACATTTAAAGATTTATAAACACTAAGATAGAAACCCAGCAAAGGTAAACAGCCCCGGTCTCCAGTAAATAAAACATTTTCAGTTGGAAAAAGCATTACAATCTAAAATATCAACATATGAGCTACACCAACTGGGGAACAATCCAACAGCAAAGGATGGCATAAGTAGGAAATATTTTCATTTCTTTTTAGTGAGTATTACCGGAATATTTCAACAGTACTTATTGTACTGCAATCCTGGAAGGGTCAGACTGATCTCGCTGTCTCCAGAGAAGGCAAGTGTTACACTGACCAAAACTGAGCAAATAATGCTACCAGGCTACATTTATTCACCTTCCTGTAGTTTATTTATTTACCTTGCTGTAGTTTATTTATTTAACTGGAGCAGCCTTTCATGTACATATTATTTGAATGAAGCACAGCAGTCTTCAAACAAAACAGGCTTTATTAAAGACACTTCAGCAAAAAAACTCAAGCCACTTAATTGAGAGCAAATAGGTGACTTAGGCAAAATTTTGGTAATTAAACTAGAAATATTGCAAACCCTCTTACCTTCTAACTTCCTAAAAGCCATTCAATCCATTCTGTGAGCAGAAGAAAAAAGGGATTGTTCCAGTAACCTTTAAGTATTAGCTATTAATAAAAACCAGCCTGCTAGAAGAACCCAAAACTGGCTTCAAATTGTCCTTCATGGAAAAATAAGGTTTCTCTCAGCAACTGGCAGCATTTGGAGAAGCAGCTTGAGAATCAAATCCCCCCAAAATGGAAAGATTCTCAATATTATGGCTGTGTGGCTTTATTTTTGTCTGGGCCATTAAGATGACAGTGTTTCACCACTGATTTTGCAAATCCTCTTACAAAGGCTCTCTGTCACGATTATACAAGATTTGATGCCTGATGCAAAGTGCTGTGGTAACCCTTTACGGCGACAGGCAAAAGCCTTTCAGATCTGGTGCCGCAGCTCAGCTGAGATCACGTCTTTTTGACCCTAATGAAAGCAGAATTAGTTCCCTCAGTCAGGCCACTAGAGGTAAAAAGGAGTTATCAACCTCTGCTGAGCAAGGAGGGCTTACCTTTCTCAGCTGCCTCCTGCAAAGTTACTTAAAGAACTCCAAGTTTATAAGTAGCATTTTATGAAACGGGGAGAAAAGGCCATTTCCCTGAAGTAAAGCACAAAAACTCAGGTGGCAGGTTTCCTCCAGTGAAATCACAGGCGCACACGTGCCTATTACGGGCTTTTCTGTACCTACTGATACCTAAGGCCAGAAGTGGTCGTACCTATGGATGACGACTGTGGGCTGATCAGGAGATCCTCCTGCACTTGCTCGCTCCCCGGGACCGTCTGCTGATCGCTCAGGGAGCTCTGGGAAGCGCTCACGGGCTGGGACACCTCCTCGTGCACCTCCTCGTCGCTCAGCCTTTCCACCTTGACTCGCACGTCCTCCTCGATCACCAGGGGAGAACTGGCTTTGGTGCTCTCACAAGTCACGTAATCCGCCATTCTCCGGTTGGACTCGGAGGGCCCGGGCATTTCCAAAGTCCGCGAGTTCTCCGCCTGCTTCACCTTCTCCGACTGAAGTCTTCGATCGATTCCAAAAGGAAAAGTCCAGGGGAAAGCTAAGGACGAGTCCACGGGCTGGTTTCTGGACTCCGGGTAGGAAGTTGAGGGGTTGAGCACTTGGGGGGAGCTGGTTTGTGTGTTGCACTTGAGGGGGCTCTCGGGAGACATGACGATGTAGCTTTTGCGCTTCCTCCGCGACTCCCGGCACACGGGGATGGTTCTCTCCACCACGCTGCACTCGGAGGAGACGGGCGAAAGGCTGCCGTCCCGGGAGGTGAAATTGCAGTTTGCGCTGTTCTCCTGCCCTGCATCCAGCACCTTCTCCTGCTGGCTGTTGGGCGTGTTCCACAAAATGCTGGACTTCATGAACTCGGAGCACGTGCTGGCCACGCTGAACATCTGCATGTAGCTGGCCGCAGCCAGCACGTCGATGATGTTCTCCGTGTTGATGGACAGCGTCGCCGTGTAAGCGTATTCCAGCAGCGGGATGAACCCGGTCACGGTCACGTGGTGCAGGTCCAACACGCTCTTGCTCTCGTCCTCGGCTTGGCCCACGAGTTTGGAGCGGAAGAAGTCGCTGCAGGCCGCCAGGACCACCTTGTGCGCCCTGAAGATCTTGTCCTGGACGCGGATGGTGATATCGCAGAAGTGCCCGTCGTTGCGGAGCATGTTCAGCTTCCCCAGCATCTCCTGACTGTGAGCAGGGGAGTTATGAGTGAATGTTTTAACACCCATTTTTAGATGGTTCTCCCAGCGTTCTTCCCACATAAGAGAGATCACAGGTGTCCTGGAATAAAGAGGAAAACTGTCATTTTCATGTCGGAAAGCAGAAGTCAAGTGGCTTTGTAAGACTCTGTAAGAAGAAAATTCGGCCAAATTCTTTCAGATCAGTTTTTTTCTAGGATCCAGGTTGTGCAAGGGACTAATTCTATAGAAATGCAATTACTTACTTGCAATTTTCATAAACATGGATCAAATTATTTGCAGTCTCTCTCTCTCTATGTATATATATATCTACACATATATAATAAATAACCCTATATAATCTTCCATATTTCTGCTACTGCCCACTCAAAACCAAATACCCCACACACTTCAAAGAAATGTTTGCAATACTAAAACCTTTTTTTTTTTTAACTAACAGTGAGTAGAAACCTGTATTTTTATCTTCTGGGCCCAGAAAACCCTCGCTCACACTTCTTAAACCTGACAGAGTGTCGAGTGTTTCTTTTAAGTGGAAAAGACATCAGCTTGGGTCAACTTACAAGTGTGCAGGAGCAAGTAAATCTCCCAGAGATCGTATTTAATTCCAGAAAAGCTTTAGACAAACTATAACATGAATTTCCAGAGGCCAGAGTTCAAGCTGGTAAACATAAAACAACAGCTGCCAATAGCTCTGCTTTCCTGCTGCAGTGCAGGTACCAATTGCCTAAAGCTGCTTTTAATAAACAGTTCTGGACTAGGGTGAGGAGTTATTGAAAATTCCTTCAGAAACACAATGCATTAGAAACCTCGAAGGAAAGTTTAAGTCTCAATCAAATACATATATGTTGATTTTATACATGTGATAAATAATACAAGGAGAGCAACTTCTTCCTTCTGACAACATAAACCTCCTTTCTTAGGGTTCTCTCCATGTGGGAGCAAATGTTTGTGTTTTGTGCAAGAATGAGAGGTGTGACCTACACTGGCTGCATGTTTTAGGGTCACAGCAGCCTCTAAAAACCAAATGACTCTGATTTGAGGAGGTGAAGCTGATCCACCACTCACTCCCTCTGCAGCACACAGGGGAGAGACAGTGCCAAGCAAGATGCCATGTGCCCAGACGTCCCCTGGGATGGAACTGGAACTGCCGTGGCCACCAAGAAAGTCAGTTCCTGGGTCTTCTCCAAACTCTTCTGAATTATTTCACTGTAAAGGAAACACAACCCACCGTGTTTCACCGTCTTAAGTCCCCCCCACTCCACCCCTCCAATCTTCAATGAAGAGTTTCTGTGTTCCACATGCCTCACACAATTACCATGATATAGAAATATCACCGGGTTAAACATCAACAACGTAATTGGATCTGATTAGTTCCTGGAGTCAGCAGCTTCTTCACATCACCCTTCCTTCCCTTCCACGTACACAAAAGCACACCACACTTACAAGTTGCTCACGTGGAGATTCTCAGCTACAAAGAGCAAGTTTGGAACAGCTTACCCCAAATGTCACATATTGAAATGGCAGCTGTCAGAGCCTACCTTGTTCTACACACATTTACACTTGGCTGCTTCTTGTTGCTGGGGTTTCACTTTTGATACTCCAACCCTTTCAGACAGAGGAAAAAGAACTATTCGAGAGCACAGATTAACTAACACTTGACAAAATAAAGTCTGGGAGAAACTGTAAGGGCCATTTGGGTTTAAAATGAGATTTCACACTGGTGCAGAGGAAGAAGTTACGCACAAGCAAAACGCTCCCTTCGCTGAAAGAAAATGGATCGACCTCATGAGGCATCTGAACATCCAGACTGTTTGTTCTCCAGCATGAATCAAATGAAAAGCATATTCCATTGATCCCAGACCAAAAAACTACAGTGAAAGCTTGTAACAGCATATTCTAAAATGGCCTTGGGATATCCTTCCTTCTGAAATCCCAGGCGCTGCAGCAGTTGCTTGGCACATCACAAGTCCAGAAGTGCTTCTGTTCAGCAACTGGCTACAAAAGGAATAAAACATTCACAAGGACTATCCACAGAACAATCTGGTATTTAGAAATAGCACCAATACATCATTATGAACAAGGAGAAAATCAAGAGCAATCCTCCCAGTTCCTGTAGGCCCAGAATAACCCATTTTCCTGTTCAGCTGAGTGAGAAATGCTCATCCCTCAGACCCTAAGTGAGAGCTCGACTCTGCTGCCCTGCTCTGAACCACTCCTTGTCTTGCTTCCCCCCCTCCTGCAGCCTCTCCCCTCTTCTGGCTTCCTTTCCCCTTCTCCTTTCATCTTTTGCTTCCTTGACCTTGATCTGGTTACAGAATTCAAAATAAAATAGCGGAAGCCAGTGATGTGCAATAAACTGATTTAAATTTATTACAGGAGCAGCGTTCCTGCCATGAACGTGGGATATTGTTCTGTCAAATCACTTCTGTAAAATGACTTTCCCCCTCATTTCACTGACACCACCATTCAAACAAGTGGCTCCTACCCAGGCCTCAGTGTGGACAAGGAGCATTTTTGGGAAAATCCAAAGGGGTGGGCTGAAGAGGGCGAACAATATCAGTTCCTTACAGTTAATGAGGTAGAAAAATTACCATTTTTAGAAGGTAATTTAAACAATTTGAAAATATTTTCCATATGAAAAGTTGAGTGTGCTCGAGCAGCCAGGTTATAAAATGGATCAACTCTCTCTGGTAATCTCTCAGTGGCACAGGGCATTTTTACAGCTGCACTCCCAGTGACCAAAGAGGGGAAAGGGCTGCAGCGTTACAGTTTCACCCCAAGTCCAACATTTCCAACATCACCATTTTGAAATGACATTTTGGCATGTCTGATTTCCCATTATCAGCCAGTCCCTGACGGAGCTGTTGGACCATAGATTGCAGGGTGGCACATCCAGGAGTGATTACAGAACCAAAATCCACAACTAAATATACCTGTTCCCTTGGGAGTGCTGGGGTGGGGAGAGCAAGGTGCACACCTAAACTAAGTGACAAGTGGGTTGGAGGTGGCAAAGTCATTCATCTTCGAGCCACAAACCATCGGGGATTCTCCAAGCAGGGATCAGGGATGGTATCATAGAGACAGAAGCTTTTCCTCCTCCTCCCCACAATCCCGAGGCACACACACCTTGCCCACAACTCATGGAGTATTTCTAAGCTCTAGGGAAACACGAATTTAAAGACATCTCTACAAGTTTTAAAGATATTCCCAGTGGGACACTTTAACCCATATTTAACGGGCTGTATTGAGCAGACATTTGCAGTTTAAGAGAATGTTTTTTCCAGAGTGCATCCCTGCCCTGGAGATGTGTGGGGATTCACCACCAAAGTGCAGATCCTTGGAGAAGGTGAGAATTCAAACACGAGCACTACAGGATTTCCAGAGCAAGGAGAATTTTGTCCACTATTAGCCAAGAGCAGTGTGAAGGGAAGTGCTACTGAACCAAAGAGTTTGGATAATCTAGTTGAAAACAGGTCGGTTTTTTTTTTACTCCCAGGAGTACTAACAGAGACCTGCCCTTTAAGTAGTTCAGGGTAACTCAGCTCATTCTCACTGTTTCAAGGCTCCCAAAAAACAAGTTTGAGCAACAGTTACCAAGTCGCATTCACTATTTTGACATTATACATGTGTCAAGTTTCTGTGCTTTGAAACAGTAAAGAAGAAACTGTACTCTATAAATGTAATGTTATAATGTAATGAAACTGTAAATGGAAAAGAAACTAGAACAGAACTGAAAAATATTCCTCAGGTGACCTGCCTACTTCATGTACACCAAGTTTAGCTCCTTATTCACCTTCTGTTGCACCTCAAATTACTGGGTTTAAAACATGGTACCTCTTTTGGAAGACTCAGTGAACCCACAGAGCTGCTCATTCAGGTTCTCACTCAGTCACATCATTTTACAACAGAAGCAATTTTTAGCACCACAAAACTACCACCCCACCTTTAACCTCCATATCCTGACCTGTGGCAACTTACAGCATGAAAACACTAAATTTTTCTGAATGCTGAAACCAACGGACTCCAGATACGTAAATGCCACGCTGACTTTGGTACTCAAAAAGCTCAGGGAATTCCCATCCTTACGGGAATTCTCAGCAATCTCTCAGGTACACTTACTCACCTGTGAGCCCATGGTGGAAACCAGGTCACTAATTATTTTTTTTTAATTTATTTTTAATGCAGATCACTCCTTGGGCACTGGCAGCACCATCCCAATCAACAGCAGCAGCCAGACACAGACAAACGTTCCACATTGGTAAACGTGTGACCTGGATCACTTTATGCAGTAAACAGGTACCAGCACCCCACTCTCTCTCTCAAATTAACTGGTTTGTATAATTAAGTTCCTGACTGAATCAGAATAACTGCTCTTAGTGTGTATTTAACTTCAAGTTTGCTATTCCTATTCCAGCCTTGCGATACTTGTGTATCTAAACACGCATCTGTTTCCCCAACAGCAGCTGGCCTAATAAAAGGTACTGTCTCCACTATAGATCTGGCCCTGCGTCACTTCACAAACTGCTGGCTGGAGCTGCCACACTGTTCTTGTTCCAAACAAATCAACAGCACTTTCTAAACTTTATTTAAAACTGTATTCTAACCCAGGTCGGTAAAACTAGTTTGAACTCAGCCCAACACAGCCAAGCCTGATGGTATTCATGAAAGAGAGGAGGCAAACAGGAGGCTTCTGTGCTCAAAATGACATCAGTGTGCAGGATCCACTTTGGCATTCTGGAATCTATGGAATGCAAACCTGTAACCTTTGGCTGCAGTGGGTGAGAGGAGCAGGGAAATGAACCATCCTGGGAAGCATGCAGGGCTTCAGAACTTCCATTTCCTCCAGGACAGCAGATTTCAAACCCCGAGTGCACAAAGGAACCAGTGTTGAGGCATAAACACCGTTCTGTTAAACTTGAAATAGATGCTGAGCTCCAGCCTGTACATGGAGCGAGGTGATTCCATGCCCTGTAAAAAACTGGGAGCTCAGTGCTGGGGCTGAGCTGGCCCTTGGTCTCTCAGCTCAGGAACCAGACTCTGATTCTCCACATCACTCCACTGAAATACCCCAGGACACTCCAGTGCCCCTTTCCTCCCAGCTCCTCAGAAAAGGACAACTTTTTGTTTTAAGGAGTTAGGAGGTCCTTTGTTCTTGGACATGTTCTTTGCACATGGGACAGTCCTCTGGGAAGATGTGCCCCGCAAAGAATGGCTGATGGCAGGTAAGGAACTCCAGAGGACTCCACTTGGGAGCTGGACTGGAAGAGCAACTGCACCTGACAAGCTGAAGGCCTGAAATACTACAACCCACCCATTTATTGTTAGCAGTAACACTCCCTCTCACAGCACAAGGCATAGAAAAGCGTGCTGTGCTTTGCCTGTGTACTCCAGAAATACTGCACTTGACAAGGCCATATATTTTGTAAAGACTGGGGTTTTGGACACCACTGTTGACAAGTTCACGTGCCAGAGCTTTTGAGCCATTGCCTTCGCGTACCATTAGTGTCATTCACATTTGTTGGCTGCTCTGTACTCACACCCAAGCTTGTGCCTACGTTCCAACACTTAATTTTTATTTTTTTTTGCAAGAGCGCTTTTCCAAGGATGCAAACTGCTTCACAAGCAGCCACCTCTTCCTCCGAAAAACTCCTGGTAAAGAGACTTACCATATTCTAAAATTTACATCTTCCTAAATTTTGGGTTGAGACTGCTGCAGAAAGGTGGCAGGCAGTACTCCAGAACTAGAGTTTTTATTTGGAGGCAAATAAAACACTATCAGGAAGCACCACGGTTCAAACTGCTCCAGGTCTGGGTAAATAACCTCCATAATTTTCAGAGCCTCTAAGTGTTTAACACATGGAAACTGCATTGTGCCAATAAGCTCTCCCTGTTCCCCAATTTTAAATACATTTGTAAGCATCTAGATAAAAGTTTCTCACGGGCGCTGTTAAGAGCCGAGGTTTACAAAGTCAAAAAAACACCAAGGCTGCAACTCTTTACAAAAAAAGCTGCTGAAAAGATTTGCACATCTGGAAATCCTGAGCTGGGACAGCGCCCATGAAAACTTCTGGCAGCAACCAAGGCAAACCTCTGCAGGGCAGGAAACAGGCAGGTGCAAAAGCACACAGCAGTTCTTTACTCTAAGTTCTCCACCAGACCATCAGAAATAGTATTTATTTCATCAGGAATAGTATTTATCTGCAAAGGACAAGGAGAAAAAGCATCCAACAGCTTCCCTTCCGATATAATTAAGCAGAGCAAGGCAGACCTAGGGCGTCTGTGAAATATGTGTTTCCTACTCCTAACAGATCTCTTCGGTTTCCCCAAAACAAAACCCTAAAATAACAGAAGACAAAGGCTTTAACTGTACCATGCCATGAGAAGCAAGCAGATGTGTGTGGCCATGGCAGGGCCCCAGCTCACAGTCACAGCACTGACTCACACTGTCACTGCTACTGAAGACATTAATATTTCACAGGGATAGGAAGAGAATGACTGGGATCATGGAAATGTGAATTTGCACGATGTAAATCCGGTAGGTGCGTTTTAACCCCCAGGGCTGGTGAAAGCACTGAGACAAGTAGTGGGGTGCCAAACCCAGCAATTTACTCTACAGAACGGTTTTATTGTAAGTTGAGATGGTAGGTCAGCTGCAACAGAACACTCCCGAGAGGATAAAATTAGAAAACATTTCCATGCACATTTTAGGGGAACAGCACCAACAGACTTTCCCTACACAGAAGGGCACAGATTATCCTAGACTGGTTTTTGTGACTGGAACTTTCAGCTGAGTGTAGAATCCAGGAGCTGACTCCCCTCCTCCTCGAGATGCTGAGGCTCCCAGCCACTTACCACCCCTGCAATTTATCACTCAAAACACAGTCACTGGTTTTGGCAACTGGGCCTTATTCAGTGCTGGTTTTTGGGAAGAAGCTAATATAGTTAACTTCTTGAAGAGAGAGCAAAAAATTCACCTATTCCAGCTTTCTGTTTAACTCTTACCAGCAGCAAGGTTTAAGATTTGGTCAGAAACCAACGGTGCAGCTGCACACACCCAGCTCGAGCTCTCCGTGTGCCTCAACGTGTGATTTACTCAGGGGCAGGGGAACAGATACACACCAGGTGTGAGGGCAAGGGAAGAGCTCCCATTCCTAAAAATAGATACAAAAATTCTCATTTTGTCATGATGAGTCCAGGGCCTGCTCAGCAATTTTGTCATGCTCATCCATCACTTAGAGTGGGTTATCCTTAGAGACTGAGAGAGACCCTGTGGTGACTCAATATGAACCCTGTCCTGCAAAATCATACAATCATTTAGGTTGGGAAAGACCTCTACAAGTCTGAAAGGCTGTGACAATTGGGATTGTTCAGCCTGAAGAAGGGAAGGCTTCAGGGTGACCTGACTGGGCCCTGCCAGTGCCTGAAGGGGCTGACAAAGAAAGATGGAGAGAGACTATTTACAGGGGTCTGAAGGAACAGGACAAGAGGGAATGGCTTCAGACTGACAGAGAGTAGGGTTAGATTTGGATATTAGGAAACAAATTCCTCTCTGTGAAGGTGGTGAGGCCCTGGCACAGGTTGCCCAGAGAAGCTGTGGCTGCCCCAGCCCTGGAAGTGCCCAAGGCCAAGTTGGATGGGGCTTGGAGCAACCCGGGCTAGTGGAAAGTGTCCCTGCCCATGGCAGGGGGATGGAACGAGATGGGCTTTAAGGCCCCTTTCAACCCAAACCATCCAGGGAGTCTATGATTCCATGAATCTGTGCTGCCTGGCAGGACGGGGAACGGCACCATTCTTCAAATCCAGTTCTGCGCCTTTCTGGCACTTTATTTCAACTTCTCCTTGCCAAAAGGCCAACAGCACTTTTAGCATGTGCTTCTACTTCCTCCTTGTTTTCGCAGAACTTTCATATTTTTACACTATGGATATTAAGCACAGCTTAATTATAACAATTATAACAGCTTTAACCTGCTGTTAAAGCAATGCAGCCCAAGAACAAACCAGAACTATTTGCTCAGTTCTGAATATCTCAGTTGTCTGAACTATAAAGCTCCAATAAAAAGTGTAGTTTCCAGACTGAGATGACCAAAGTCATCCTCATGCTGTCTTTTAATATGCTGCCTCAGCACATGAAAGTGGAAAAAACCCCCGAACATCTACAGTAATGAAAAAGAGGTGTAGATGTCTACTACTTTTATTTTAGAATATTAAACCCAACATAAAACATCACAGAGCTGCTGTTCTTTACTGGGATGTCACAGCAAAGAAAAAGCTGAAAACCATTTGTCAAACCATCGCTATTTTTCTGGAATTGCTGTTTCTACATCAAACATGATGTGCAATGTGTCTGCCTTGTCATTTCCTCATGAGAGTGAAGCTTCCAGATTTATTCCTGTCCCTCATCATCCTGCATATGTGGCCTACAGGAAGGGGCCTGGCAGGAGAATTTAATCCTATCGCAAACCTCTCTTTTTAATTTTTATGTCAGGAGCTGCACATCACACTTATGTCTCAGGCAAACGAGACTTGTGGTCTCTGCAGCTGATAACCCACACCCAGATAAACCAGGACATTCTTAACTGTGGAAGTGTCACAGAGCTGGAATTTCAGACAACCCGGAGCTCGGTACATGGCACTGAGTGTGCTGGATTAACACAGCAGGAAGATTAAAGCACAGCTACAACTCCTGGCCCAGATAAAACTTGCAGATTAAAGATCACGCCGTAGGTGTGTAAAACATGTTACCACTCCTTTCATTACGAAGCCAATCTAAAAGTGCTTCCATTAGACACTGCTGTGATTAAACACTGATATTTGAATTCTCAGGGAAAAGGTGTCGGTGCAACACAAGACTTTCAAAAGACTGTCTCATTTCATAACAAACACCTGCAAAAAAGCTTGGCAACATTAACACTGTGATAATTTCTTCTCTCAAATATTTAGTGCACAAGGTCTGAATATTTAAAAATATAGAGATGTTTTCATCTCTGAAAGATGTATGATTATAGCTGTTTGTATACAACTGCAGAAATGTGGTGAAATGAAAACAATCTGAATTAAACAAGAATTAAGAATAAGAAAACAAACAGAAAATGGGACACCACCTGTCTTTACTGGAGTTAAAATATCTCAAACTTGATAATGTATTTTTCAGGAAAAGAGGAAACGATGAGACCTTAATTCAAATGTTTTAATAACATGACCTAGAGCTCTTAGTGAGAACAAGAGACAGACTGAAGCTAAGGAGCTGGCTGAAGGAAAGTCACTCCTGTACCTGAAGTGACGGGTTAAAGAGCTCACCTGGGAAGTGCCATAAAGGACTTGTTTTAGCAAAGATCTCTCAGACACTGGCTCAAAAAATGCTGATGAAAAGGTTAAGCACAAGGCATCCCGAGAGCAGAAGGAACTTCATGGGAAATCCATCAGGATGAAATTAATATCTGACATGATATATTAAGGAGCTAATAATGGACTTGAGCTGTAAACTGGAAGTCAGTGAGTTAAAAGGAACTTGGGAGCAAGATCTCCACACTCCTAAATTACAGCCAGCCAAAAGGCCCCCAGAACCACCAGCCTACTGCAATGCCTCATTTTTGGTCAGGTACTTGTCAATATGTATTTTCAGCTCCTGAAAGATTCTCAAGAGGGGTTTTTTGGTTTGCTTTCCTTCTCTGGGCAGCTCCCCCGTAACACGTCTGCAAAGGAAACATGGATCTTTTCAGAGCATCTGACTTGACCAACCACGTTCCAGCCAGAACTGAGAGGGTATACATTAAGTGCACTGATCAGCATGACAGCTCTTAATCTCAGGATCTAATTAAAAGCAGAGATTACAATAATCAGGGCAGGACAGTAGTGCCGTATGTAAATTGATCTGACGCCACTGGCCCCTTTTATGCAACACAAGATGTTCTTCGAGACCATTTACAGATACATAAATAAGATAAATGTCATTTTATAAGGCTCTGTACCTTCCTACATAACTCAAGTTTGCTGGCTCCAACAAAACCCATGTTTCATGCAACAGCCAGACTCTGAAAGAAGATTTATCTGGGGAGAATCGTCTTGTTTTCCCCAGCCTTGACACAGTTGTCGGAGTTTTGGTGTGATCGATTGAAGTCGGCTCTTTGGGAGAACAGAACGTTACCATTTACTATTTCAAAGGACTCAGATTTAACTTGTTGCCTTTCTGAAGCTGCAGTGCAGGGTATAAAGTTTATGTGCCTAATATAGCTTTCACACGGTTGAATAAGCAAACCAGATAAATGCCACCTTCCCCGGCCTCCAGCACTTTAAACACTGCCTTGTAGGAATCTCACATCAGTGCTCCGCGGAACACATAAAAGCAAATTTTCTGACAGTACTTAAAACTGAGGCTCGTTTAACAATATGAGCAGCAGCTGCTAAAAGGTCTGGTTCCACACCGAACTACCTTCATTCTCGCAATAAAAATCAATGTGTGAACTTCACCAGACAGAGTGTTTTGGGATATTTCACCGCAGATTCGCTTCGCCGTGCTTTCTGTTTTTCACCAGCTCTCCAAAAAAAGCACGCGATCAAACTACCAGATCGGCCCTGAAAGTAAGATGCTTGTGTCATCAACATATGAAACAAATCTCCATTTAAGGCGGGGTTTTTTTCACCAGAATAAAAGCAACAAGTGAATTCATAGTCGTCATTGTATCCTTATGCATGGAAGTGCCTCAGAATGTAATCAGATTATCCGACTGATGTGTTACATCCCCGAGGCACGCGTTCAAATTTAACAGTGGCGGTTTCCATGCATCATTTTTATGTGATCTCAGTAACTTCTTTACACTTTCTCTCCGTGCAAACTCAGGTAAAATTTTCCCCGAGTTTCTCAGCGTGGAAAAGCAGGTTCGCGACTGCTTCCCACTCCCTGTAATAAAAAGCAAGGCTTCACTTTTATAAGCCTTGCTCTTCAAAAGCAGCCCCAAAAAAATACAATCGAAAATTAAATTCTTTTAAGTACTGCAAATTGCAAAAAAATATCCACAAAGTACTTTCATTTGTCACGTGGCAGCAACCTGCTAGTTTAAACTAATTCCAGAAAGCTATTTGTTCTTGTTTTACCATGGCTACCCACTGCATTTCAGCCTTCACTCTCAGAAAAGCATATCAATATAAACTCGGGAAAAATATACATGAAAGACTACTCAAGTCAGCCTCCCAAATTAGTCACGAAAGCAAAAATTTCCAAGCCCTTTTTGGTGCTAGAATGTGAAAGAAATATCAGGCAAAATGGCATGGCTTTTGTAACTCACACCAAAACATTCTAGTAGGGTTACAAAAAAACGTCAGTTTTTCTCTCACTTTTATTCCAGATTAACAAGGAAGTGTTATACCGTAATGAAATCCATGGTAACTATAAATAACGAATTTTTTGTGCGGCGCAATGCAAATCTCAACCCTCCCTGAGGCGCCCCAGCCCCATTAACACCTCAAGCGCTGGAAGCAACACCGAGGAAAAAACCTGAGTGAAGAGCAGAGGGGAGAGATCCCGGCAGAGCCTCCCAAAGCCTTCCATCCCCTGCAATCCCCGGAGGAGAAAAGGCATGGATAATCCAGACAGCATGGACTGCTGCCAGCTAGTCAAGGTGTCACAGACATATAAACAACAGCCACCTTCCCAGCGGAAGCAGCTATAAAGAATCCTGAACAAGCTCAAGCAAGGCAGGAATGTGGTTGTGTCATCACCCTCGCAGCACTACGTGTACCCTTTTATTTTCCTAATGACTCATTTATGCAGATAAATGCCTAAAAGGAGCTCTTCTTGGCCCCCGAACTAAAAATCCTCGTATTTATCTACAAATCGTGTTGTCAGGTGAGCAGCAACTCCACAGGCTGCGGCTGCCTGCCCTTGTATGGCCAATGCTGGGCTGGCAGAACCATATCCAAGGAGAGTTTTGTGGGGGTTTTTTTTAAACCTAACGTTTCACAGAAACTTCTCAGAATAGGTATTTCATAACAGGGACGTTTACCCACTTAAAAAACCCAAAACAAAAGACAGAAGACTGCAGAAACTGTCAGCCCACAGAGCTCCAATACTGTCAATATCTGTCCCTTAACTCAGCAGTTATTCCCAAACCCACTAGTAATTTCTAGGACTCTTAGGTCTCCACAAGACATTATATCTTCCTGCTTCCAACACCTTCCAACAGATTTAACTCTGGTGAGTATCACTAAAATTGTAGTTTTTCCATAACACACTCTTGGTAATAGCCAAATACAAAATGCTTTATCAAGTACCATCTGTAGCTGTATTTATAAACTCAGATCTTCTTCAGCAGCTCTAACTATATTTCCACTAAAATATCTCTCACTACAATTACTATGTTCACTTGTACTTCTGACTGTAAACCATTACACACAGGAGATGTTTATAACGTTAGCGCAGATGAGCTACAAAGTGTCCTTTTAGAAAGCATCTCTTCACGCTCTGAAAAAACTGCCTTTATTCAGCCTTCTTGAGCAGAGCAGGCAAACAAATATTGTGGTCAAACCACCTCAAATAATCACCCCCAAAGTGCAGTAGATGCACGGGGGACACGACTGAGCTCTCTGTGTTCGCTCCTCCACTCTTCCCCTAATGATTTACTCCTGGCCACTGTCACACACCACATGCTGAGCCCACCACACTTTTTTGCAGTCCTTATTATCCCATCATTCCCGTGCTCTTGATAAACCTGTTCGTGTGAAATAATTATTTCCCCGGCCCTGAACTGGAATGCATTAAAAACACGCTATCGACTATTAATGCACAGCTTAAATCCCTTCCTTAACCTGATTAATTGGAATGTAAGAATTAAATGAAAAGCTGAGCGTTCACGGTTCCTGTCATCCCGTTTTATCGGGTTTGCAGCTCGTTTCCTACCACCACCATTTCATTTAGGCACCTTGCACAAAGCAATCCCAGTGCATTTGCTTTCATCCAGTGAAACCATTAGAAGAATCAATTTGATCTCCAAGGCAAGTTAAGAGTAATGGACTCCAATGTTTACTTAGCAATAAGCACACAACTACTTAATTAGATCTGGATGCTGGAAACTGCATCTTGGAGGCAACAGCCACAGGCACAAAGAGTCAGGAGTTTCAATTTGTTACAGAAATCAATGTTTTCAGGACGCTTTTCTCTGCTTATAAGTGCTGACTTCCACATGGAAACGCTGCCACAGGTAGAGGCACCTCTCCCACCCGGTTTGGCTCCTGCCATCTCACACATCACTTCCCCAAGGGAACGAGCAATTAAGCTGCTGCCCCTTCCCAGCCACACGCGATTCCAAGATCGATGTTGTATTTGAAGTGACAGACTGTGAACGGGCTCTGCAACCGTGGCATTTCGTTTAGGAGGCAGTACTTGACACATCGAAGTATTTGGAATTCCTGAAGTCTGGCTGTCTGCACAGTTGCATAATTTGAGCGGGGATAACCTACTTATAACTGGGAGAGGGAGAAAAATGTCAACAGACAACCCCTTCTACGTCAGGGGACATCTCCTTGCTTGTCACGTGCCAGCAGAAGCATCACTGCTTTGTTACAGTCTGACTTTCTTCTTGTTTAAACCAGTGGATTACAATGCTAAAAGGAGCGAAGCTACATATATCCCCAGATGTTCTCCCATACACTCAGACATTCTCTGAGCCCACTGAAAAAGACGTTTACCAGATGTAATGGCCCAAGCCGGTGAAATAAGTTGTGAAACAACCCACACGAGTGTGAAGGACCCAAGACTCGGTCCTGGTCACACAAACCCCTCACACAGCACAGGCACCACACATGTATTCACAAGGACTTAAAAATACTTTCAGCAAGTCACGGGGTACACCCAAAACCAATGTCTGGGTGCTTGTTCAACCTCAGACAGGGGGAAGCCGTATTTGCTTTCGATCCTCTTGGCAAACAGCTGACCAGACCCTCTGAAGAGCACAATTCCCTACAGACATCACAGAATGAAACCACCCCTTTGGAAAGTGCCAGAGTTTATGATTAACCTCCTGTTGCAACAACCATGGCAAGGGTTCAGTTTCTCTCACTCACTACTCCTCTTACGCACTGCGCGAGGAATACACGAGGACACGATCCCCCCTCCAAACCTCAGTCACAGAAACAGTTCTCTCACCCCGCAAACAAATCCAGCGTGATCCTTCCTCCTTGACTAGTCAGCATCCCCGCAACACCCACCTGGGGAGACTAAAGTAGGGTTGGAAACTCCCTCCCCCTGGAAAGGGACTGCTTGGAGTGTCTGCACCAATTAAAGCTTCGGATTAAAACCAGCTGTTTAAATACAAGTAGTCTCCGGGGAGAGACACTTAGAGCATTGTAACTGGTTTCCGGAATAAACAGTTTGATATCAATGGTGGCATTTGCACTGGGAGAGCCGTGCCTGAGCTCTCAGGTTCAGCTCCACCTCTTCAAATAGCGGTACTTAAACCCAGGCAAAGTCCCCAGGTGCATCACAACTCAGATCTGAGTCACGTGTAGACATCAAGTGAGAGACCTCCACGGCAGAAGAAAAACATGTTGCACTCAAAATACCCAAAAGAGTCCTGGATGCTGGTCTGGGACCTGCCTGCACAGGAGTCATTCCCACTCAGCATCACCTTGCAGGGTCCAAGAGCAGTGCCATAGGTGTGACAAACATGTGACAAACAACACATCACCTCACCTATGGAAACACCCAGCTGGGAGCCAGGGATCAGCTCCGGAGGGGAACTGGGAGACCTGCACCTCAGGAAGAGCTGCCAGGTGGATACCTGGGGGGATGAACCCCCAAGGAAAAGAAAATAAAAAATTTTAAAAGGGAAAAGGAAAAGCCTGGCGCCAAGCAAAAGCATGGAAGGAAAGCAGGGGCAAACATGGAACCAGGAAACCTGAGAAACTCCCCACACGGGTACAGCAAACCAAGGGCCTCAGCTGAGGAAAACTACAAAAGCAGGAGACTTCTAGAAACATCTCACATTTGGGTTGAAGGGACCTTACAGATTACCTAGTCCAACCCCCCTGCCATGGGCAGGGACACCTCCCACTATCCCAGGTGGCTCCAAGCCCTGTCCAGCCTGGCCTTGGACACTTCCAGGGATGGGGCAGCCACAGCTTCTCTGGGCAACCTGTGCCAGGGCCTCCCCACCCTCCCAGGGAACAATTCCTTCCCAATATCCCATCTAACCCTGATCTCTGGCAGTGGGAAACCATTCCCCCTTGAACTGTCACTCCACGGCCTTGTCCCCAGTCCCTCTCCAGCTCTCTTGGAGTGCCTGGAGTGCCTCCTTTAGGCACTGGAAGTGGCTCAGAGGTCTCAGAAAAGATCCTGGAATGGACAAATTATGTCTATGACCAGAAAACGAGAAAGCGATGGTATTTCAGACCTGTGGGATCTGCAGATACCCAGGAAGCACAAAGGCTACTTGATTTTACCCTGGGGGACTGCTCAGCAAAGAAAACATCGAAGCCAAAGTGAAAACCAAGGTAGGCTTAACCTGAGAATGTCACAGTGCAGCACCTACAGGGAGCAGGAAGGCAAAAGGGTGGGAGACTCAGCCACGAAGGATGGAACAAGCAGCCAAGAAGAGACAAGCCGTGCGTACAGGGCCGACCTCCCTGGCACAGGGAAGAGCTGGGGGCAGGACCCCGAACAGCTGCCACGGGGCATCTTTGGGAACATCCGAGACACGAAAGGATGAAGTGGGAACCTCCTCCCAGGAAGCACGCACGAGAAACGCCTGCCTGCCCCAAAGGCTACTGGTGAAACAGTGGCAGCACCTTCCTGAGGTGTACAGACACACACAACCGGGGATGCACCAGCTTTTGGCAGGAAATCAGCGGGATAACCCTGGGGGGTGTGTGTGTGGAGGAGGAGATGCGCATCCTTCATCAGTGGGCAGAACAGGCTGCACAGCACAGGAGCCGGGCTGGAGGAGTCATCCCTTGGGCTCTGGGGGAGGATATGTCTGCTTGGGTGGGGAAAAAGTCAGCAGCTTTCTGTAGACAGGTGGGAGCCTCCTGGAGTGCAGGATTTAACAGGCTCTGGAGGTCAGGCGTGGAGTTGATTTCCCCTTCGCATGGAAACAGGGATAGCAGATTTTGGGAGGGGCAACAGGCTCTGGGCAAGCAAGAAGCAGATTATACCCTCCCAAAATCTGTCAGTGTTTACGTCTCTACAGCAGTATAACTCTGGATAGACGGAAGGAGAGCAGAAAGACAAGCAGCAGGTCTGGGCAGGTGCGTGGCCACAGAGGCAGCGCTGCAGACCCCGGCAGAGGGGCACTAAGGAACGTGCAGAAGCAGGAAAAAAACAAACAAACAAACAAAGCCAACACAGGAACAGCAGGCTCTGCTGTGGGAATCCCTCTATTTCCTCCCAAGAGCTGCAGTGAGGACGGCAGGTATCCCGTCGGGATGCAGGGAACGACACAAAGTGCCCCTCACACCCCCTGGAACTACAGGGTCGGTGTGCACCCACGGGCCTGGGCAGCCACCCCTCGGGGCAGAGGACGCCCACGGAGGGGTGACACCGCGACAGGGAGCAGGGGACACCCCCAAACACAGAGACAGGGGCAGGGAACATCCCCGGAGGCAGGCGATGCCCCCGAACAGCGGGGCACGGGGCAGGGGACACCCCCAGACACCGGCACAAGGGCACGGCATACCCCCGGAGGGGCAAACGCTCGCACGAGGGGCAGAGAACACCCCCGGAGGGAGGTGACACCTCCAAACGCCGGCACCGGGGACACCCCCGGAGGGAGGGGACACCCTCGCCGCGGGAACCCTGCGGCGCGGCGCGGGGGTGACACGGC
>VZRE01003082.1:0-25269 GCA_013396775.1 Cephalopterus ornatus
ACAGGTTGCCCAGAGAAGTTGTGGTTGCCTCTGGATCTCTTGGAAGTGTCTAAGGGCAGCTTGGAGCAACCTGGGCTAGTGGAAGGTGTCCCTGCCCGTAGCAGGGAGTGGCACTGGATGAGCTTTAATGTCCTTCCAACCCAAACCATTCCGGGATTCTATGATTCTAACCCTGCCTTTCTCCAGCTTAAAGCCATTCCCTGTGTCCTGTCCTTCCATCCCTTGTCCCCAGTCCCTCTCCAGCTCTCCTGGAGCCCCTTTAGGCCCTGCAAGGGGCTCTCAGGTCTCCCTGGATCCTTCCCTTCTCCAAGTGAACCCTCCCAGCTCTCCCAGCCTGGCTCCAGGGCAGAGGGGCTCCAGCCCTGGGATCAACTTGGTGGCTCCCCACAATCCCTGGAGTGTGGCTCTGGTTGTGACCAGAGTGAATTGTGCCTGTTTTCACTCAGAAAACTTGAACCATCTGCACAAACAGATACACCTACATAAATGAAATTATTTGATTGCCCTCTTCTTTGTTCTAAAGCACTTGTACCCACAGCAAGTTAATAAACCAGACAGAGATGTTTATCAGCACTGCCCATTTCGGCATTAATGAGCTGGGACTTTGGGTGAAAAATCCAAAACCAATCACTAAAGGGCTTAAATTTCATGTGCTTCAAAAAAAAGTCTCTCTCCTTTTATCACTAGATCTGCTTCTGCTGTGCTGGCAACACAGAGCAGTGTCTGGAGCCACCTGGACGGTGCTTCTCCCAGCAATTTGGTGCAGTAGGAGGGTGACAGTGGATAAAACACTTGGTGCCGAGTCACAGACCCCAGTGTGCAGTTTGGGAGCGTTTCCTTTGGATTAAATCGTGTCTGTGCTCAGGACCAAGCATCCCCACTGCTCATGTGGCTCAAAGCTGCCTGCAGGGCTCACCCAGGGTTCAGCATCTCAGGACCCACCAGGAATTTGGGCGCGTTTGGTGCACACCTGAGGCGCAGCTCTTTCAGGTTTGTTCCCTCTGAAAGGAACTTTGCACGTGTTAAAACAGCCTCGTGATCCAAAGCAAGAGGGGGGTGACTGAGAAATCTGCTTAAAAACATGTGGCTGCCCTAAAACAAAAAGAGCTGATGTGCGGAGCCAGGTGGGAGTCAGGCTCTGCTCCCAGGGAACAAGGGACAGGAGGAGAGGGAACGGCCTCAGGCTGTGCCAGGGGAGGCTCAGGTGGGACATGAGGAGGAATTTCTCCCTGGAAAGGGTGGTCAGGCCTTGGCAGGGGCTGCCCAGGGAGGTTTGGAGTGCCCAGCCCTGGAGGTGCCCAAGGAAGGCCTGGCCGTGGCACTCAGTGCTCTGGGCTGGGGACAAGGTGGGTATGGGGCACAGGGTGGGACTGGATGACTTTGGAGCTCTTTTCCAACCTCAGTGATTCTGGGATTTTGTGACGTATTTCCCTTGCATATTTTTTGCTGTTCATGCTGCCAGCTTTGGTTCCATTTTGTAGCAGTCTGGGTGATGCCTCCTGACTGGCTGACAGAAGCCTCAGGCCACACCTGGACTGAACCTCTTCAAAAAAGACAAGGGAATAAAATCAACATCACCCAGCAAACGTGATCCTGGGAAAGCTGAAAGCCACATTTCATCTGTGCTACAGTTCTTATTAAATGCTTGTCTTACAGTTCACATTAAATGTTTGTCTTATCAGGGTCTTGTATCTTTTTGTTGTGGACACTTGGGACTGCAAATGTCACAAATTCTAGTTGTTACTGTTTGGACAGAAAACTCACTCCCCTTTGGAGCCAGGCTGGGAGAGCTGGGGGTGTTCACCTGGAGAAGAGAAAGCTCTGGGAAGACCTTGGAGCCCCTTCCAGTTCCTACAGGGGGCTCACAAAAAGGCTGGAGAGGGACTTTGGACTATCAGCTTTTCTGGTTTTAGTTTGTCCTTCACTGAGAGGGGAAAATTGATTAATTCTGCTGGTGGAATTGTCCAACCTGGCCTGGGACACTTCCAGGGCTTCCTCCAAGCTGCTGCTGCTCCAGGGGCATTACTGGTGGTGCTCTCAGTGCCTGTGGGGGCAGCAGGAATATTTTCCTTCCCNCCTCCGAAGTGTTCCCAGCCCTGGTGCAGCTCCCAGTTCACAAACCAATACTCAGAGAAGAGCTTGGCTTCACTTCTGTCAATTAAACCCCCAAGGTTTGTGCTATCTCTGGACATCAACTGCATTACACAGCCCCAGACTCAGGGCCAGAGCCCAGGAAAAAGGAATCACAGAATCATGGAATGGTTTGGGTTGGGAAGGACCTTAAAGCCCATCCAGTGCCACCCCCTGCCATGGGCAGGGACACCTTCCACTAGCCCAGGTTGTTCCAACCTGGCCTGGGACACTTCCAGGGCTTCCTCCAAGCTGCTGCTGCTCCAGGGGCATTACTGGTGGTGCTCTCAGTGCCTGTGGGGGCAGCAGGAATATTTTCCTTCCCCTCTGCCCCTGCTGAGGTTTCGCTGCTGCCTCGACACTGCCAGTGAGCGAAGAACCAAAAACAAGCCCCGGAGCTCAGCCCCAGGTTCCCTCCAGAGCCTTTCTAAAATAAATGGTGAGCCCTGCCCCGAGATCCCTCCCTGGCTGCGCTTCTCAGCCCCTCACCCGCTTCTCTTTTCCCTCCTCTTTCTCAGAATTTCAGATACAACCAAGTTGCCCACACGCTACGTGAAAAACAGTGTTGTTTTTTTTTTTTAAGCCAACAAAGGAGGTGTGGGGGGGAACAGGTGCAAGGTGGAGGAGGAGGAGGAGAGAAATATGACACTCTGAGCCTGTTTTTCCCTTCTTTTTTTTTTACTAAAATATGCTTTAGCACTGAAAGCTAAACATAGTCACAGTACTCTTGGCTCTGCGTTATTTTGCAGTCATTGCCTACATTAGTAGTGACCACAACATCCAAACATACTCATGGAGAGGTAGAAAGGGGAAAAAAAAAGAGAAAATAAAAACAAAGGGGGTACAGACTTTTGTTATGGTCAGACCTCACCACTGATGTACAGAATTAGTGCAGATCTTGGGGGTTTAATTGACAGAAGTGAAGCCAAGCTTCTCTCTGAGTATTGGTTTGTGAACTGGGAGCTGCACCAGGGCTGGGAGCACTTGGGAGGAGCGTTCCCGAAGTGAGAACCGGGAGATGGGAATGGAAGAGCATTTGGGCTGGCTCTGGTAGGCACTGCAGAGGAGGAGGGAGGCAGAAATTCCCCTCCTGATGGACACCTGCCTCTGGAGAAGGTGAGATCTTGGGAAGGACTTGCTGGCTATGAGGGTGGGGAGGCCCTGGCCCAGGTTGCCCAGAGAAGCTGTGGCTGCCCCTGGATCCCTGGAAGTGTCCAAGGCCAGGTTGGACAACTCCACCATCAGAATTAATCAATTTTCTCCTCACGGTGAAGGACAAACTAAAACCAGAAGGATTGATGGTGCCACTAAGGTGATGGTTTTTTCCAAACTGACATTTGGGATACAAGCATCGCCTTCACAGTGCCCATCTGACTTTTCCTGGGATAAAGGGACTGTTTAAGGGAGGTCCAGGTTAAATCATCCCGCTGGAATAAATCTGGGTGATAGAAATGCCTGAAGAAAACACCAAATCCTTTAGAAAAGAGTTGTCCATCCCCTCAATAAAACGAGTATCGTGGAGTTGTTTGGGTCAGGCAGCCTGGGACAGAGGAATGTGTCGCTGTCCATGGCAAGGGGGTGGAATGACCTGATCTTTAAGGTCCCTTCCAACCCTAATCATTCCATGATTCCGTGAGGACAGTCTGGGCAGGCAGAGGAGCCAGTTGTGTCGGGATGTGTGTGCACTGTGTGGTCTCAGTTTGCAGCGGGATCGGGAAGAGGAGGGGTTTGGTTCCCGTCGCTGGTCAGCGGGAGCAGCTGCTGACTGACTGCCTGCAACATTCCTGGAGATCTTCAAGTCAACACAAGTTGGCCTTGAGGGCTCTGAGCTCTGCCTGCAAGTGTAAAACGAGCCCTCAGCTGCAGGAACCTGCTCGGCCCTGCCAGGAAGTGAAGTTCAGCGGAGGTGACTCAGGGGTGACTTCGGAGCCCGCCTGGTTCCTCAAAAGGTGGTTTCTTCTCCTTCCTCCCACCCAGACTGGCCAAGCAGCACGGTTCTATAGCTGCTGCTTCCTCACAGTTGCTGCCTGAGGGGATGAACCAGCCCTGACCCAGGAGAAAGTGTCTCCTCTGCTGGAGAGAACCATGAAACATGCAGAGAATCGTGGAATCAGGGAATTGTTTGAGTTGGGAGGGATCTTAAAGATCATCTAATCCCACCCCCTGCCATGGGCAGGGACAGCTTCCACTAGCCCAGGTTGCTCCAACCTGGCCTTGGACACTTCCAGGGATCCAGGGGCAGCCACAGCTTCTCTGGGCAACCTGTGCCAGGGCCTCCCCACCCTCCCAGCCGAAAATTCCCTCCCAATATCCCACCCAACCCTGCCCTCCTTCAGCTCAAGGCCACTCCCACTTACCCTGTCACTACAAAAAACCCCTTCTCCCCAGGGCAGATTTGGGCCCTCCAGCTCTCTTCTTGTATTTGGGATTTTTCATGGAGTTATTTGTGGTGTTTCCCATCCGTTAAAAAAGGGGGCCTGAGCAATTTTTGTATCCATTACTGGGTTTGCTACCAATGATGTAAAATGATTGCAAATGAAAGGGACGAGATGAAAAACGTGATGGTCTCTGTCATCTCACTCTTTCCCAGGAATAATTAGTCAGCTTCCTTTGGGTTTTGTTTTTTTCAGTGGGTGTTTCTCGTGTGTCAGGAAAGAAAATGAAATACTTCTAAAAATAAGAAGATCTCATGATAAAAAAGGAGGATATAATGATAAAATCCTCGACTAGCAAGAAGAGATGAGGATTTATTTAATGTTCATGGAGAATGTGGGGGAAGATGTAAGAGGTGTCTCTTGGTCGTGGCAGGAAAGTTCTGGCTTGGATGGAGCTTCATGTGGGAGAAGACCTTCCAGAGCCAAGGGATCCACCAGGATTGCAATGGTGGTCGGTCCCTGGTGTGGCTCTTTTTCTTTTTCATACTTTTCTCCCCCTTTCACCCCAAATTTGGGGGTCTCAGGGTGTTTTGGGGGATCTTTTCCGCCCCCAAATTGTGGCTCCCGGGAGATTTTGGGCATCTTTTTAACCCCCAATTTGGGGGTCTCAGGAGGTTTTGGGGACTCTTTGCACCCCCGATTTGGGGTTCTCTGGTGTTTTGGGGATCTTTTTCCCCCCCAAATTGAGGTTCCTAGAAGATCTTGGGGGATCTTTTTCACCTCTAATTTGGGGGTTTCAGCAGGTTTTGGGGACCCTTTTCACCCCAGTTTTGGGGGTCCCATATGTTTTGGGGGACCTGTTTCACCCCCAATTTTGTGGTCCTTGGTCCTTGGGGACCTTTTTCACCCCAATTTTGGGGGTCCCAGGTGTTTTGGACACCCTTTGTACCCCCAATTTGGGGTTCTCAGGTGTTTGGGAGGATCTGTTTCGCCCCCAGTTTGATGGTCCTTGGTCCTTGGGGACCCTTTTAACCCCAGTTTTGGGGGTCCCAGGTGTTTTGGACACCCTTTGTACCCAGTTTGGGAGTCTCAGGTGTTTTAGGGGATCTTTTGCCCCCTCAATTTAGGAGTCCCAGGAGATTTTGGGGACCCTTTTCACCCCCAATTTGGGAGTCCAAGATGGTTTTAGGGACCATTTCCACCCATAATCTCTGGGTCCCAGAGGTGTTTGGGGGACTTTTCACCCCCAGTTTGGGGGTCACGGTATTACAGGGACCCTTTTCACCCCCAATTTGGTGGACTCTGCTCCTTGGGAACCCCTTCATCCCAGATTTCAGACTCCCAGGTGTTTTTGGAGACCCTTTGCACCTCCCATTTTGAGGTCTCACGGATTTTTGGGGGGGCTCTTCTTCACCCCCAATTTTGGAAGCCCCAGATGTTTTCGGGGACTTTTTTTCACCCCTAATCTGTGGGTCCCGGGGGAGTTTGGGATTTGGATTTTCATCCAAATCCCTTTTGGATTTTCACATTTCCAAACACAGTTTCAACACAACAAGGACTTTCGACATTTCCTGCCCGGAGGGCTCAAAAGTTCACATTCCCATGGGGACCTTTTTTCCTGGGAGAATCAGCAATCCAGTCTTTTGGAGTTGGGAAACACCCCCCAGCCCCTAAAATATTTAATTAATGTGCAGAGACGTTTTTCTTTCCAATATTCAAAGGCAGGGCCAGGAGCTGCACTTGGATGATCCTTGTAGGTCCCTTCCAGCTCAGGATATTCCGTGATTCCAGGATTCTATGAAACTATGCAAGATTTTCATGGAATGTCTTTTGATTCTGGACCTGCCATGTCTTTCCATTCATTTCCCTTTCGTTGTAAATTGATGTTAGGGCTGCTCAGAAGGTTCTCCTGGTTTTCCAGCCGTAGGAATCCTGTCACACCTTCCCACTGGACACCTTTGCCCACTTTGTCAAATTTTTGGTTTGTTTAGGATTTCTTTGAACTCCCAAAGACAATTATTCCCCCTGTTTTTATCACTTTGAAGGAAAATGTTGTTATTCACACAGTCATGGAATATCCTGAGCTGGAAAGGGACCCACAAGGATCATCCAGTCCCACCCCTTGCCCTGCCCAGGACACCCCAACAATCCCACCCTGTGGAGGTTCTCTGCTCTCCTCCCTGTCCTGGAAGCCCCAAAATCCTTGGATCTGAACACCAGTGGGGCAGCACCAGCTCAGCTCCAATTAAACATCCCACCTTCAGCTGGAGCACTTGGAATAACACTTCTGTTATTCTGTTTATATGCAGCCCTTTTTGGAAAATATTTTTTTTTATAATTATTTTTCCAATTATTTGCTTTTTGGAAAATAATTGCTAATTCCCCCCCCCCCCCACTTCTGGCTTATGTATGAAAAGATCAGAATAATTTTTTTATATTAATATAGAGAATATTTTTAGAAGCAAAATTAATTTGATATATTTTTAATATCATTCAGTAGTTATCAGATATATTCTTTTTTATGTAAAGGCTTGAAGACAGGGTTGTACCACAAGTCCACCACTTGCAGGCTGGGCGAGATTATCAACCTATTGGTCTATTAATGACACTAAATGAACCCCCCGCTTTGAAACTGGTATTTATCTTCTAATAGATACATTGATTTAAAGAAACCCAAACCATTCCTTCTTCATTTTTCCCTTCTACCACGTTCCTAAATAATCATTAAAACGCATTGTGGTTTCACAGGACTATAAATCATGCCACAAGGCAAGATCTCTTCCTCTGCATCGCTTGGGATGTGGATTCCAGCCCGGTGAGGCTTGGAAGGGGCTGTTTCCATGCCAGCTTTCGTTTTAAACCCCTCCCGTTTGTACCTCCCTCGATGCTGAGGTGCCTCCCTGAGGGGAGATGGAATGCTCTTATCTTTCCTTGCCTGCCAAATCTCAAACCACAGAAAGTCCTGATTGAGGGCTCAGAGAGGGAGGCCCCTGAGGGCCGGGGCCGGGGAGAAAGTGGAACATCCCTGTTTTGGCAAAGGGGAGGGTCCTGGCAGGGGGTGGAAGTCGGGTGGAAGGAGAGTGTTGTGTTCCCAACGAGAGGCTGGAGAGCAGTGACAGGGAAAGGGTCCTCCTGGGGGTCCTGGGTGGTGGCAGGTTGAATATGAGTCAAGCGTGCCCCTGGCAGCCAGGGAGGACATCCATGTCCTGAGGGCATCAGGCACAGCATCAGGGAGGGGATTGTCCCGCTCTGCTCTGCTCTGGGGCGGCCTCACCTCCAGCGCTGAGGGTGTTTGGGGTGCCGGAATATAAATGGGATCTAAAGCTGTTGGAGAGCACCCAAAGGAGGGACACGGGGATGGGAAGGGTCTGGAGGGGCCATTGGGGAGCAGCTGAGGGCACTGGGCTGGTGCAGCTGGAGCAGAGGAGCCCAGGGCAGAGCTCAGCGGGGGCTGCAGCTCCTCCCGAGGGGCAGCTCCGACCTCTGCTCGCTGGGAGCAGGGACAGGAGCCAGGGAAGGGCTGGAGCTGTGCCAGGGCAGGGGCAGGTTGGATCTCAGCACAAGGTTCTTCCCCCAGAGGGTGGTTGGCACTGACCAGGCTCCCCAGGGCAGTGGGCACGGCCCCAAGGCTGCCAGAGCTCCAGGAGCCTTTGGACAACGCTCTGAGGGACAGGGGGGNGGGACAAGGGGGATTGTTGGGGTGTCCTGGGCAGGGCCAGGCCTTGGACTGGATGGTCCTTGGGGGTACTTCCAACTCAGGATATTCTGTAATTCTATGATATATAAAAATCTGCTGGAATTTCCTATTTTTTTCCTTAGTATTTGCATTTGATTTTAGAAATCTCCTCTGTTAATTTTGTGGTGAAAGTGTTCTTTATTTCTGCCCTATGAGGGGTGTTTGCACCTTCTCCCTCCTTCAGCCTCCTCAGCACATGGTGGCTGTGAGAACAGGGGGATGTGTACCTTCAGCTGCCTGGATGAAGTGTAAGGGAAAAAACAGTGGGAGAGTGGGTGGCGTTGTGTCTACCAGGAGAGGATCCTTTATTCCAGCCAAATCTCCAGGAGAGACAGACTCTGACCCCCTCGAACAGGGCAATTCCCTTCCCCATCAACCCAGGACATGCAACAGCAGCAGTGTGGGGATCCCAGAGCACTCCTGCTCTGGTCCAGACAAAACAACTTTGTCACCCGTGTGTGTTCCACCTCACTTGGAGCCACCAGGACACCGGATCTGCCGATCCTTGGATCAGACCTGGGAATTTCACACAGCAGTGAAATGTTTTGGGTTTGCATGGCCAGGCTTTGGTAGGTGGGGGCTGCAGGTGTGAGCAGCTGCTGGAAGCTTCCCCCATGCCCAGCAGGGCAGTGCCAGCCGGGTCCGGGACGGACCAAGGCCGAGCCCACCAGAGATGGCAGTGACGCCTCCGGGAGATGGGATTGGAGAAGGGAAAACAAAGTTCTGGCAAAGGTGGAATTGCGCTGCGAGAAGTGAGGAGTGAGAGCAGGGCAGAGGAACAGCCCTGCAGAGCCCAGGGCAGCGCAGGAGGAGGGGCAGGAGGGGCTCCAGGCCCCGGGGCCGAGCTTCCCCTGCAGCCCCGGGAGGGTCCCGGGGAGCAGAGACCCACCTGCAGCCCCCGGAGGAGCCCCCTGGAGCAGGGGGATGCCCGAAGGAGGCTGTGACCCTGGGGGAAGCCCAGCGTGGAGCAGGGGCCTGGCAGGACCTGTGGATCCGTGGAGAGAGGAGCCCAGGCTGGAGCAGGTTTGCTGGCAGGACTTGTGAGCCCAGAGGGGAGCAGTTCCTGAAGGACTGACCCCGTGGAAGGGACCCGCACAGGATGGCTTCCTTAAGGACTGGTCCTGTGGAAGGACTCAAGCAGAAGTTCATGGAGAACTGTTTCCCAAGGCAGAGGCCCCACAGGAGCAGGGAAAGGACTCTTCTCCCTGCACAGCGGCAGCAACAACCTGCGCTGAACTGACCGTGACCCCCATCCCCATCCCCCCGAGCCGCGGACGGGCAGGAGGCAGAGCCCGGGAAGGAGGGAGAGGTGGGGAGAAGGTGCTCGTAAAGCTTTATTTTACATCTCGTTCTCCTGCTCTGATTTTGTTGGTACTCATTTTAATTCATCTCCCCGGTTGGAGGCTGTTTTGCCTGGGATGGCATTTGGTGAGCGATCCCTCACGGATTTTTATCGCAGCCCACGAACCTTCGCTGTGTTTTCTCTCCCTCATCCAGCTGCGAGGGGAACGACAAAGGGGACAACTGTGACACTTCCACCCCACCCCTCCCGCCTCTAATCCCTCCCATGCAGGGGAGCCACGAGTTAACACGCAACAGAGGAGCTGTGGCAGCTCAGATTTTTATTCACAAGGCGAAACATCCCCCCCGGCAGCCGAACAGGGCCCTCGGGGGACCAATTACTGCGACGTGCGGCCGCCGCTCCCGGCTCCTCGGGAGGATGCTCCGGCAGCGCCAGCCCGATCCTCCAGACACGAGCTGTTCCTCATGTCAAAACTGCTGCTAATGACACAATTAACTAACTGGGGACTACTGAGGAGCTCTTAATTAGGTAAACATTGCTCGAGTGCCCGGTTCTGCTTCGTGTCAGGCTGCTGGGAGGTGAAGCCTCAGCCTGAGGGTGAGGAATCCGCTTGAAGGTCTAATTTAGGTGGTAAAACTGGAGCTCAGCTGGGAATTCCCTTCCGTGCAGCGTTTAAAGGAAGTGCTCGAAACAGCTCAACAGTTCTAGAAGTGTTTCAAACATTTCACTGCACACACACACACAAACAGAGATCACTTCCTTAAGCCGAGCAGCAGCACAGAAACTGCTGCCTGATTTTAAGTGGATCAACTGGGAAAACCTCAGCGAGAGACTGAGCTTCTCAGGGGGAAACTGCAGAAACGTTTTCCATTCTTCATGTGATGACTCAGAGAGCAAACCAAGGGTTCTGAAGCCCATCCAACTGCAAACTTCATGGATGTCTCATCACAGGGGCTGGAAAAACGAAGACCACCGTGGCCACTTATTTCTTTCACCCCTGCAGTCTGTCATTACTCAATCCTGTGTGTTGAAAGGAACCCCACAGTGCTGAGCTGGTATTGCCTGGCTGAAATTTAGGCTGAGATTTTAAAAGGAGCCGCAGGGAGTTGAAGTTTAGGTCAGTGGAATTTAGGCCTTCAGCTCCGGGAAGTTTCTCTTGGGTGAAGTTTTGAATCCTACCTTTATCGAGGTTTTTGGGGGGCCTGTTGCCACAGTTCTCTCACTGGACCTTTGACTGCTCAGGGCTGCAAATCAGCAAGTGGGGAGCAGGATGATGGAGCCTGAGCTGTGACAGGTAAATTAAGGCCTGTGGCTCACAGGACAGCTCAGGAGTGGTTGGAAAGGACCTTAAAGATCATCCAGTGCCACTCCTGCCATGGGTAGGGACACATTCCACTAGCCCAGGTTGCTCCAAGCTCCATCCAACCTGGCCTTGGACACTTCCAGGGATCCAGGGGCAGCCACAGCTTCTCTGGGCAACCTGGGCCAGGGCCTCCCCACCCTCCCAGCCAGGAATTCCTTCCCAGTATCCCATCTAAACCTTCTCTCAATGCAGAAGAGCAAGGAGGGGGAAAGTGTCCCCCTCCATCTGAAAACATGGACATTTTCCAGCAAAAGAGAGCAGCTAAATTTAAGGGTTGATTGTTGCTAACCAGGCCTGTCTTCCCCCTTCCTCTCCCACACCAGAGCAAGATGAAGATGCCTCTGCTCTGCATGGAAAGCTCTCCCACAGGGTGAGTTGTATCCCATATTCCAGGTGACTTTCTAACACTGGGGGCTCCAACATGGTACTGAAATTCCCAGGATACTTCAGGATCATCCAGTCCCACCCTCACACAGCACCACCAAATCACCCCTAATCCATGTCCCCAAGGGCCACACCCAGACACCTCTGGAACACTCCCAGACACAGGGACTCCACCACCTCCCTGGGACACTTCTTCCAAGGCCTGACCACTCCTGCAGGGAAAAATTGTTTCTGATCTCTGATCTGACCCTGCCCTGGGGCAGTTGGAGGCCATTTGCTCTCCTCCTTTCCCTTGGGCCATGGCAGCAGAGCCCGACCCCCCCTCCCTGCCCCCTCCTGTCAGGGAGTCGCAGAGAGCAATGAGGTCCCCCCTGAGCCTCCTCTTCTCCAGATAAACCCCCCAGCTCCCTCAGCTGCTCCTCACAGGACATGTTCTCCACACCCTTCCCCAGCTCCATTCCCATCTCTGGACATGCTCCAGCCCCTCAGTATCCTTTTGGAAGTGAAGGGCCCAGAACTAAACACAGGACTCGTAACAACTCTCGAAGTGACCACACAGCAGAGATACCCCCGGTCTGAAAGGCACAACACCCGTGTCCTCAGGCTGCACCAGAGTTTATTTCCAGCAGTTCTCCTGCTCTGGTTTTCCATGGGAGGCACCTCAGAGGGATGAGACGTTGAGTGCATGTGACACAGAACGAGGGCTGGCAAGGTGGTGACTCAACCCCTGACTGAGCGAAACCCTTCAGAGCTCAGCTCGTGGTGCTTCTAGTTCAGCACCCACCTGAGGACTGACCAGCAAAGCACTTTGGCCCTCACAGCTCTTCTGGAGCCAGTTTTTCTCTGGTCCTCAACTGGAAGTTTCCTGATTTCAAGGAACTTGCCCAGAGAAGCTGTGGCTGCCCCTGGATCCCTGGAAGTGTCCAAGGCCAGGTTGGACGGGGCTTGGAGCAATCTGGGCTAGTGGAAGGTGGCACTGGAAGTTGGCACTGGGTGGGCTTTAAGGTCCCTTCCAACCCAAACCATTCTCTGAGCTCTCAGCAAGTGCTTCAATGGCAACCAGCAATTTTTCACATTCACAACTACCCCCCTCTGGGCTCAACTACCTCGAACCGTGACTATTTGAGGGCTTTTTTTTTCTCCTCATGTTTTTGGAAGAACAGGTTATTTTTTTTTCTCTCCTTGACGTGCACCAAAGCTATTGCCTGTGCTATGGCTCTGAAACCAAAACCACAATTACAGTGTTTATTTTTAGGGCCCTGGCTTGTGTCACCAATTTAGAGAAGATGTGGTTAAGCTAAACCGTCACTCACTTGTTCTCCCTGCAACTTTGGGTTTCACATTTGCCTAAAAACTATCCCCAGAAGAACAGAATGTTTCTGTCCCAGGCCAGCAGGTAATTGATAATTTGAGAGGAAGTCAACGCAGCTTCAACATTGCAGTTTGTCAGGTCTTTCTCACTCAGCTTATGAGCTGAATGTAAGGAGAGTCTTCATTTTTAAATAAAATTAAATACTTAAAAGGGGCTTTTAAAAGATATCAGTCTTCCTTTAAAAGAATTCAACAGTTAAAAGGGTCTTTTTAAGATATCGCTCGCTATTTTAAAAAATTAAATAATTAAAAGGGGCTTTTTAAAGATATCAATCTTCCTTTAAAATAATTAAACAGTTAAAAGGGGCTTTTTAAGATAACGCCACAAGCATTAGACACTTGTGTTGGAAGACACTAAGAAACAAAAGCTTCTAGAAAGGGAGGCCATGGGAAATAAGCACAGTTTTTAACTCCTTGGCCTGAGAGCTGAGCTTGGCTTAAGGGCTGTGTGTGTTTCATGGCTGCAAGGATAGAAGATTTTAACTCCAAACCAGCAGCAGCAGCAGCAGGTTTTGTGTGTATTTATTTTTAAAATACTGCCCAGCAGAAGTTGGGCTGTGGACTCTTCCTGCTCTCTGCAGCTCGGACATTTAAAAACTTTCCCTGGTTCTACTTGGCGCTCTGCCGTTCGGCCTTGAGAAAAGCGAACCCAGAAATGAGCCGCTGATCTGGCAGCACTCATCTTGCTGAGGGCTGAAAAGATCAACCTGTAAGACTGAAAAATCCAGTTTTCTACGAGTTTCAAAAGTTGCCACTTGGAACTCGGGACGTTTTGGACCACGCACAGGTTTTAAAGTGGTGCTTCTGCATCACTGGAAAGGAGCTGGACTTCGGTGATCCTGGGGGAGTCCATTCCAGCTCCTGTGAGTATCCTATGATTCTGTGGTTCCTCACAACACCTTTGCCTTTAGCTGGAAAACTGGCGTCTGCTGTCACTTGGGGTGGTGCAATTCATTCATTGTCCATCAGGAAAAGGAGCTGCAGGAGGTGAATCTCCCAAGTCAAAGAGGGAAAGGGATGAAGAGGCTCTGAATAGCTCTGAACTTCACTCTGGGTTCTGGGACCTGCAGAAAGAGGCTTTAGAGACCTGGGGAAGGCCCCTGAGAATTGGCCCCTGCAAATGCCAGGTGGGACTGGGCCAGCAGCACCCTGCTGGGTGTCCCTGTGGGTGGCTCTTCCCTGCAGGAGGAGGAGGTGGGAGGGTCTGGATCTGATGAACCCACACCTTCCTTTGCATCCCTGGAGCTCAGGGAGTAGGGAAGTTCAGGGCATTTTTGCAGGGGGGCATGATCCTCACCGTTCCCTGGCCCACAGTTGGTTGGCACAGGAGGTGCAGAGGGGTGGAGAAGCCACCTCCTAGTCCTGCTGTCCCCATTTCCCCTCCCCACACAGTCCTGCCCTCTGCCCCTTGCACAAACACCTCATCCAGTCAAGGCATGTGTTGGCTCCACGATTATCCCTGTGGATGTGAGAACTCAGGGATAACTCACCCGTGGACACCTCACCATAGCTCTGATCGTCCTCCAGCACCTCACGAACCACAGCAAACACTGACAGCAGCTCCAACCCAGCAAATATGTTCCAAAGGACGGCTGGTTACACGCTGAGAGGATGAGAAATGGCAAAAGGGTGGGTTTGGGGCATCGGAGATGGGGGGAAACCAGCCCCAGGGCAGAGATGAGTGTGCAAGTTCACAGGGACAAGCGGGCACAGAGAGAGTTTCTGCTCAGCCCCCGAGGCCTGAGAATGCACAAAAAGAGGGTTGAGGTGAACCAGCAATGAGTCTGTGGCACCCAGGACCCAGAACGCCACCTCAGCAAACAGAAGACAACAATTAACATGGACTTCACTGGAAGGGAAGAAGTCAGGGAGGGAACAGTTCTCCTTAGGATTGGATAACAAGCAAGAAAAACATAACAGAAACCAAAGGAGGGCTTAAAAAAACCTGGGAAATAATTAGGTTTCTGGGATAGATACTAAAAACAACCCAGAGAAATTCATCTGCTCAGTTTGGAAAGAGAGATCAAGGATCAGGCAGTTTATAAAGCTGGTGAATCATTTGCAGTGAATAATTTATTGTGTGAATGTGGCTTCATTTTCAGCTCAGGAAAAGTCTGCAAGCAGGTTCTGGATTAATTGGCATGCGTTTGTCAGCTGTTTGTGGGTCATGTTTGGTGCAGATTATTCCTGTGTGTTTTTTGGGAGCAGCAATCTTGACTCTGCTCTGGCTTTGGTTGACCAAGCAAGGAACTTAATTTGAGTTTGCTCCTTTCTTGCCTGATGAGCCTCATTTTTAATCTTGTGTGAGTGCTTGGATTAATGACTGAGCCAGGCCACGTGTCCTCCTTCGGGCACTTGGGGTTTTCCAGGCTTGGAACATCATCCAGGTTGCTCTTGGGGTTGCTGTTGTTGGGATGATTTCAATACATGGGATAAATCATGGAATCACAGAGGGGGTTTGGTTGGAAGGGACCTGAAAGCTCATCCAGTGCCACCCCTGCCATGGGCAGGGACACCTTCCACTAGCCCAGGGTGCTCCAAGCCCCATCCAACCTGGCCTTGGACACTTCCAGGGATCCAGGGGCAGCCACAGCTTCTCTGGGCAACCTGGGCCAGGGCCTCACCACCCTCACAGGGAAGGATTTCTTCCCAATATTTCATCTATCCCTGCCCTCTGGCAGTTTTAAACCATTCCTCCCTTGTCCTGTCACTCTCTGCCCACCTAAAAAGTCCCTCTCCCTGCTTTGTGTAACCCCCTTCAGGTCCTAGAAGGGGCTCTGAGGTCACCCTGAAGCCTTCTCCAGGCTGAACAATCCCAGCTCTCCCAGCCTTTCCTCCCAGCAGAGCTGCTCCAGCCCTCGCATCCTCTTGGTGCCTCCTCTGGACTCTCTCCAGCAGCTCCATGTCCTCCCTGTGCTGTTCCCAGGGCTGGAGCAGCTCTGCAGGGGGGTCTCCCCTGAGGGGGCAGAGGGGCACAATCCCCCCCTGTTTCAGAGCTGCCAACACACACCTTTTCACCCACAAGAATCCCCCAAATCCTTCTCCCCAGGGCTGCTCTCAGTGGCTTCTTCTCCCAGTCCGTGCTCAGGGCTGGGATTGCCCCGACCCAGGGGCTGCACCAGCTCTGGGACTGGTTGAACCCCCTGAGGTTCTTGTGGGCCCCTTCTCCAGCTGGAAATCTCACTGTCAGAAGGCCTTTTATGGCACTGCTCAGTCAGAGGTTCCCAAGTGCTGCTGGTGTTAAATCCAGTTCCCACTGAGATGCTCCAGACCCTCTCAGGTCCCTGTTGGGATGAGCTGGTTTGTGCCTCAGCAGTGGCACGTCCCAGGGGCTGCTGGCACTTCAGGTGCCAACACGTGCAGCCAAAGGGCAAAAATAACACAGGCACAGATTTCTGGATAGATCCAGGGAGTCTGAGTCTGGTTTTTTAGGATTACTTCACAAGAGGAAAGAGCATCTTATAGAACCACGGAATATCCTGAGCTGGGAGAGGACCCACAAGGATCATCACTTCCAATTCCTGACCCACACTCTGGCCAGGACACCCCAGCAATCCCATCCTATCCCTGGGAAAGTTGTCCAAATGCTCCTGGAGCTCTGGCAGGAGTTAAGAAAGACCAGAGTGGGAATTCACCAACTTAAT
This sequence comes from Cephalopterus ornatus, assembly GCA_013396775.1. Lineage (NCBI taxonomy): Eukaryota > Metazoa > Chordata > Aves > Passeriformes > Cotingidae > Cephalopterus > Cephalopterus ornatus. Next base: position 16,307 of record VZRE01003082.1, read on the forward strand.
CCTCTTTATTCCCCAGGAAAATGTTTTCAACTCCTCTGTGTCGTGTGGATATTTTTGATGGGAGGCATTTTGCGTCACAAGAGTTTTCATGGAAAGAAAGGTCTGTCTGCACCAGTCCAGCCTTGGAAGGAGCTTCCTTTGGCTTTGGTGGGGAAGCAGGAAAATGATTCAGTACAACATCAGGGCACGTTCCAACTGGGAAAAAAAAAATCTGTGGTTCTAGTGAGAATGATCCCAGAGGCTCCTGATAACTGAAGCAGATCCAAAGGGCCAAGCACACTCCTAGTTTTTAAGTTGACTCTTCCTCTTTCTGATGTCTCTGAATTTGAATCTAAAATCCTGCCCTGAAATACTGAATTTCAAACGTGTGGCACTGTTTCTGCTTCACTGCAGCCCTCATCCAATTAAACCAAACTTAAGAAGAGAGAAAGGGACTAAAAGCTCCACATACATTATGTTAAATTACTTTCCTGACATATTTGGGAAGTAACAAAAAGTGAGAAGCCCATTTAACAACTTGCAACGTCCGTGATTTTAACAGCCAAACTTCCAGTGGCTGTCCTTTCATCTATAAATTAAATGTATAACAAAGCCATAATTAAAGACCTTACCAGCAAAACTTCTCAGTGGTGTGTCCTTTGCAGTGGACTTTGAAGCATCTTCAGCTGGAGCAGTGGGAATTCTTCTGGACAGTCCTACAAGCTGCAGATAGAGCTTAATTACAAGCAGAGCTTTCAGGATTTATTCCTCCTGCCAAAATCCTTCTGCATTGCAACAGCGAGCTGGTTTTCCCTTGTGCTTGCTTACTAATGCTGTTAGAATGTGAATGTGAAACAATACCTGTGTGTCTCTTGATCCCAGACACGATTGTTAGGCTTCCATGCTAATTCCCTGCCTATTAAGAGTGGATTAAGGAGGCAGAATTTCCATGTACACCGAAGGTTCCCCAAATACTTCAAGGTAATGCTTGATGGCTGAAGGTACAAGGCAGCTCCTCAGAGACTGTGCAGCACTGCCGGCAACAGCTGGGTGTAGAACAGAGCCCAGAAATAAAATCACAGATTTATTTAGGTTGGAAAAGAGCTCCAAGACCATCCAGTCCCCCCCACCCGTGCCCCATGCCCACCCTGTCCCCAGCCCAGAGCACTGAGTGCCACGGCCAGGCCTTCCTTGGGCACCTCCAGGGCTGGGCACTCCAAACCTCCCTGGGCAGCCCCTGCCAAGGCCTCACCACCCTTTCCAGGGAGAAATTCCTCCTCATGTCCCACCTGAGCCTCCCCTGGCACAGCTGGAGGCCGTTCCCTCTCCTCCTGTCCCTTGTTCCCTGGGAGCAGAGCCCGACCCCCCCCGGCTCCCCCCTCCTGTCAGGGAGTTGCAGAGCCACAAGGTCCCCCCTGAGCCTCTTTAAATTAAACCTTTCCACACCCGGACACCCTCCTGCTCCTCCTGGAAATCTGTGCCCCAGCCTCAGGCCTCAGAGGGCTGGGAATCTTCCATGGTTTCCCACCTAAATCTACCTGTGGCAAATATAATTCCATTTCTCCCTATATCAATATCATCCTTTGCTAAAGTCCTGTTATTTCCCTGTGTGGTGTTCCCTCTCCAGGTGCTCCAGGAGAGCACTAATATCCCTTTTCACGTGCAAATCCTTTCAGGGGTGAAGATGAAGAGTGTCCAGTTCACCCAGTTTAAGGACAGGGAGCTCTTCGAGCTCTGGTTCCCCCTCAGGTGTGAGCAGTTCCAGTTCTCCTTCCTTCCATTCCCATTACTCATCCCGCTTTTCCCCCTGCATTTTGCATCCTCCCTGAAATCAGAGGGAAAGCATTCCCTGAGTTTTGAGGCACACTGTTTACTGCAGTTATGATCTCTGAGTTGCCCTCACCAAAGTATCCTCACTTCTTCTTTCTTTGTTCTCTTTTTATTTATATAACAAAGAACGTTAAGTTACTGGTTTTATTTCCTTCGCAAGATGTAAACCAGCTCCATTTTTATTATTTTTCATTTTATACTTCTTAACTCCAACTCTGCCTTCCCATTTTTCGTTCCAAGCAGGCTCTCTAATGACTCCTAATTTTCTCCCTTTGAGCTGCATCTCTGACTTGAGCAAATTTCAGGCTTTTCAAGCTGGAGTTTGAGCTGCTCAGCCCAGATGGCTCCAATCACCAGTTCCTTTACTCTGTCAAACTTTTCCCTTTTAAAACCAAGAATCTGATGAAGGGAACTGAATCAATTCCGAATCGTTCGGCCAAGGGTAATCTTCTTCAATGGGATCTTCCAAAATGTCATCAGCAGTGACCAAATCAAGTCAACAATCTCTTAGAAAGAAACCTGTCACCAATATATGGAATAATATGGATTGTGCTGGGATTAGTCCGCCTCTGGGAAGCTGAACTTTCCCACAAGAACGATTTCTGTCATTCCTTGTTTGCAAAACGCTGCAGAGATCTCAATCCACATCAAAAGTGGGGTTTCCATCCCTTCTTTTTTTTTTTTTACCTTGGCTCCTCAATCAAACCCGGATCTCCCTTCCCTCCCAGCCTTCATCCCTCGTTTCTGTTTACATCCGAGCCTCTCTGGGAGCGACTCCAGGCCCTTGCACGGAGAACAGCCGTGATTTTGCTTGGTCCCTGGACACCCCCTGGTTATGGGTGGTGTTTATACAGCGACCCTGCACCGTCCCGTTGTTAGGACACGTTTTATTCCCGTGTTCGAGGCTCTTTGATGCTCGGAAGGGCCGTGCAGCCGACATTCTCCATCCCCAGCGGGTCTGGAGCAGGGAGAGGCGTGTGGGGCTGGGCTGCCCCGGCTCTGTGAGGAGCTCAGGCTGCTGTTATCCCAACCAGCACACACCTCACCCCGTCATTCCACCCAGGATCAGCACCAGGGCTACTGCTGGCCCAGAGTGTTCACAGCTGTGTCAAGTGGCAGCCAACCAATTTCCTGTAACTCGTGGGGAGGCAGCCAGATGCAGAGAATATCTATATAAAGGGAGATCTTTTTTCTTGTCTTATTTTAATTTTTTCTTTTTGCTCTTTTTCTTTTTTCTCTGTTTTCTTTCTTCTTTTTATTTTCTTTTTTTTTCTTTCTTCTTTTTTCTCTTTTCTTTTTTCTTTTTTTCTTTTTCTTTTTCTCTTTTATTTTTTCTTTTTTTCTCTTCTTTCTTTTTCTTTTTTCTCTTTTTTCTTCTTCTTTTTTCTTTTTCTTTTTTCTTTTTTCTTTCTTCTTTTTTTATTTTTCTTTTTCTCTCTTTTCTTTTTTTTCTCTTTTCTTTTTTCTTTCTTCTTTTTTCTTTTTTCTTTCTTCTCTTTTCTTCTTTCCTTNTCTTTTATTTTTTCTTTTTTTCTCTTCTTTCTTTTTCTTTTTTCTCTTTTTTCTTCTTCTTTTTTCTTTTTCTTTTTTCTTTTTTCTTTCTTCTTTTTTTATTTTTCTTTTTCTCTCTTTTCTTTTTCTTTTTTTCTCTTTTCTTTTTTCTTTCTTCTTTTTTTCTTTTTTCTTTCTTCTCTTTTCTTCTTTCCTTTATTCTTTTTTCTTTGTTCTTTTTCTTTTTTCATTTTTTGTTTTTCTTTTTTCCTTTTTTTCTTTCTTCTTTTTTTTCCTTTATTCCTTTTTTCCTTTTTTTCTTTTTTTTTCTTTTTTTTCCCCTCTTCTTTTCATTTTGTTTTTTGAGAGGAAATAAAAAAATAAAAAGCCCTTTTATATCTGAGTTCATCTCCTAGGCCAAGAATAGTGAGAGGGCTAAGATGTTGACATGGCAGGATGAGGTCAAGAGGCTCCACGAGTGGGAAAATGGGATGAGGTTTACCCTGGGTCAGACTCTGGTGGAATTTTGTGTCCTTCCCAGCCGATCCCTGAAGAGATTTCCTTCAGCATCTCTCCCTTTGCTGAGGACAGCAGGACACTACTCACTTGGCTGCCAAATAGGAGTTTACTCTCGTGTCCATGTGGCTCCTGCATTAAATAACACGGGATCTCTCCTCAGCCTGTGGCCAAATCCATCCCTCGCTCCCTGTGGGAAGTCACACCACAGGTGGGAGCTGAAGGCATCCTTCAAAAATGTGTAATTTCAATGACGAATGTAAACTGTGGGTCTCAAGCCCATGGCTGTGGTGGCATCTTCCCTGCCTTGACCATGGCATGGAGCAGCCCGGGCTGGAGCAGCTGGTTTGGGTCAGGAGGAAATCCCAGGAAGGTCAGGAGTCTCCTTGGCAAGGCAGGAGGCACTCGGTGGGGGCACATGTGGAGGTGCCAGCTGGTTCCCTCTCTTCTCCCGGCACAGTGCAGCTTTCTGTGGAGGGACACAGCCAGGGATGGACCTGGAGCCCTGCAGGGTCAGGTTCTTGGGTTAAAGCTCAGCAAGACATTCCATATGGGCCTGGCCAAACAGGCACTGGGCTGGAACGACCGGGCACAGACACTGAGGGGCTGGAGGTGGGGCAGGGAAGGGAATAGGGATGGGGAAGGGGCTGTGAGGAGCAGCTGAGGGAGCTGGGGGCTTTATCTGGAGAAGAGGAGGCTCAGGGGGGACCTCATTGCTCTCTGCGACTCCTTGACAGGAGGGGGCAGGGAGGGGGGGTCGGGCTCTGCTGCCATGGCCCAAGGGAAAGGAGGAGAGCAAATGGCCTCCAACTGCCCCAGGGCAGGGTCAGATCAGAGATCAGAAACAATTTTTCCCTGCAGGAGTGGTCAGGCCTTGGAAGAAGTGTCCCAGGGAGGTGGTGGAGTCCCTGTGTCTGGGAGTGTTCCAGAGGTGTCTGGATGTGGCCCTTGGGGACATGGAGTAGGGGTGATTGTGGTGGTGCTGGGGTGGGATTGGATGATCCTGGAGGTCTCTGCCAACCTTGGTGATTCTATGTTAGGTGTGGGACGTGTGTGTTAGGTGTGTGTTGGCTGTGTGCACAGGTGTGCGCACAGGTGTGTAAAGGAGTGTGTACAGGTGTGTGTTAGGTGTGTATAGGTGTATATACAGGTGTGTGTATAGGTGTGTGCAGATGTGTGTACAGGTGTGTGCAGATGTGCGTACAGGTGTGTGTTAGGTGTGTTAGGTGTGTGCACAGATGTGTGTACAGGTGCGTACAGGTGTGTACAGCTGTGTGTATACAGATGTGTACAGGTGTGTGTTAGGTGTGTGTTGGGTGTGTGCACAGCTGTGTTAGGTGTGTACAGGTGTGTCCACACGTGTGTGTACAGGTGTGTAAAGCAGCGTGTGCAGCTGTGTGTTGGGGTGTTTGTTGAGTGTATGTACAGCTGTGTACAGGTGGGTGTTAGTTGTGTGTACAGGTGTGTGTACAACTGTGTGTAGTTGTGTGTACAGGGGTGTCTTAGGTGTGTGTACAGCTGTGTGTACAGGTGTGTGTTAGGTGTATGTTAGGTGTGTGCACAGCTGTGTGTACGGGTGTTTTAGGTGTGTGTTAGGTGTGTGTACAGCTGTGTACAGGTGTGTGTTAGGTGTGTGCACAGCTGTGTGTTAGGTGTGTGTACAGATGTGCACAGCTGTGTACAGCTATGTGTTAGGTGTGTGCCCAGCTGTGTGTTAGGTGTGTGTACAGATGTGCACAGATGTGCACAGCTATGTGTTAGGTGTGTGCACAGCTGTGTGTTAGGTGTGTGTACAGATGTGCACAGATGTGTACAGATGTGTGTTCGGTGTGTGCACAGCTGTGTGNGTGTGTACAGGTGTGTGTTAGGTGTGTATAGGTGTATATGCAGGTGTGTGTATAGGTGTATGCAGATGTGTGTACAGGTGTGTGCGGATGTGCGTACAGGTGTGTACAGCTGTGTGTTAGGTGTGTGCACAGCTGTGTGTTAGGTGTGTGTACAGATGTGAACAGATGTGCACAGATGTGTACAGATGTGTGTTCGGTGTGTGCACAGCTGTGTGTTAGGTGTGTGTACAGATGTGAACAGATGTGCACAGATGTGTACAGATGTGTGTTCGGTGTGTGCACAGCTGTGTGTTAGGTGTGTTTGATGTGTGCACAGATGGGCACAGATGTGTACAGGTGTGTGTTAGGTGTGTACAGATGTGTGCACAGCTGTGTGTTCCGTGTGTGTAGGAAGGCACCAAATGATGCCCAACATCCTTAAAAGTCTCTTTCTCCCCTCCTGAGCGGATTTGTCCCCAACTGCTTGAGCCAGCCCACGATGACCTCAGCGTTCCAGAGCGCAGGAGGAGGGAAGCGCAGGCAGAAGGCAGTGGAAAGTTGCTGTGGGTTCATCTCTTCCCTCTGCCAACAGCACTACGGGATCTGCAATGCCCAGACGTGGTCAGGACCTCTATTTTATGGCTTGTCTGAGCAATTTGCAGCGCAGGCTCCACGGAATCCGTTCAGGGGGTATTGGTTTTCCCCTGACTCAGAGGGAAGGCTGCGGCCTGAATCACTCACAACAATCCAGCAGCACCTGGGTTTTCATTGGCAAGGAACCACCCCTGTCCTGAGCAAGTGGGAGGCTGCTAAAGAACAAATTCCCACCGGCTGGGGGAGGAAAAAAAGAAGCGTCTAAAAGCTGGGACATAGGAAGGATTTCTTAAAGAACAATTCCCTGCTTTTCTGGGGCAGTGAGGGGGTTGGAGCGGGAAGTGAGGCAAACTCGGACACGCTTCTCCAGGGATCAGTGACATTTACTGACTGAGCTGCTTGGACATTCCTCACACAAGTGTGTGTGTGTCCAAATATTTCCCTGGAGCAGCTGAAGGCGGGAGCAGCCAGCAGGGTCCTGCAAATGTGTCCTGGGGTCACCTGAGCTCTGCTGTGTTGGGAAACGGCAGCAGATGATGCCTGTATGAACAGCTCCTGCCAGGGCACTGCCCTGGAGTTCCTGTGACACCACAGGCCCTTCACAGAGCCTTGGAATTCCATGGCTTTACACGAGCTTCTAACCTTTGTCTCAAGTGCTTGTCGCAGGGCCTGCGGAATTCTCTTGGAAGCAGAGGGTTGGAAGTGCAGCTTGTGATGCCTGAAAACAGAGGCAGGGAAATTCCTGAGGACTCTGGTTCCTCTGGTCCTAATTCCCATTTTGTCCCTCTTTCTGGGCAAGATCCAAAGGCTTGATATGACTGGGATGGACATAACCAGGTCCTCCCAAAGCTGGATATGGTTGAGCACAGACCTTGGGATGTATTTCTGGATGTGTTTTAATCTCGTGGCACAGTAACAAATGGAATCACAGGAGGGTTTGGATTGGGAGGGAAGTTAAAGCTCATCCAGTGCCACACCCTGCCACGGGCAGGGACACCTTCCACTAGCCCAGGCTGCTCCAAGCCCCGTCCAGCCTGGCCTTGGACACTTCCAGGGATCCAGGGGAATCTGGGAATTCTGCCCCACCACCCTCATAGGGAACAATTTCTTCCCAATATCCCATCTAACCCTGCTCTCTGGCATGGGAAGCCATTCCCTGTGTCCTGTCCCTCCATCCTTTGTCCCCAGTCCCTCTCCAGCTCTCCTGGAGCCCTTTTAGGCACTGGAAGGAGCTCTCAGGTCTCCCTGGACCCTTCTTCTTCTCCAAGCTGACCATCCCCAAATACAATATCCAATCCAAAGTCAAACCCTCATTCATCCAGGAGAGAAAATTCCCCCAAGGATCAGCCCAGCCCCGCTGCCACGGTGGCTGAATGACCAGGAGGCAGCTTTGGTGCCGAATTCAGATCCGAGAGCTTTCGCTTCCCACTACTAAGTGATTATGGAAAAAGGATTCATTTGCTTCCTTCCAACAATTGAAAAACATGTTTCTTAGAGGCAGAAAAGCTTCTTGTGCTCGTAGGGCAGTGGAGCTGTTGGCTCTTGGACTATTTTTGACGTGCAGCTGTTGCACAGAAACATCTGATGGTTTCTTTTCCGCAGGCTCCGGCACCACCGCGTCAGGAAACAGCCCCTGGTTTCAGTTCTTGTGAGACGTGAGCAGGTAGGGGAGGCCAGCACGGCCCCTCAGCAACCCAGCAAAACATCCTGCAGCTCTGCAGAGGAGAAGGGAGGTGCAGAGGAGGCTGATCAGCTCCAAAATCTCATGATAAATATTTTTTTGATCTTAAAAAAAATGGTGCTAAATGACTATTTCAAAAGTGATCACGAATTAGAGTGATGTGGTAGAATGGTTTGGGTTGGAAGAGATCCCGAAGATCATCCAGTTCCAACACCTTCCACTAGCCCAAGTTGTTCCAAGTCCAACCTGGCCTTGCACGGAGCAACCACAGATCCTCCAGGCAAAATTTTCCAAGGCCACCTCACCCTCACAGGGAAGGATTTATTCCTAATATCCAATATAAACCTACTTTCTTTCACTTTAAAGCCATTCCCCCTCTCCCATCACTACATATATGTTTCTTTTCCACTGTGAGACCAGGGAATGGGGAAGAGCAGCTTCTTCCCAATAAATGGAAAGCTAAAAGCTCCTCAGGAGTCTAATGACACAGATTTAATTGCACATTGGCACGAGATAAAGCTGCTCTGCAATGCCATGTGAGATATGTGAAACATGTGAAAACCTAGGAAACATAAATGCAGAAGTGGGAAAGTTAAATGAAGGCCTGCAAGTATTTTAAAATGGGTTAGACCAGTGACCAAAGTTTGTATATAAATTTAATACAAAATCTAGGAGAACAATCCAGTTGGGACCAGTGGTGTCCCCAGGGACCAGTGCTGGGCCCAGTCCCGTTTAATATTAACGATCTGGATGAGGAAATCGAGTGAACCATCAGCAAATTTGCAGATGACACCAAGCTGGGGGGGAGTGTTGATCTGCTGGAAGGCAGGAGGGCTCTGCAGAGGGACCTGGACAAGCTGGATCCATGGGCTGATTCCAGTGGGATGAGGTTCAACCAGGCCAAGTGCTGAGTCCTGCACTTTGGCCACAACAAGCCCCGGCAGCCCCACGGGCTGGGCACAGAGCGGCTGGAGAGCAGCCAGGCAGGAAGGGACCTGGGAGTCTGCAGTGACAGGAAGCTGAACATGAGCCAGAGTGTGCCCAGG
>VZRE01003082.1:25574-41026 GCA_013396775.1 Cephalopterus ornatus
GGGGGACCTTCTTGCTCTCTGCAACTCCCTGACAGGAGGGGGGAGCCAGGTGGGGTTTAGGCTCTTCTCCCAGGAACCAGCAGTAGGACAAGAGGGTCCCAAGCTGTGCCAGGGGAGGTTTAGATTGGATATTAGGAAGAAATTCTTTCCAGAGAGAGTGCTCAGCCACTGGAATGGGCTGCCCAGGGAGGGGGTGGAGGCACCGTCCCTGGAGGTGTTTCAGGTGACACTGGATGTGGCATCAGTGCCATGGGCTGGGAACCACGGTGGGGTTGGATCAAGGGTTGGACTTGATGATCTCGGAGGTCTTTTCCAACCTGGTTGATTCTGTGATTCTATGATTCTCATCATCATCATCATCTACGATTCTGTAATTTTGCAGGATCTCCTTTACTTGGAACCCAGAGGTGGATGGTTAGTTCTCTCTGCTCTCCAGCTCTACCTGGGCAGGGCAATATGCTAAAAAATCCCAGGTACCAGCCATGGAAACAACGAGCAACAGGTTTCAGAGCCTTCCCAATATTTATTTGTTAATTAAATCCTGGCAACAGCTGCACAAACTGCTGCACAAACTGCTGCAGTATCAGCGGTTCCCTCCCCACCATGAGAACAGAGCGCCTCAGCCTCGCTCTGCACAGTGTTTCTGGGGCTTTTTTGGAGGTTTGGGGTTTTGTGCAGTTGTGTTTTTTTCTAAACCTCAGCTGCCAGGAGCTGTAACAATCTCACCCTGCATCAGGCTTGAAGCCTTTGGCTTCCACCAGCTGTGGCTTGTGCTGTGGAGAGAGCTGAAGGTGAACGTCCTTTCATGGGAGGGGTTTTTATGCTCCAGCTCAGAAAGCTTGAGAGTGGAAAGGTGGGAAAGTTTTCTGCCTGGCACAGTGAGGAGCCTGAATTACTAGACCATGTAGCTGGGCTTGGGGACACCCCAAGACTTCCTGGACTAAGCCAAGTGTGGTCATTCCTGTTGTTTCTGCTCCAACCCTTTCTTAAGGTGGGGAAGTTTTGGGGCAGGAAAGCATTAACAAAGCTGATTTTCACTGCTCTGGGACTGTGGAACAAGGACAGCACAGGGATGAGGCCAAGCGACGCATCCCATGGGTGCAGGAGTGGCATCAGCACTGCAGCTCACCCTGAGTGGGATCCAAGCCCAGCCTTGAGCACCTGGATCTGCTCCTGCGCCTGTGGGAGCTTCAGGCTTTGTCAGCACAGAACCAGCACTAACAAAGCAGGGCTCAGACTGTTCCCGCTTGTGATCCTGGCTTAGCTTCAACAACCAGCCATTGCTTTTGGGAAGTTGCTTGGAAAGATCCTGGTTTGTGTTCCACCATGTTTTAGAACGTTTAGAAGGTTTAGAAACCTTCCACTAGCCCAGGTTGCTCAGAGCCCCATCCAGCCTGGCCTTGGACACTTCCAGAGATCCAGGGCAAGGAATTTCTTCACAGTAAGGAATCTCCACCCTCACAGTAAGGAATTTCTTCCTTATATCCAATCTAGCCCTGTCCTCCTCCAGCTCTAGGCCATTCCTGCAGGAGGGGAGATTTAGATTAGATGTGAAGTTTTCCCAAAGACCATTTGCTGCCCATCTCCCCGATGGAGAACTGGCCTTGCATTCACCCAGCATCATTTGTGTCATGGTCTGTGATCTCCTGCTGCTCCTCAGGGAGCCCATGACCCCTTGTTTTATTCCCCAAGAGTGAGGTTGGCCAGGAATGGTCACCGGTGTATCCTCATGTCTGTGGGCGCAGAGATCATGGAATGGTTTGGTTTGGAAGGAAACTTAAAGCTCATCCGGTGCCACCCCCTGCCATGGGCAGGGACACCTTCCACTAGCCCAGGTTGCTCCAAGCCCCGTCCAACCTGGCCTTGGACACTTCCAGGGATGGGGTTTTTCAAAGGTCCTGCTTCCCTTCTTCCCTTCCCCAGCTGGGTGGGAATGTTGGCATTCCTGCCTGGAGCCTGGAACACTGGGAGCTGGATAAGTAGCTAAAGCAGAGCTGGGATTTAGGGCTGCCCAGGACGAGGCAAAAGAGCAGCAGCAGCTCAGTCCCTGGGTAGCACAGACTTGTTCGTGCTGATCCTCTTGTTAAGCTACTAAAACAACTTTTGTTTTGTCTAGCTCTGTCTTTAAGGAAAGGAAATCCAGATCTGGGACAGAACCCAGAAAATGTGTCTGATTTCAAAGCACTGACTGAGGCAATGGCTACATTTATTTGAAAGACAGCTGGTTTCTTTTTCTTTTTCTTTTTTTTTTTTTCCCCTCTCTTTTTCTGTTTCTCCTATTTTTTTTTTCCTGGCCTGACAAGAAACTGGTGGCTGAAGGAAGCAAAAGGATGTAGTCTATTCTCCCCGGGCTATCCCGTTCCTGACAGAGGCAAACGCTCTTTTCCTGCAAACACAGCTAATCCTCTTTGTCTGGATATTTTATTAGCTGAAGTTTAAATCCTTGAACCTTCACTTGATCATGTGTTTCCCTTTAGGGGTGATGTCACCTCACCTCCATCTACTGAGTCACATCCAGCAGCCAAACACAAGTTTGGGATATAGGGCTCTGCCAAGAGCTTCAGACTCCTAACACCTTATTTCTTGATGAATTAGGAATATAACAGATATATTGGATGATCTCCCATAAAGGAACCTCTGATTCCCTTTTAATTATAGGACCTGGATGCAGCAGCTGTTGGTTAAGGGAGAGGGAGGGTGAGAGCTGGTTTTGCACAGGAGTGATGCTTGAAAATTGTTTTCTTCCTAAATATTTCCACGTGTCCCATGGGATGAGAATGTTACTGGAAAGCATCAGCCTCCCCTACGCCCCCTCCTTTCCAAAGGTGAGGAGAAAAGCACTGGGAATTGTGTAACTGGTGATGTCACCGCGGAAAGCCAATACTTTTCTATCGGAGACCCTGGAAAAGAAGGTAGGGAAGGGAATGGAAAAACTGCAGAAGCAAATCAGACAGAGGGAGAGACCAAAGGACTGGGCAAACCCCTACAGGACAGATGACTAAGCTTTCCATCCCAAGGCAAACAGCTCCATTTTTGGGCCAGCAGCAGGTTTTCCTTTATCCTCCCTGAATTCCTTGAACATGCTCTGGGCTCCCTACAAGAATGTGCCTCCTGTCTGGCTCTGAGGCTAGACAGGCTTTTTCCACTTGGCTACCTTTGCACAGGACGTCCAAATCCTTCCGTGTCTTTGGTGGAACTTGCTGTTTGTCCCGCTGGATATCTGGGAAAAGGCACCTCAGTGGGATCCCAAACATGCAGGGAGGTCTGGACCTTCTGATTGAATTGTCGTGTTTGGGACACACCCAACAGAACGGGACTAAATCTGCTCTTTGACTTGAAGAATGGGATTTTCCAAAGAGTTTCGGTGAGCCCATGGAAGGGTCGTGCTTTGAGGGCAGCACTGAGGTCCCACCGTCCCCAGGGAAGTGTTCTGGGGGGAATGCCCCGTGCAGGATGTGTTGCTGGGCACAGAGTTTTCCAGTTCCTCGTGGCTGTAAATCTTCCCCACACCAGCAGTCGTGGAAAGGGACCGTAAAAGGGAGGGAAAGGTGAGGGCAGAGAAATCCTCCGTGCAGAAATGTTCCGAAAGATAATGATTTCAATTTAAAATTCATGGATCTCCAAGTTGACATGACCTTTCCTGAACTCTCTGAACTCCCTCCTCCTTCCCTCCAGGCTTTTCCTCCTTTCCAGCCCTCCAGCTCCTGCCCTGGGAGTGACTGAAGTGTGACCTTGTATTTGCTTCCCAGTTTGCCAGTGCAGGGGCTGCCTGACATCTCCATGATGTCACCAAGCCAAATCCACAGGGGTGACAACCATCCGAGAGCCCGATGAGCTGAGAGGGAGGAGTGGGGTGGGGTGAGGGCAAAGACCAATGTGGACCATCAGTTGTCTCTGGGAAAAGTCCCACTGGAAGTAGGAGTCAGCCCCTGAGTCAAAAGGGAGGATTTTCCCAGCTGCTTTGGGCTGATTTTCCTTTGCCTTTTCACTTTTTTTTTTTTTTTTTAATGTAATGCTGGATTTCTTTCATTTATTAGTTTAATTTTTTGAGTCAGCTGCTGGCAGCTCTGCACTGCTGCTTTTACTGGTTAGAAATAGGAGTCCAGGAGGGAGCTGGAGGGGTTATTCTACAGGAGAAAACCTTGCAGGTGATGCAGACTCCCAGGGATGGTGCCACAGAGCCTTTGGGGCTCCATTTACAGCTCTTGTCGTGGGCTGAGCTCAGAGAAATGACCCCAAAGCTGCTTTGGAAATCAGAACCTCTGAGTAAGAACCTACAGGGAGCTCTGGGAGGGGGGGAGGTAGAGCTGGAACTCTGTGGATGCCCTGACTGATGCTTTTGTGCTGGTACCTTTGGCCACGCTGGGAAGGCAGAGAGCAAGGGCAAGAATGAACAACCAAATGGTTATCATTTATTTTAATAAGCAAATAAACTAATTGTTGTAATTAATTCAGTGTTGATTTCAAAGGAATCGTTCACACACTCAGAAAAGATAAAATCATGGAATGTCCTGAGTGGGAGGGACCCACTGGGGTCATCCAAGGGTGGCCAGGACACCCCAACACTCCCCTCTGTCCCTCAGAGCATTGTCCAAAGGCTCCTGGAGCTCTGGCAGCCTTGGGGCCGTGCCCACTGCCCTGGAGAGCCTGAACCACCCTCTGGGGGAAGAACCTTGTCCTGAGATCCAACCTGCCCCTGCCCTGGCACAGCTCCAGCCCTTTGCTGGCTCCTGTCCCTGCTCCCAGCGAGCAGAGATCGGAGCTGCCCCTCACCTTCCCCTGTTAGAGACTGATAATCTAGATAAGATAAATCTGATCAGATCCATGGCAGCAAAAGTGCTGCTCTAGGATGGCTCAGAACGTTCCCAGTCACAGGGACCCCCCAGGAGGTGCCACATCTGACCCCTGTCCAAGGATTTACTCCCTCGTGTTGGAGGGAGGTTGCCAGGTAGACATTCCTTAGGTCTGACCCACTCCAGCTGCTCTTTGCTTACCAGGTGTCCACCACATCCGGGATGGTGCCAGGAAAGCCAGCCTGGCTAATGCTAGGGAAGGAGGAGTTACAGGGGATGAAGCAGGGGAAGGCCAGAAAACTGCAGGATATTTCTCAGGAAAGATGGGCTCCTGTGTTCCACAGGGGCTGATGGCCACCAACCCCCACCCAGAGGTCACTGAGGTTTTCTCCACTGTCCCTGAGGGGTTTGGTGGGAGAGAATGACTGTGAGGCCCCTGAGCAGAGGGTGGGAGGCTGGGTGTGAGCCGCACGTCATGAGGATGCTCACAGATGTTGCTGCAGGCCCCTTGCAGTCATTCTTTCCCTCGGTGACTTCACCCCCACACTCCAGTTTCTTGTAGGTGTGTTTTCCTTATGACACTGTTGGTGACACCAGAGCTGCCTGCAAACCCTGTGACCCCAAAACCTTCCTTGAAGGCCCCTTCTCATGGTGTTCCTGCTTGCATTTATTGATCTGGGGGATCAAAGAACACACTCCTGTCCTGTGGGAGACATTTCATAGAGTTATGGAATAGGTTGGGGTTGAAGGAACCTTAAAGATCATTTCATTCCACCCCTGCCATGGGCAGGGACACCTTCCACTAGCCCAGGTTGCTCCAAGCCCCATCCAACCTGGCCTCGGACACTTCCAGGGATCCAGGGGCAGCCACAGCTCCTCTGGGCAACCTGTGCCAGGTCCTCCTCACCCTCCCAGTCAGGAATTCCTTCCCAATATCCCATCTAACCCTGCTGTTTTTCAGTTTGAAGCCATTCCCCCTTGTCCTGTCAGTGCAATTCCTGATGAACAGCCCCTCTTCTGCTTCCCTGGAGCTCCTTTAGCCCCGGAAGGTGCTCCGAGGTCTCCACTCAACCTTCTCTTCTCCAACCTGAACAGTCCCCACTTTCCCATCCTGTTTCCATAGGGGAAGTGCTCCAGTCCCTTTAGGAACTCTGTGACCTCCTCTGGACTTGCTCCAGCAGTTCCATGTCATTCTTATGTTGGAGGCACCAGAGCTGGATGCAGTATTCCAGGTGGGATCTCACCAGAGCAGAGTAGAGGGGCAGAATCCCCTCCCTTGACCCGCTGCCCACTCTGCTTGTGATGGACCCTAATTTTACTCCTGTCCTAAGGAGCACAGAGCCACTTCTGCACTGGAGAGGAGCACGAGCCCCTCCACGCTCTCCCTCCCCTCCCTCTGCCCTCATCCCTACCCACTAGTGGCTGGGGAATTTGTCAGTGGGGAGAAAAAGCAGCTTCCCACACAAAACAAGCCCCAAGTGAACACTGGGGGCAGCGGGAGGTGCTGATGCTGCCACCCCACACCACGGGCAGATTCAGAACATGAAAGGATTTCAAACCAAACGGTGGAGGAGCAGCTCGGTCTCATGGAGGGGATGCAGGAGGAAAGCTCCCTTCCTCCTGGTATTTGGGATGATGAGTGATGGATGAAGGGCACTGGAATAAGTTGCCCAGAGAGGTTTTGGACTTCCTATCCACAGAAGTGTTGGATAAACCCAAAGCTTACTGAGCTGCTGTTGAGTATGAGGGAAAGGCTGGAGCTATGCCAGGGCAGGGGCAGGGTGGATCTCAGCACAAGGTTCTTCCCCCAGAGGGTGGCTGGCACTGACCAGGCTCCCCAGGGCAGTGGGCACGGCCCCAAGGCTGCCAGAGCTCCAGAAGCCTTTGGACAACGCTCTGAGGGACAGGGGGGATTGTTGGGGTGTCCTGGGCAGGGCCAGGGCTTGGACTGGGGGGCCCTTGGGGGTCCCTCCCAACTCAAGGTGTTCTGTGATGCCACAAGAATGAGGGAGAGAGGCCTCTTTCCATCAGTGTGGACAAGGAGCTGACATGAAACAGGGAATAAGACCCAGTGTGTGGGTTCAACAGAGGGTGGGCACAGGGAGCACAACATTCCCTGGAGCACAGTCTCAATGGGAAGCTACTGAGCGGGGTGAGGTGGAGAATAAGTCCAGAAAATTAGACTTTGTGGGGTGAGAGAGCAGGAAATGGGCTAGAAGATATTGGCCTCATTTCCTAAGGAAAGGATCATGGAATCCCAGAATGGTTTGGGTTGGGATTGATCTTAGGGATCATCCAGTGCCATCCCCTGCCATGGGCAGGGACACCTTCCACCAGCCCAGATTGCTCCAAGCCCCATCCAATGAAAAAAAGGGGGAAAATCCAAACTAGATGAACATTTGGACAACGCTCTCAGGGACAGAGGGGATTGTTGGGGTGTCCTGGGCAGGCCCAGGGCTTGGACTGAATGATCCTTGGGGGGTCCTTCCCAGCTTAGGGTATTCCACAATTTCCTCTTTAAATATTCACCTTATTTCAAGCAGGAGGAAACACTCCGAAAACGATTTTTTGGGAAACCAGGCAATGGGCCTTGTGCCTTCTTTGGTCAGGACGACGAACTAATAAAGCAATAAACTAAAAAAAGAGAAAAGTGCTGCTGCAGGGAACAGCTGCATCCAGGCAGCTCCCCGCTGTCTGGGAACTGCCCCTGTAACGAGATTATTGATTATCCTTTGACATCCAAAGCCATTACCCACCTAAGCAGCCTTGGCTTCATACTGGGCATGGGGCTTAATCCTATTTTTCTAAGAGAAATGGGATTATTCCCTGAGAGTTCATCATTATTAACTTAATTGAATGAATCCCTGAGGCCAAAGACACCGAGTGGTTTCTGGTCCCTGGGCACCAGGCAGGGGCAGCTGCCTGGAATCTGCTGTTTCCTCCAGGAATCCCTCTGGTGGTGCCTCTCCCTCTCTCAGCGCTGTGAATTCCTATAAATCAGGAATTCTCTTTTTGCTTCAGGATCCCATATTCCTCCTGGTGTGTCCACAGCTATTTATTGTTTCTTCGGGGAACCTCCTCTGCTGACAGAAAGTTCTATATTGGAGGAAAAACTGTTTCCATGTGGATTTCTCCTCCCTTGGCCTTGCCCACCCATGACTGAGGAATATTTCCTGCAAGCTTTTCCCTTTTGGATTTCTTTCTTTTGTGCTCTGCTCTTTTTGTTTCATTTCCAGCCAAGTTAAATCTTGAGCACGTTTAAAAGGCCTTTTTTATTATTTTTTTCTCCTTCTCTGATTTTGATTACAGCAATTTTTCTTTTTTCCAGCATCTCAGCCTAAATTTAGAGATCCTGATGCCAAAGAGGAGGACTATTTTCTCTTTGATATTGAATCATCTGGTGCTGCAGCACCAAATAATTGAAATTTTCTTCAGCTCTCCAAATTCTTCTGCGAAGTAACACTTTTCTGAGCAGTCTAGACTTAGATTTAGAACTAGTTCTAAGTCTAGAATGCTTGTTAAGCATTGTTTTAGCCTTAAACACCGGGGCAAGATCATCTCTTTGATCTGGGCTTGTGCATCCTCTTAGGGCAGAGGGAATCCAGCCCCATAGAAATAAAACATAACTAATAATAATAATAATTATGATGGTCAAACCAATGAGTTTGTGTTCCTCAGGTGGATTTTCCATGCCAGGGAGGCCAGTGGCACATTCCCAGGGGGCTCAGTGGGGGTGGGATATGGCCTTTTCCCAGATTCACAGGATATTCTGTGTCGGAAGGGACCCACAAGGATCATCAAATCCAACTCCTCCCTGGCTTTAGGTCGCTCTGAAAATGGGAAAAATACCCAAACTTGTGTTTTGCTGCCTCAAACTCTGCTTCCTTTCCACTTTTAAGGACACTCCAGCCAAGAGTTTCCTTTGTCTCACGGGAAAAAAAAAAAAGAGGAAAAAAGCAAAGCTTTCTCCAAATAAGAGCAACAGAAGCGTGAGGAGAAAGGACACACGAATGATCCAGAAGAGAAGAAAAAACCTCCTTCTCCCACTGTCTAAATGTCCCAGTCCAGGGCAAAAGAAAGGAGCCAGCAAAATCCTAAGGAAAAGGGATAAGTGCCATCCCTCTGGTGCCCCTGGAAGTGCAGAGGATCCGGCCTTGCTGTTGTCCTGCTTCCAAAGCAACAGCTGCCGGACTTGTCCTGCAAATCCAGGGAAAAGCCAGGGGCTGTAGATGGATCCTGGAAGTCCCACTCTCTTCCAAGACAAGATATTTTGGACTTACAAAGAAAAAAAAAACTGGAAAACAAAAAATATTGCAAGTTATTTTCCAGGACATAAAGCAACAAACTCCTTAAGGAAAACCAAGATATTTTAAACTTAGAAAGAAAAATAATCAAAAAAACCCCTATGATAAGGGAATTCCCTCTAGGATAAAAGCAAATGGACACACATAGAGGAACTGAAAATCCCTCAATTCTGTTTGATTTCCTTTAATTCCCTCTCACCTTGCTGCTTCCCTCTCCTACCCCCACTGGAGAGTTGGGTTTCCCACCATGGCCCAGCTGTTTCAAGACAAGATATTTTGAATTTAAAAATCAAAAACAAACCCCAAGAACCTAAATTAGAAGTGATTTTCAAGTATATAAAGCAGGAAAATCCCTTAAGGAAAAACAAGGTATTTTGAAGTTAAAAAGAAAAAAAAACCCCAAAACAAAAAAACTACATTAGAAGTTCTTTGCCAGGACATAAAGCAGCAAAATCCCTTAAGGTAAAACAAGATATTTTGAAGTGAAAAATAAAAATAACCCAAAACAACTATGATAAGGAGATTCCTTCTAGGATAAAAGTAGGTGGATACACAGAGAGCAACTGAAAATCAAACCTTCTGTTTGATTTCCTTTAATTCCCTTTAATTCCCTCTCACCTTGCTGCTTCCCTCTCCTACCCCCAATGCAGAGTTGTGTTTCCCACCACGGCCCAGCTGTTTCAAGACAAGACATTTTGAATTTAAAAATAAAAAAAAAAAAATAAAGTAAATTAGAAGTAATTTCCCAGTACATCAAGCAGCAAAATCCCTTGAGGAAGAGCCGAATGTTTCATTTTGCAGCGGAAGCTTCGAAAAATCAGGTTTTCATATCCTCTGAGTGCTCGGGGTGGGAAACTGCACCGACACGGATCCAGATGGTGCAGGCACCCCCACACATACACACACCCCCCAGTTCCTCTGCTGCTGAACCCTTGCAGCCTGAAATTCCGGCTCCTGAAGGGAAGTTCTGCCGGTGTGGATTTGAAGTCGTGGGATAGCGCAGGGAGAGAAATTTTCCCTTGGTGCTGTGCCCATTCAGCCCAGTTGCACGCTCCCAGCTTTTTGGTAGCCCTGAAATGTGATTTTGCTTTTCAAAGCCCTGGATGTCACGAGGAAGAACCACCGGATCCATTACAGGGGTTAAAAAAAACGGGAGGGAAACGCCACTTGTGGCGTTGGAGGAACAGGAGTGGAGGGATCAGCTGGGAACCTTCCCACCTGGAAGTCAAACAGCACCTGTTTTCTGAAAATTAACGGCAAAAAAGAGGCAAGTTGGAGCTCAGAGGAGTCAGGAAGCTGGTTTTGCCCGGGATGGGAGGCTGGGGAGCCCAGGCAGCTGCAGCCCATGGAACACAAACATCTCAGCCGTGGCCGTTTGCCCAGAAACAGCATCAGCTGCTCCAACGGAAGGAAGCTGGAGAGAGCCCCCCAAAAACCAGCTCAGGGGGCTGGAGGGGTGGGTGGCAGCTCCCAAGGAGGAGAAGAGCAGTGCCCATAAACATCTTTCCTGATAAAGAGCCTTTCCTGAGCTTCCTGTGATCCAAAAGGGTTGGTAACACTCCTACAAAAGCCAAGGACTGCGGCTGGAACTTTGCACATGGGCTGTAAAACAGGAAAGGGGATTTCCCCTCACCGTTAATAAGTGCCAAAAAGCTTCGTGCTCACCTTCAGTGTTAGGGTTTGCTGTTTTCCTCAGTAGGTTTCGTGGATTTGTAAGGAATTGAAAGGACAAGTGAATCTTGAAGGCACTAAAAGTTACATCTCCCACCCCCACAATGGAGAAATGAATTGGATGGAGTTGGGATCATCCTTACAGGTTTTATTTCTTATTTGCTTTTCTTGCCATCCAATATTTTCATTGCAAGCCACTTGTAAGGTCTATATAAGGTGCTCCAGGCATGGAAATAAAGGCAAGAATTCAAGCCAGCTGTCAGGCAGCACTGTGAAAACACAGTCCTAAGGTCTTCAAAATGCTGAGGAAATCAAAAACTCACAGAATTATCAAATTGGAAGAGACCTTCAAGCTCATCCAGTCACCCCAGCACCACCAGGATCACCCCTAATCCATGTCCCCAAGGGCCACATCCAGACACCCCTGGAACACTCCCAGACACAGGGACTCCACCACCTCCCTGGGACACTTATTCCAAGGCCTGGCCACTCTGTGAGGGAAAAAAAACCTCAGTGATGGTCTGTAAGACTTCAAAGAAGAATTGAGCAAAGTATTTCAGAAACTCTGATGTTCCCAGATCCACAGTGAAGCCTCCCACTCCCCTTTGAGGGACAGATCTGCCCCAGGTTCACCTTTTTACCTCAGCTTTGTCAGCACTGGCTGCCTCCCAAGGTGTGTGTTTGTGTGACAGGATCCCACAGACAGTGAGGAGCAAATTGTTTTTGAAGGAAAGCGAGCCCAAAATTTGCCAGATTTAAGGTGCCTTTGCACAGTGTTCAAATAAAAGCTGCGAATGTTTCAGCTCAGGGGCCTTTGAAGAGTGTAAAGTGTCGTTGTGCTTCAGGGAAAACGTGGAATCACAGGGTGGGTTGGGTTGGAAGGGACCTTAAAGATTGTCTCCAGCCCCCTGCCACAGGCAGGGACACCTTCCACTAGCCCAGGTTGCTCCAAGCCCCATCCATCCTGGCCTTGGACACTTCCAGGGATCCAGGGGCAGCCACAGCTTCTCTGGGCAACCTGGGCCAGGGCCTCCCCACCCTCCCAGCCAGGAATTCCTTCCCAATATCCCATATAACCCTGCCCTCCTTCAACTTAAGGTGATTCTCCCTTGTCCTGTCCCTCCATCCTTTGTCCCAAGTCCCTCTCCAGCTCTCTTGGAGCCCCTTTAGGCCCTGGAAGGGGCTCTGAGGTCTCCCTGGAGCCTTCCCTCCTCCAGGCTGTACAGCTCCAACTTTCTCAGCCTGTTTTCATAGGAAAACAGAGAATTTTCCTTTCATTTCCAGCAGACACTGCTGGCGTCTCACCAGGGGATGTCTCAGCTGCAGGAAGGCACTGAGAGGGCACCAAGCTCTGGAAGAAGTCAAAATGGTAATGAGTCTCACTGGAAATCCTTTCCAATCCATGGCTGCTTTGAGTTGAGGCGACATTCACTTACCCCCTGGAATCCCTCAGCATTTTGCTGAGAGCCTTTGGAGTTTCCCTGGTCAGATTTTGTGCTCCCAACAGCCCGGAGAACCCCAATCCCCCTATTTGTAAACACAGACAGAGCAGTGAACGAAGTTTTTGTTCCTCTCCAAGCAGTTGTCAGCCATGGAAGTACTTTTTCCTTGCCAGGCTTCATCTGGAGATGCATTCCCAACCCCTCAGAGATGTGACCTTCTGCCACGGGCAGGCACTTGGCTTCTGCCAGCTGGGCCAACTCTGGGCTGTGTTGTAACAGCTCTGCAGTGGAGACAGCCAGTCTGGGAGCATTTTCCTCCAGAATGGCATAATTTGGCCATGATTCCTCATATAGACACAGCTCCTCACTCAGGCCCCGCTCTCACAAATATTTATGCCCGTGAGTAATTTCCAGAGCATTTAGTAACGAGCTGAGTGGGATAAACCCTGGGTTCACACAGGCTGGGGAAAGAAATCCCGCTCCAAGAGGCTTTTTCATACACACTCAAATGTCTTTTGCAGCGAGGATGGACTTAAGTGTGTGCTTAAGTGCTTTTTGGAAGGGAGGGATGAGAATTTCCCCCCTGTTTGGGGTGGGTTTTATTTGCTATCCATTGACAGATATTTTGTGAGGGTTGCCCAGATTCTTTGTGTAAAATTAATAGTTAAATACTTTGATTTCTGATTATCTTTGCAGTTCTTCCTCCTTCTAAATCTAGTAAAAGCCATTACAGCCATTATTCTCCCTTACATTTGTTGCATATAAAAAGACATTCCAGCACTGAGACCTGAAACATCAGCTTTATCCTCAAGCACGTTTTGTCTGACTTATAAAAGTTTTACGAGTTATAAAACCCCTGAAACAATAAGTTTCTGATGGAAATGATGACTCGAGCAAAACTAACAGGTGTTGATGTAATACTCCTAAAAGGAGGGGACATGGAAATCTAGCTCAGCTAAAAATATGCATTTTATTTCTTCATTTTACATGCTTCGTACCTTGGTTTTTCAGCCTGAACGGCAGCAGGGGATTGTAGGGGTCCTGTGTGAGTTTTTGAGTGAACTCTTAGCAGGGAATGTGTTTGCACTTAGGAGCAGGCAACTTCCTCGAGAGCTCACACCACATCCTTGGCTGCTGTCAACTGGCAGAGCCCTAAAGAAGCTGAAGGAGCTGATTTAATAATAGTTAAACACAAGAAGCCACGTCTCTGGTTTGAATTGGATAATTCAGCACAGCCTGGTGTGAGTTTATTGATGTGATGGTTTGGGTGAGCATTGTCAGGATACAGGAAAAAAAGGGGCAAATCCCCTCAGTTCACCTGTTTGGGCTGGGTTTTCCAAGGGGGATTTGATCATTGGGGATCATTGATCCTCACATGTTGGTGAAGGTTGGGTTTAGAGGAGAGACACAGGGTCAGCTCACAACTTCCTCAGGGGGGAATGGCCTGGAGTTGTGTCAGGGGAGGTTTAGGTTGGATCTCAGGACAAGGTTCTTCCCCCAGAGGGTGGCTGGCACTGACCAGGCTCCCCAGGGCAGTGGGCACGGCCCCAAGGCTGCCAGAGCTCCAGGAGGGTTTGGACAATGCTCTTGGGGCCAGGAGGGATTGTTGGGGTGTCCTGGGCAGGGCTGAGGGTTGGACTCGATGATCCTTGTGGGTCCCTTCCAACTCAGCGTACTCCGGAATTCTGAGAGCGATGGCAACCCCAGGCCCAGGCAACCCCTTTGTGTGCTGATCTGCCACTTCCCCAAAGCCCATCCCTGCGATCCCTGCACGCACCATGGATGTGAAGCCCCTCCTGAGCAATCCCTGTGGAGCTGAGGGGTGTAAATGGGGTGTCTGAAGTTGGCTGCCCTCAGTGTCCCCACTGCACCAGCCCAGGCTGTGCCTTCTCCCGTGGGGAACCCTGTGGGCCACCATCTCCTCTCACGTGGTTCTCTCCTCATCTTCACCCTCCTTGCTCATAAACCCCAGGAAACAGGCCAAGCTGAGCTGTTTTAACACAGGAGTTTGTGACACATAAACACGGGCTGGGAGAGCTGGGGGTGTTCAGCCTGGAGAGGAGAAGGCTCCAGGGGGATATCAGAGCCCCTTCCAGGGCCTAAAGTGGCTTAAAAAAAGCAGGGAGAGGGACTTTTTATAGGGACAGATAAAAAGGGCAAGGGGGAATGGTTTTAAACTTCCAGAGGGCAGGGATAGATGAGATACTGGGAAGGAATTCTTGGCTGTGAGGGTGGGGAGGCCCTGGCACAGGTTGCCCAGAGAAGCTGTGGCTGCCCCTGGATCCCTGGAAGTGTCCAAGGCCAGGCTGGACAGGGGGACACTGGATGATCTCTAAGGGCCTTTCCAACGCAAGCCACTGTGGATTTTGTGATTAACCGCAGGGGTTTCTCGGCAGCCCTCCTTTCCCAGCCCACTGAGGAGGGCCCTGCACATTTGTGTCCCGTTAGAGGTGCTGATAAGCCCTTCCCGCCCAGGCCAGCCCTGCTGATGCTTGTAGGCTCTTCACGGGGGTGGTGAATGTAAATACAGTAATGAACTACAAACAAAAATCATGAGCCGGGAACTGATCGTGGCTTTGATTTCTCTCCTGACTGAACACATCCAGCTGTGACATCCACTTCCCCCCTGCAGTCTGGGGTGTGACTCAGCAGTGGCCCAAGAGATTAATGCTGAACCCAAATCCTCCCCTTGCTGCTTTAACTGTTTGTTCCCAACTGTTTGCTGTGGAAATTATTTCATGGGACTGGTGATTGATGATTCAGTGCTATCCAGGGAATCCCCTTGAACCCCTCACAGATTGACTCATCTTGTTGCTCATCGGGTCCACCTGCTCAGGGCATAACTGTGGTATAAATCCCCTCCCTTTCATGGCTGAGGGTCCCAGCTGGGCTGGCACATGCTGGGTTTGGGCTATTTGTTGACCTTGGGCTTGTGTCTCATGACACTGCCTGGCTGTGAGAAATCATAAATTGGTGTTGATCTAAGAAGTACCTGAACTTCTTCGGCTCTCAGGAAGGTGGCACAGGCAGATGAGGACCCTGATCAGTGGACTTTACACATGTGCAGGTGACTGAAGCGTCCTCACCAGTGAAACCAAACACAACAGCTCTGCTGTGATGCAGTTCTAAAATGTTCTTGTATTTCTCCTGAGGGAGAGGGGGAGAATCAGTTGGTGAAGCTGAACTCAAACTAGAAGGGACTAGAAAGGACAAGAAGAATTTCTCCCTGGAAAGGGTGGTCA
>VZRE01003084.1:0-18914 GCA_013396775.1 Cephalopterus ornatus
AAACAAAACAAAACAAAACAAAACAACCACACTACACCACCACACACAACAAGACTGTCCCGCCCTCCCACCGGTCTGAAGACCCCACGGCCCGTCCGACCCCCTCCTTCTCCCCCAAATTGGACTCGCAAACCTCTGTGCGCTCCGAAGTTCTTCCACTCCATTCCTCACCCCCGGACACCGCCGGGAGCCGCCGGGCTCCACGCGGGCGATGCCGGGAGCCGCCGGGCTCCCGTATTTATTGTATTATTTTCATTAAATTGTAATTCTGACTTATAATCTCTTTGAGTTGGGTTCATGTCTCCTGCTGGTTTACCTTTAAACCAGCACATACACTTATGGCTGCCTAAGTAATAACAAATTAAAGTACTTCTGACATTTTGTTGACTGACCTCTCATGCTTATCAGTTCAATGAGATCTCCTTGAACTCCCAATATCATAAGAGGAAGATTCACTTAGAATTAAAAGTAATATACAAAAATCTTAATTTTAGAATCTTTAATCTATATTATCTCTATCTCATTCCAAAGCTTACGCAATTACAAAAAAAGAGTTGATAAAAGCACTGTGTTTAAATAATACTGGAGAAGTATATTTAGATACTACAATAAAGCAAAACAAATACATAAATGAAGCAAATAATCAATAAGTTAAAAAATGGTCTTGAGGCAAATTTTCTAGTTTCCCATTGTGAAAAAGTGATATGTTTCCTTGAAGACTGCAATTCCATCACTGGATTACAAGGGGTAAGATGATCCTTTGAGTAGAATACGGTCTTCACCAGAGGACACTGACAAAAGCCACATTGTCAGAGCAAAGGCAATAGTTGGGATTTGATTCAGAGATCTTCCTGGCAGGCAGTGGGAACATCACTGATCTGCTACCTGACAGAAACTGGGAGAAAACGGAATACATCCAGTGATGGGGAATGTGAAAGTGAATCTGAAACTAAAAACTTTCTGAAGTGAATTTAGCAGAAACATGCTCTTTGTACTTTTCTGTTTTTCTGACAGTACCTTTTTCTCTTTGCCTGTAGCTGATGGACCAGTTGCAGCTGCATAGATGACACTATATCTCACTTGCCTCTTAGAAGACAGTCAGTGGGTGAATGACAATTACTTCTCTCCCTGCACTATAGAATTCCAGAAATTTCAGACCTTCGAGCACTCTCCAAGTTATCCCAGCTCCTTCACCACCCGAAGACATTTTACCTAAACAAAACATAGAATATCCAGAGTTGGCAGGGACCAACAAGGACCACAGGGTCCAGGTCTTGGCTCTGCACCACACAGGATAACCACAACAACCGGTTTGGACTATCTGCTAATGTCGTGACTTTTCATCAGGGACTCAGCCTCTTCCACTCCCAGTTGTGACTTAACCTAACCAAATTCACTTGCACTTGTTCAGAACTCTTTAGTAAACATTTTCATTCCTACCATCCGTACTCAGACTGGCTTTAAAGCAGATTAGCTGATTTAAAAGTACTTTCTTCTCTCTGTTCCTCTTCTGTCTCCTCAGTAATTTAGAAGCCTTGCCTTGCTAGACCCTCTTATTAGTTCCAGGCCTTGTCTATCAACCTATATTAGCATCAACAACAGTCTCTTCTGCAGATTTTAATGGATTTTTTTCCAGTTATGCTTTAACATTAACTGTTTCCTTCAAATGTACGTGTATCTTTGAGTTACACTTTGCCAGCACTTCTATTTCCTTAACAGTGTTAAAGGCTCTTGTTTTGATTAGCAATCTAAATAAAATTTCAGCTGCATGTTGCTGTTGTTCATTTCTTGGCAATTTTTCTCACACTTTCGCACTTAAAAAATACAGATGGTGAGCAGGAAAATATTCCAGCGGCTAGATATTTGAGAGGTCAGCTGGCCAATAGATTATCAGAAAATCAAAGACAAGAGAAGCATTAGAATTCAGCATCAGTAAGGCCTCAATGTCAATTTTAATGACTTTCAATATTCAAAAAACCCACAACAAATCCCAAAAATCTTGCTTCTTTTCTCTGATACTTCACCTTAAACAGAGATTTTTTTTTAAATTTTTTTTTTCTTCAAAATGAGAACCCTTGGAGAATATTCTACAGTTTACAATCACCTCTGAAAAAGTAACCTATATTTTTAAGGCATGATCTTTACTTCATGCTTATTATTCTTTCGACATCGCAAGTTCACCTTTGACAAGCATTGACTGCCCACTCACTACCACTATCCCCACTTCTACCTCTGTTACTAGAAAAGAGTCCTTGGAAAGCAAAAACTGAAAATACAGTGTACAGAGGAGCTGGAGAAAAGGACAGAAAAGGCGGCATTTGGGGACCACACTAAGCTCTGTGTGTGTATCTCTCCTGCCTAGGATAGGCTAGAAAAAGCAGGAATGTTCTTTAGCTTGCACCCAGTCCCGTGTTTCTCAAGGAATGGCACTTAGCTGGGGTTAACCTACCTGCCTTTCCCTATAACAGGCACAAATCTTGCCAGTCAGAAAAACAGAGAAGCAGCAGTAAAGGGGTCTCCTCCCCAGATCCACAGCTCTGGGGGATCTCTTGGGACTGGGGACTCACCTGGGAGAACAAGCACTTTTCTATCACCTACAACTCTTTGAGGCCGGAAACTCTGAAAGAGCTTTACATCAAAGCATCTGGAGAACTGCACTGGGGGCAATCATACTCAAAATTAGAGTACTTGGGTGCTATTTCAAGAATACCACTGGGATGGCACCTGTTTACCTTATCTTAGTCTATTTTTAACTTAATTCAGCTAGATAGCAAACTTTGATGCAAAAAGATCTGATTCCAGAAAAACTAACATAACATTTACAAACCCAAGGTAATTTGAAATACTTCTCTGTTTGGTTATTTGCTGACTTAGAATAATTTCCAAGGAGACATTCTGAAAGCTGTCCAATAGCTTCTGGCATTTAGAAGGGAGGCCACACTCACTTTATATGGGTCAGCTTTGCCCTCAGATATGTGATTTTTATTTCAGTAAGATTCCTACACTGTATACCATCACTCAAGAAAAAAATTAATTAAGCCCTTTGTGCCCAATTATTGGTTCTATTAATATGTGCTGAATTACCTTTCTGCTTCCCAAAAATGTGTAATATCTGTACAGAAAATTAGGACTAAATTCACTGCCAACTACTTCTCTGGGGAAAAAAAAAAAACAAAAACCCAAAAAAAACTTCCTCCCTTCAAGCCTGTTATATTCTGGTGTAAATGAAAACTAAACCTGACCCTTACTGTTTGTGCACAGTTGAGCTTGTTATGATGAGAATAGCAGTCCTGTGATTGCCACTCTTGAGTCTTATTTTGAATAATTTTATTGGTGTTCTGGTTGTTGTCTATGAAGATGAGGCCACATCTGGTCAAATGTGCAGTCAGTTGGTTCAAGGCTTCTATTCCCAAATGAACATCGCAATATTCAGACACTTTACTGACCAGTTTCTTTTTTTATAGACCCTGGATGTAGAGAATTAAATAGTATTTACCTCCCAGAAGCTGCTCCCTTCTTAGACCATCTGGGTAATGAGAGTATCATTTACACCACATAAAACTGTGACATCTGGAAAGGAAAAGGCCGATCTGATAAGATCACACATACAAGCAGAACCAACTAGCTTTTAATCAGCCTTTCTGAGTTTGTGGGGTGGCTTTTTTTTGCAGTTTGTTTCGGTTTTAAATAGCGGAGTTGAAGCAAATGGGTGTTTGTTTTAAAAAATGAGTTGAAAAGTAGGCAAACAAAGGATTTCCAAAAAAGAAAAGCATCTTCAATTCACACTGCAAACATATTAAATAAAAATATGAGTACGATGCATAACCACAGTCAGGATTTCTTTAAAAAACACGTATGAACAAGTATGTAATGCAAGACTAAACTTCGTAAGCATAGAGAAAAGCAGATTTGCATTTCAGTATTAACAGAAGATGACTTGTCATGTCATTACCATTGCTCAGGCTTCAGTGCCATTTTACTAACAGGATTAAATTATTAAAAACCCCAAACAAATACACAGTAAGTACAGTATATTCACATGCACATTCAGTTACTTACATTTACCATTCCAAGAGGAGGCATTTTCTGCAAGCCATATTTCTTCTCTTTATTTTATTTGAAATGACTCATTTAAGGCACAAAAATCCATTTCATTGTGCCCATGTCCAGCATCATCTTTTCGCAGTCAGACCAACTAGACAGTAACATGGAAAACAAGCTAATACATGTGTTTCCTGGGCAGCTGCATTAAAGGGACCAAGATCAAGGCTACAAGCATCACCAAGGTTCCCAAGACAGAAAAAAGCACACCTGCATTTAGTAGATCTGCACCCCCATTACGATCCAGCCAAATTCCTAATTCTGTATTTTTATCTCCCATGCAATCAAGGTGCTTTCTCCAAGACTAGTGTTCCCAGGAAGGCTGGATGGAGAGCAGCTGTCCTTAGGCGTTGCGTGGGATGAAGTTCCTTCCCTGGTGCAGATTAATTATAGCACGTAATTACTTAGCCTTTCTTTTTTTCCAATTAAAAAAACCTTCTATTTTTCCAATAAAATTTTTACACATGTAAGAGTCAGGACTCAAACCCAAAACTTACTATGCTGGGATTCCATTGCCCAAACAAAAGCACCCCGTACATCTGTGTTGCTGAAGGACATCTGAAATGTCTGCACAAGAGATCCACATTCTCCCAGAACTGCAGTTGGATCTCCTACAGAACACTCCAGAGTATCTCTGTGGGTAACATGGTATAGATAAATGAGTTTAATTTCCAATGTGTTCACTGCTGGAGGAAATTATTACATTTTCACCTCTCCAAACTGCCTCTTTTCAGCCATATGCATTTGGACAGCTGAAACCATGAATTTAACCAGGTTAAGTTCTACATAACTTTGTAAAATCAATACAGTTCTTGTACTTTTCAAATACAAATCTCTGCTATATTGTCTCTTTGGATGCAATACTGGGCAGATGCTCTTATAAGCTATCATCTCTTTTTTCCTCCCATATATTCTTCTGGAATTTTCTTTCAAATATTAAAAATGTCTACCTAGATATGCTAAACTTTTGTTCCTCTTTATCTGATGACAAATACCATACCAGAAACCTTACAAGAAATGTCACCACCTCTATAATTTTCTTTCTACTTCTGTCCAGTATCTAATTTTAATCAATACAATATAATGAAAATCATAATTCTTAATTAACTAGATTTATCTCAGATCTATTTTGTTGTAATGTTATTGATACATCTCACTGAGGACTCCTTCTTACAATATTTAAGGGCATAAATAAGCCAAGTAATAGTCCCAGGGACATCAGTGAGACACATGAATCCAGTAACATACAGCTTAAAACAAGACATGCATTTAAGAACATAAATGGATCACAGGGATATCTGAAAAACTCACATCTAATCCTTGAAGTGCCCATATTCCTACCAATAAAGTCATCTTTCAGTTAAAGGCTGCACCAATCAGCAGTAAGCTATATATGACTCTCCAGCCAGTTGCTCAGAGGTACCCAAGCTTCCCGCCAAAGGCAGCTACACACTCACAGCCAATGACTCCAAACCGAAAAGGCAACAGGAGATTCATGGCAGACCTCAGCAGGGGCAGCAACAGGCCCACTGTGGGGCAGACTGCATGTTTCTTGAAGGGACTCAACTTTCTCTACATGTTTAGGTTGTGTATGTGTTCTGATAAACTCAGAAGTTTAATACCAACTCCCATTTGCACATCATTGGTTACATTTGATCCACAATAATTTCTTAAACATCCGGTCCAAGGGATCAGGTTTTATTAACAATGAAAAGTCATTTCACTGACAGATCAAATAGGATCGTGGCTTCCTTGCAGCTGTTTAAAATGTTTAAAAGCAGGAATAGTTCTTCCAGTCGGGAAAAGCAAGACCAAGCTGTACCTAGGTTTTAAAATATTTTCTTTAAATAAAAGCACAAATAAATTTTTCTGCAGAGAGCCCAGAATAACTGTTTCAGAGAGTAAACCAATCACACAATCACTGTGAAAAGACCTGATTCATGTTCCTATTTAGCACTGCCTGCTCATAAAGAAGCAGCTTTTTCATCTGACTTGGTTGGTTTAATGCAAGCTGCAAGTGAAAGTGAATAATTCAACATGACTTGCATGCAAACTTTCTCCCTGCTCATGAGACTTATCTACAGTAGCATCTCACATCTAAAGACAGACCATATAAGCACTTCAGGGTGTAGTCTTTTATCTCTGCCCTTGGATGGATGGTACTGAAAAGCTGGATGAATAAAAAACACTGAGCTCCATAAGTAGCTGTGTACCTCACACCCTCACAGCTGTCTGGGGAAGGGAATCGGCACATCAAGAGGCAGAGGGTGACACTGTTGTGACTAAGTAAGAAACTGTGTTCTCCATCAATAACAAATCTAACATTAAGGAAACAATATTCAACATATACTTGAATATTTGACAGCCCAGCAATGACCTGGCTGAACAGAAGTACAGGATATAACACTGATCTGTGCTGTCTTTGGTTACATACCCTGCAAAATTATACCAGAAGAAATAGTGGGAATAGCTAGAAAATGGCAGCCCCACATAAGGGTCAGCTGTAACTACAACTATATCACTGGATCCAGGAGTATCCTTGGCTTCAGACACACATGCTGGCAATGCCCTGACTTTGTAACATGGAGCCAGACATGCCACATTCGCCCTTTCCACTCCTTCCACACCCTAGTTTCCACATCAGGGAAACTCAGGCACACAGACTGGGTTTAGATTTCCAAAGGGAATAATTTTTGCTTTGAGAGAAAAGTATCAGTGTCAGAAAATTAGTAAGTATGTATCAGTTCTTTAAATCATTCAGAAAAATGCTGACCAACTGCAAAGGTCTTTACAAGGGCTAGTTAGTGGCAACGTGTGCTGCAGGTAACTGTAGGTATTATATAGACAAACTATTGTCCTTTTAAACTAAAAATGTATTATATTGAATCTGCACAGACACAGATATTTTCACGAAAACAAGAAAATCTAGAGAGATGTAGCTACAAGAGGTCTCACACCTGAAGTCACTCAAGTAAGATACTTTAGCTTAATACCTTTACTGACATCTGTCTTTCCTCATATGTAGCTACTAGAAGAATACAGACAGTAAGCTGCTGTGCTCCAGGGGACTGGGAAAAACAAGCAGGATCTTGGGGAAGCCAATGTGGTAGACAACTGCCCAAGGCAGAGGAGCTTGGGACTACAGCTTTCTGGGACTACAGGGTGTACAGCCTCCTTCCCTCCCTCCTTACTGACAGCCTCTGCCCACGATTGCTGTGGCCCAAGCAACTTTAGCACCCAAGCAGTCTCTACCCTAGGAAAACAGAAATAGTTTTTCCTACATAAATGCTTCTCTTCAAATACTAACCTATGTAACTAAGAATTTTTGCAGATACATTACTGCCCTTTTTGTGTTTGCTGTTCCACATCTGTTGATTTCAGCGTGCTGCTGACTTAGCTTTACCTTTTTTAGGCAGGATGTTTGGCCCTGTACTGGCCAAAATCTTTGGCAGTGCTGCTCCTTGGAAAATGGAAACCGCACTGCCAAAATAATTGCCTAGGATAAGGATAGATTCAGACTCTGGAAAAGACATAATACTTTCAAGTTGCCAGTTTTCACCTGTCAGTACACTGTGCACTTTGGCTAAATATGTCCTGAGCATGACTCCAGTAAAACAGAGAAAGTCAAGACCAAAGTTGTGACCGGGAAGGCAAATAAGAGTCCTGTCCCATTTCAGAATGGAGGCCTGGAATATAAAGTATATGCTAAGTATACTCAAGTAGCTATATGCAAGTAGAGAAGAAAAAAGGGTATACTTATTAAGTGTTAAGCTCAATATTTTGATAATTCCTTCAGATTTTATTGGCTAATTTAAGATAGTTTGGGTTTGCTGTTTTGAGGTTCTGTGCAATTTTCCTTAGACTTCAATGGGATTAACAGATGCCTCTGATTCCTAAAAATATGGTCTTTCTGTGCCTCAAATTATCTTCTTTTTTTTTTCCGCACTATATGGCAATTTATACCTAAAGTGTTAGAATTCCGTAGAAAGTTGGACTTGGCTTTTGCTTTAGTATAGTCTCCCTTCAGAAAATCTTCTATTCACAGAATGTAAGGAAAAAGGATCCATGAAGTTACCCACTGTGATCTCCCGTAAAAGTGCTCCTGCATTAATGTCAATAACTTTTTTTATTAATAAATTCTATATGAAGCAGTTAAAAGGGACTGTTCAAATCCTCAAAGTGTTTGAATTTGAGGTCCTGGTTCAAGAAACCTTTTCCTTAGTCCTCCACTAAAAAGGCTGTGCTCAAGTGAGGTTTTCTTCTTCCTCACCTCTCACTGGGTCAGGTGTAGTTCTTATTTCCAGTCACACTCACTTTTCACAATTGTGTTTGAAGATGCTTTGGGAACATTATGACATATACGAACTGCATCCACCATCCCAGAGAGCTAGAGTTCTCAAGTCACCTACCTGCTTCATTGCTACCTGACTGTTAACTCTGAACGGGATGGAAGCCCCACTTGGAACTTAATCTCTCTTTTTCTTTAATTATTAAGCTGCTGTAGTCATTAAATTACTAAACAGGAAAACTACTAGAACACCAAAGTTCCTGGAAAAGATGTCCCTTCTCAACATAGGCAATATTCTAAAATGAAGTCTCAGATAATACCTTGGAGAAAAAAACAAATTTAATTTTAAAAAAAGCTTAAATCCATTGCTCTAGCTTGCTTTCACTTAGTAACTGTTCAGCTCGAGCCC
Organism: Cephalopterus ornatus; assembly: GCA_013396775.1. Taxonomy (NCBI): domain Eukaryota; kingdom Metazoa; phylum Chordata; class Aves; order Passeriformes; family Cotingidae; genus Cephalopterus; species Cephalopterus ornatus. The sequence continues at coordinate 8,799 of VZRE01003084.1, forward strand.
AGACAATGCAGACATTGTTCTACCTTCAGCTGACAGCAGAAATATCTGGGATGTGCAATAACATACGGAGTGATCTGATGAGAGATCAGCCAGCCAGCTGAATATATAGGCACACAACCTTCTCCAAAAGCAACCTCAGTAAGCCTGATCCTGGAAGGTGCTGAGAGTCTCGTCTCCTGCAGACTGCAATGGAGATTGAAAGCAGATGAAAAGTTGCAGGAGATGATCAATATCTCCAAGACATGGGCCCTGCAGGGGCCCATGATTAGATTTCAAATGCCTGTTTTTTACTGCAGATGTGCAACAGAAATAAAACTTGCTACAGCTCTGAGGAGCTGTTACATTGAAACAGAAAACATAGCCAAATCTTAATGCTTACAGGGATATTAGATCTTCCTAAAATATAGGAGCCAGCAAGACAGACGAGCGAGTTTTAAAACCAGGTTGAAAGCGAAGCCCATAAATGTACTAGCCAAGAGTGATAGTTAATTTGTCTGTGGTTCAAATTACAAAATCATGTCTCCTCAAAAGAGCCATGGAGAAAAAACAACCGTAGAACTCACTAAATAGCAGATATACAACAAACTGGGCTCTCAGACAATTTTAAAAACAAGGCTGGCATTGCTGCTCAAGATGTATATCCATGATGTCAGCGGCACAGGCAGCTGGCACAGTGTAAAGATACTGTGCCTTTGACTCACAGGGACTCCATCTAATTGTGGGGCTCAGGGATATTCCCATTTCTCAAGACTACGATGGCATGAGGGTCAGATGCTGCTCACATGCCACTCTCCTTCCCTCAGGGCAAACACGTCGGAACCAGAACACCCCTTTCCAGAAGAATGCCCTAGTCCAGGGCTCATTTCATTTTTGTTTCATTTTGGGCCTTCTTCAGATTCTTGCACTACTCGTAGTTGTGTGCAGCATTATTCAAGGAAAAGACATTAGTCTTCCTTACCCCTTTCAGTCCATTTACCACCCTTTGATTACTATATTTTAGTCTAGTGCTTGAAGCATTGTCCTCCAAAACATAGCTTGAAGACCAGAGAACACAGACAAACCCTGAATCTACTTCTTTATTTTTTTTAATTATATTTTTTTCCCAACAAAGTGTTATATCCAACAGGCTGTTATACAAAAGATTTTTTAATTAAAATTAGTACGGCTGCCATGCTGTTAAATAAACTCTGCATTTCTACCTTCAGTCAGATTTTGATCTGGCAGCTTTTTTTTTTTTTTTTTTTTTTTTGCACTGTTAGGTTTGTATCTAGTCACAATTGTGGGTCATTTATAAAAGATTTTATATTTTTGGTTTTATTTACTGGTTTTGAAAAGTTACAGCAAACAGCTCTTAAATATTACAGAAGATTTACTATTAAAAAGTCACATAAATAAGCAATTCCTCATACACGTTATTTGATGTCAGGCCAAGGATCCACTTTACAAATTCATGACCCGATATATTTAAGTGAATATAGTTAGCTAAACAAGGTATATGAAAGAAGAAAAATGACATATGAAACCAAATACAAAAGATCCTTTCAACAAAAAACACTAAATATGGTTGACTATTCCAGATGTTTCCTGAGATAAAACAAAACATGCAGTGATTGTTAACAGATTGATGACAGAGGATTAAAATTGATGGAAAAAAATTCCAAGGCACTGAATGTATGTGACACCTGAAGGCTTCAAGGTTAGGCTGGGAGCCCAAGAGAAGAGAGATTTCAGGACATTGATCATCCATCAGGTATATGCACAAGACTAAAGGAAACCCCCTAGCGGGGAAAACATTAAGGAACATTCGTGAACAGGACGGGAATGAGCACGTCCAAACATATGGGAGAATTACCACATTTTCTTTGTGGATTTATTTTTACCTCCAAGAAGATAAAGAACAAGATCCCAGAGCATTTGAGTGCATGGTGGCTCAGGCTCCAAGGTTTTGGATTTGATTACAAGGCCGGCAAATAGTGCATTTTTCACCTCTGCAGTAATAAGAACCTAAAGTTACATGCAGCTGAATTGATTCTGTAACAGACAAAACCCAGCATATGGTATTTTGATGTCTTTGTTTTAATCCTATAGTTCCCATTTGTAACATTAAAATACGTAAAACCCTCTAATAGTTTTCCATCTTTGTTCCTTACTCTTGAAAGTGTTTAGCTAAACAAGAAAAAATGCACATCTCATACAAGTCACCACTCCATGTTTCAACATAAACTAATAGGCTTGCATGTGTCTCCTAAAAAACATAGTATAAACACCCAGCCAAACGTGTGGAACCACACCTCTGGGCCAGGTCACTGCCTCTTATGGATTACAACATGTACAGGAGATGCCAAAAGAAATGAAATTATGTCTGTGCAGCCTCTCTTAAAAAGGGACTAGAGTTTTGATTATGTTCACTTTGGTAACAGCATCTACAGCAAGCCAGATAAACTGTCACTCATGCTATGACAGTTCATACCATCTAAAAGACCTGTATGATCAGGAAATAACCCATTTCCCTTTCTTGCTTCCCTTTCTTGCTTCCCAAAAAGCAGTCATGTCCGACAGGAGCCTCCGAGATTCCTTATGCACTGGGGACTCCATGCATCCCTAGTGGTGCTGCTCATCCCCAGTTCACAAGAGCAGCCCAGGGCAGAGAGAGCTGACATCCCAGCTTTCAGTGTGCTGCAATTTCTGAATTGTACCCAACTCTCCCCCTGCCCTCCACATTAGTATCATAATCTCTATTGCTTAACTTCCCTTGTTGCTCTGACTTTCCAGTGTGGGCATTAAACAAATTTAGAATCTGTGGATTATTTTCTTCTGCTTTCATCCCCTCACTAGTATTTATTTTGAATCCTGGCACTTTAATACTGGGGAAATACCAGGTCCCAGTAAAACCAAACAGAGGTGTTAGATTCAGCAAGACCACTGTTTTCCATATTGTCTTTCTCTTTGGTAAGTTGCAGCTGAGTGAATGTGTGGCACGGAGCAATTTCCTCAGGAGGAGGGTACATTCCTTGTAAACAGCGGGGCTGAGTTTAGAAAGAAGGGCAAATCTTTGCCCATGGATCATCTAGGTCTAGAAGAAACTGAATGCAGAAATATAAAAGTAACTCAAATCAGAAAAAAAAAGCCTGAGAATGTAAGTCCAGCAACCTGAAAAGAGCAATGCTTAAGACTGGTGAGGAAAGTAAAACACAGATTTGAGTGCAGACATTTCTTACTTTTCCTACTCACTTCCATTTACTTGCTGAGAATTTCAGCAAGAATATCACAAAGACACAAAAATTACAGAAATACAATCATTCCAAGTATATTTGTCCAAAAGTCCTGTAAGAAGTGAAATGAAACAGTGTTCGAAACAGGCCATGTGTCAGTGCTTCCTTCCTTCAGCCTGAGAAGAGGAACAGAACAGAAAGAGAAGTTTGATGCAGAGGACTGTGCTTCAGGTACTGGGAAGGCAGCAGAGCCTGAAAATGCAGCATGAGCCAGAAGATGTGCAAGCAACTTAACAGGTGTAGTAGTACCCAAATTACTCCGATCAAAGATTTTGAGCCAATCCAGAACCCCTTTCTCCTCTTCCAAAAACTAAATAAAAACCATATATGACAGTTCAAAAACCAGCAGCTATACTGAAGACAAACTCGAATTCCTCTTCCAGAACAAATAGGTCTCTCTGTTCCCAAATATAATTTTAGCTTATTATGGGATTATAATATTATTATGATATAGGATATCTATCCAAGATAATAAAGATAAGCTCCAACTACGTAGGGCCAAATGAGCATAAATAAGTGGGGAATAAGATGATAAAATAATGCTAATATGGATAAATGTAGAATATAGCAAAGCACACAGAGAAAAAAACTATCTTAACTTTGTTCACAAAAAATGGACTCTGAAATAGTGATTCCCAGTCAGGAACAGAAACCTTAGAGCCACCATATACAGTGTCATGAAAATATCAGTTGAGTAGCTTAAGAAAAAAAAAAAAAAAAACCAAATAAAATTCCAATGACCAGCCTCACCAAGCCAGTATGGTACTTGACATTCTAAGAAAAAAAATGCAATCTCTTTCATATCAAAATTGTTTCAGAGACATGCTTGAAAAAAATGAAAATCTTTTTAGATTGACTAGTGAGGACAGAGCTGTTGCTTCTTTTCCTTACACAGAAGCTTGACTTTAACCCACAGGGGTTAATATTCATTAGTCATCCTTTATATAATTCTCACTGTTCAGGCTCTACTCTTATTTTTTCTGATAAACATCTACTTCTGGCCTCAAAGACAGGATGGTGGCTAAGTGATCTGATCTGGTTAAACTGCTCTTAGATGCTCCTCTCCCCTCAAAAAGGAAATTAATAGAAAGCTTTCACAAGGATGTCAAGACCGCTTTCATTTGCCTGCATTTTCCCCTGCCAAGCAAAAGCACCCCTGGTAAAGAGGGGCATAGACTTGTCCAGTTTCAGAAAGTAATGGAAAAGAAATACTTGGCTGTTCTTACAAACCTTTCCAGAATAAAAGTGAAAATTTGAATATAGTTTTCCACAGTGAATAGTGGTGATATTTATGCTTCACTCACTGGAGATACCTCAAAAGCAGCATACCTGTGCTATTTTCAACTAGCACTGAAATACCTCCACTCTGTAAAGTTCTTCCAAGAGTCTTACCTGATTCTCACAAGTGAAAGTAGATTCAAACTGAAACTTGTTTGTTTTACTCATTGCAAAATTATATATAATCTTTATCTACTTCACTCTCTTCGCTGCGGTATCTGAGCACTTAAACAAGATGAGAATTGGATTTCTCATTTTCTATGATTATGTTTTATGAACTCTTGTCATTTATTACCAATTTTCAGACACAGGTAGTGTTTCAAACACACTTTAAATTAGAACTACAAGAAAACTAATTTATTAGCATGATAAAATACATTAGATGAGGCTGCTCAAAAGTACAGTAAAAAGAAGAATTATTCCCAGCACCAAGAGAAGGAAAAGAGATGGCCTTGGGGAATGAGAAAAATGGAAGTGGATGCACGGAATTCTTTATCTACTTTACTCTTTTATAGGTTTCCCCCTCCTCCCCCGGTAGTGCAATAAGATTTCTCGACATTTCTGGCATAAATGCCTCCACTGACTCAGAAGGAGAATTGAAACCTACTAACTGAAAACATCAAACACTGACACAGATTCATTTTATGAAAAAATGAGTTAGAATCCCCAAGAGGTTTGCAATAGCCATGCTTAAAAGCTTGATGCTGCTTTGTTCCTTATTAAATGGTGTCATTCTTGTCCTTTCTTGCTCTGCTGAAGCCATTATCAGTGCACCTCATTCGGGGCTCCTCTGGCTCTCCCAACTCCCACAGCAGATTTGGTATTTACTTGCTGAGAGTAATTCAGTAGTGCTGTATTTCCTTAAAGGAAAAAGAAAGGAAAAAAAGCCTAGAGAATCCAAAGCAGAGAGAAACTGAACAGAATCAGTCTAAGAAGGATTTTCCAGGGATATTTTTTAGTTTCATTGCTAAAGAGATTTTGCTTTCAGAAGATACAATTATGATAATTTAGCCTAACTAAATTTTACAGTCTCTATCCAGCACCTCCAGTTTAATTTGTAACTTACTGAGTAACCTTGTCACTTCCCCTCTCGACAGCCTCTGTAGGGGCGAGAATACCATTTATCTCCTGTGATCTGACACCTCTTGATCTCCAAAAGCTGGATGACATTCCTTAGGAAAACTTGGGTACTTGCCAAACAGTATTAAAAAACAGGCCCCCTGATGACACTTCACATGAGAAACAGCTGAGTGAACCAAGTGTCATTTTGTGGTAAATCTAATAAAAGTTTTTGGGTTTGGTTTTTTTTGTTATTATTTCAATTAGAATTGCCTCCCTTTTCCTGTCAGGTCTAAGTAAAAGCTAGTACATTTTGGCCTATGAAGACGTTTCAGAGGAAAAAAACTGCCATTATATTGCAGTGACAACATAATTTTTCAGGGCATTAGTGAGACAGAAAATATTTACAAAAGATTAATAATAATAAACTTAGCATGGGTTTAGTCCATGTATTTAAGCTATAATCAAGATGATAAATGTTCTAAAAATTTCCTAGGGGGCCTGCAAAAAAGAAAATCAACATTCTATACCTTGCAGTCCTTAAACTTTAACTCTTAGACATTTTGTTATGGTTTCTGTATTTAAAAAGCCCCCAAACACTCCTTCTTGTCTTAGTTACACTTTCTACTCTCTGCCCTTAACCCTGCTTTCAAGTGTCTTCCTCACCCATACTGTTCTGGCTAAAGCAAAGTACAACACACACACACACCTTGAGGAGCCTGTGAAGAAAATGTATTTTGCTGTTAATTCTGTAACCTTACAAAATCCCGGAACGAGGAGGTGGACCATAGTTCAACAGACTTGCTGAAAAGCAGAAATCACACCTGCAGCTCTACGTTCAGAGCTTCTTGATCTACAAGTTTTAGAGATGTGTGTCTAGAATATTTATGTAACATCCCAGACAAGTTTATATCTTTTATACACTATTTCGGAGTATCTGAAGAATAAGTTTTCCCCAAAGAATTCACTTTGATTTTACACCGACACCAGTACATGTGGGACCAGAGTTATATATATTAAAATACGTGTGTATATATATATAATAAAATTAAAATATGGTTTATAGAGTATGGTAGCCCCACAGAGGAATTTCGTCTATCCTGTTTCACAAAATAAGATTTTCTTACAGGGATTAGAAGAGCTCCCAACAATCTGTCAGTGTAAGCATGACACACAGATTCATCCCTCTGATATGACACTTATTTTTAGTATCTTTAGTAGTTTAAATTATCATAAATCTAGGTGAGACACTGAAAAATCTGCCCTTACAGATGTGTTGAAAATACTATTCAGTTAAAGAGTTCCTGCCTGAGATTCTTACCATGTAGTATCTTGTCCTGCTTTCCTTTTCCCCCTTCTCTGCTGCGATGTAGCTAAAGAAAACTTTCCAAAGCAGCACCTTCCCATTGCCCACCTAAGATCTTTCCTGGCAAACCTCAGCAGCTCATCTGTCTTTCTAAGCATAACTCTGTGGGTTTTTTTCGAAACCCAGAGTCTAAATTTGCTCACATTTTGCTTCTTCAGAAACAACAGGTCTGAATTGACAAAGTTTTGTGGGCGCTTTAAGGATATCCTAAAACTACTCTTTATAAAATATTTCCCGTGAAAATCAAAGTCCTTGATTTCCTCCAAAATTTAGATAGCTACATTGAAGGAAACTGAACTGCTATTTTTTGAAAAATAGCTTGTCTTACAAAAGAACCACTTTATAAAGTGCTTTTTTTGCAGCTATTAACACTAAAAGCTTTTTTTGTGTTGATAATCATCAATGTAAAGTGATGCAACTAAGAATTAAATGCTGACATAAAAATACAATTTTTTTAGAGCAGGAAAAACAATTAGAAAAAATTTTAGTGGGTTTCTTATTTTCATTAAACTCATTAATATCAGGAATATCTTTGTAAATATACTGTAGTATGGAAGAAATCTATCACTAGTTATTTGGTAACATTTTATTGTACTATATTATTTTAGAGTCTGGCAAGACATAAAGCCATTATAATTACAGGTTGTATGTTTAAATATTTATTCATGTTGTCATAGAATGCAAGTTTGTTAAAGCTAGCTCATGACATATCAGCCTCACTTATAGTTTCTACGTCAAGTACAAATTCAGACTAAATCCTGAGTAAAGTTTCATACCTTCTGGATCTGGTCTCACAGGGCAGGGACTTGTCAGACCTCCTACTGCCTCTCTCTTGGCTCACCTCAGGAAACTATTTTGCTCCTTGTGCCTCAGCCCCTACCCCATCTCCCTCTTGCAAAATATTTACAATAGGATCCTATTCACTTATTACTTCACGAGGACACCGTGTATTTATTTTTGCCAGCAGAAATCCCAAAGTATGTCTTTATTTCCTAAGAATAATCTTTTCAACAGTAATAAAGAGGAAGGAATACTAGATCAGCAGTAATGAGAAGAGCTGTCAGAATATATCAATGAAAATATTCAAGGTACCCCTGTGCTTCTAAAATATGCACTTCCACTTTTAAGTAGCTGTTCTAGCTTAAAAAAAAAAATCTCTTTATCTGTTTGATGTTTATGTTTTCTTAATAATTTAACAAAAATTTCAGTGTCATGGTGGTGCACTACAGCCCTGCACTGTAATGATATCCTCAGCTGCACAGTCTGGAAGAGTCTGTGGTCTGCTGGTATCGAGTTGGCTCTCCAGCTGAGAACATTTCTCTTCAGTGCAGTATCTCTTTTCTCCTTGCAGCAATATCATTTTCCTCCTTATGCACAGGCCAACAGCCCCCAACTGTTCAGTCAGCTATTATTAAAATAGCAGATTATGAAACTTGACTAATTCTTCACTCTGCACATCCTCTCCAAAAGAAGGCAGACACAGTCAGGTAAAAGAAAATAAATTCTAGAATCAGTGAGTGCTACAATCAGTCACTAACTCAGCAATAAGACCTGTTTACAAGCTTTCATTCCTGGCCCAATAGCCTAAAGATTCTTTTTTTCTTTTCAGTTTATTTTATTTTAGATTATTTTTAATTAGATTATTCTCAGTCTCTCTAGCTGATTGATTGGCACCTCTCACCACAATGCATGAAAGCCTCACAATTTTCAAAGCACTTTTTCTTCTCATTTCAATGAATTTGAATCCCTTATTGGTCACCAGGCGTTGGGAAGATCTGCATTCCATATCTACTGCCTATGCACCCTCTCTTAAGCAGTCATTGGAGAACTTTTACAAGGCACTCCTAAAGCAGAGATCAAAACTTAAACTTTCTCCAGTCCAGGCAAGCAAGTCCCTCAGGTCCAACAACTCTCATATGATTATGTTCAAGCTTCTGTAGAAAGGGGGGGAAATCCCTCTTGCCTAACAGTGTATCCCTGTAAAAAGAGAAAGCATGGGAGAAGAACTCTCCCCATTAAGAGACCACACATACTGGCAAATACAGTATAAGGAGGGCAGTACCACACACATTCTTACCTGAAGGGCTGGTGCCCTGGTGTGTTTTGCCCGAGGCTCAGCAGCACCTCACACAATGTGGATCATTCAGCTGACTCCACAGACGCTGAACACTGAGTTGCCCCCAAAAAACTACACATTCAGGGACATGTGTAAGGGCAAAGCTTGGATGACCAAGGAAATTTTAGCTAAGGAAAGGTTTTGAAGGTCATTCTTCTACCAACCTGCCTCACTTGAGGCCCTTCTGTGAGTGAATTCAGGCCCACCAGGGCTCCTGTCTGCTTATCTTACTCAAACCTCACAGCCCATCTGAAATCTGTAGCCATTTGCAACCCATCAAGCTCTGTTCATATTCTCATAAGTCCCAACACTTTCTGCGAAGGAGTGAGCAATGAGCCCCAAATTGTCGGCTTCCCAGTGTTCAGACAGAGCCAGTGAGATGATGAAAACAACAGACTGAACACTCAAGGGCATTATTTCATAACTCTGAGATATAAAAACGTACAATTGATACATAACCCCTTCTGCATACCAGAAGACGGGCATCTCCTCTTTCCAAAGGACCCAGGCTTTACCTGGCATGCTAGAAATTCTAACACGCCAAGTGTAACACTTGCAAATGGTGTTAGAGCTCAAATACTGTGCACTTAAAATAGGTTACACACAGACATATATGGAGAGAGAGCCAGAGGGAAAGAGAGATGGCTCATAAACCAGGCTCAAAGTACTTCATTTTGCTGCCTTAAATGATTCTTTTAATACAGCAAATTTCTCCTCCAAGAAAGAGGCTTGAAGAAGTCCTTACAAAGAGGACTCCTTTTAACCTGTATATTTATTACTTTCCCAGTAAAACCTCACAGAGCAGTGGGACTTGGCTGTGTCAATCGCTCCAAGGATGCCCCCTTCCTCACATGTGCTAGTCCTTTCCAGGCCTATTTGAAGGCAGAGTGATTCCCCTGTGATTCCCTAGCTGGAAAGCTTTCCCAGCTTCTCTGCCAGAAAACAAAATTGCCAGGACAGTCAGGGTGGCAAATTGCTCCCAACTAGTTCCACAGCCCACAGCTCATGCCATTAAAAAAAAAAAA